>JAJAQA010000028.1:765000-842743 GCA_021464565.1 Rutilus rutilus | reverse complement strand
GTGTTTTGGGTGGTTGCTAGGCGGTTGCTAGGGTGTTCTGGGTTGTTGCTAGGCTGTTTTGGGTGGTTGCTAGGATATTCTGGGTGGTTGCTAGGCGGTTGCTAGGATATTTCTGGTGGTTGCTAGGGTCTTTTGGGTGGTTGCTAGGCAGTTGCTAGGATATTTTGGGTGGTTGCTAGGGTCTTTTGGGTGGTTGCTAGGCGGTTGCTAGGGTGTTTTGGGTGGTTGCTAGGGTGTTTTGGGTGGTTGCTAGGCGGTTGCTAGGGTTTCTGGGGGGTTGCTAGGGTCTTTTGGGTGGTTGCTAGGCGGTTGCTAGGGTGTTCTGGGGGGTTGCTATGGTATTCAGGGCGGTTGATATGGTGTTACTAGGTGGTTGGTAGTTGTCACAGATGGTTACTATGGAGTTTTTATAGAGTTCTTAGCATGATCTTGGCATGATTTAACACTTAACTAATCGCTATTAGCATGTAGCTATTCACTGCTAGCATATGTAGATGTTGGAAGTGCTGTTTGCTAGCATGAGTCAAAAGAGCCAAACCTCATCTCTATACGATGTTCTGATACAGAGATATAGGTCTTGCAAAATGGTTGCTAGGGTACTCAAGTTTGGTTGCTATGGAGTTGCTTGGGAGCTGGGAGCTTTAAACTTAAGAAGTTTAAATTGGTTTAAAGTTTAAAGTAGTTTGAAGTTTATGACAGAGAGATAGATAGATAAATAAGTTAGATAGATACACACACACACACACACACACACTCACACAGACTACCTCACTCACACACTCACTCAGACACACACACACACACACACTCAGAGTTTATGAGTTTAGAGTTTATAAGTGTATAAACTGATGAGTTTATAAGTGTATGAGTTTTTGAGTTTAGAGTTTATAAGTTTAAATGAGTTTAGAGTTCAGAGTTTATTAATTTATGAGTTTAAGAGTTCATAAGTCTATGAATTCATGAGTTTATTAGTTAATTAGTTATTAAATTTAAGTTAATTAGTTTATAAATGTATGAGATTAGAGTTTATTAGTTTAAATGAGTTTCATTGGCTAATATATATAGAACGGCAGTTTGGTTTAGTCTTCAAGGTATTTAGATTTGAATTTTTGTCGGTTGGTCAGTTTGAATCTGGATTTGAATTTTTTAGAACTCCCCAATGCAAGTCAATGGGAGTTTTTTCCGAGTTTTGATCATCATTTGTAGGAAAACCGTAAGTCCGATCAGTCTGAAAAGATAAAGCAACTCGAGTCAGAACAGTTTGAGTGTCTGAGCCGAGTTTGGAGTATGTAGAGTTAAAGCTCTAGGAGGAGATTGAGTGTAATTTTTTGGTAAGAAGAATAATAATAATAACTAGATGCGAAAGTTCGTCGAGACAAACTTTAAGTTGGCTTGAGAAAGTTTGGACTGGAAAGTTTAAAGTTTAAAGTAGTTTGAAGATTAAAGTAGTTTGAAGTTTAATTTAGTTTAAAGTTTAAAGAAGTTTAAAGTTACATTTAGTTTAAAGTTTAAAGTAGTTTGAAGTTTAATTTAGTTTAAAGTTTAAATCGGTTTGAAGTTTAAAGTAGTTTAAAGTTTAAAGTAGTTTACAGTTAAAAAGTTGTTGGGGGTTTTCTAGTGGGTTGCTAGGGTGTTCTGGGTGGTTGCTATGGTGTTGCTAGGCGGTTGCTAGGGTATTCTGGGTGGTTGCTAGGGTCTTCTGGGTGGTTGCTATGGTGTTGCTAGGCGGTTGCTAGGGTATTCTGGGTGGTTGCTAGGGTGTTCTGGGTGGTTGCTAGGGTGTTGCTAGGCGGTTGCTAGGGTGTTCTGGGTGGTTGCTATGCTGTTGCTAGGTGGTTGCTAGGGTATTCTGGTTGGTTGCTAGGGTGTTCTCGGTGGTTGCTAGGCGGTTGCTAGGGTGTTCTGGGTGGTTGCTAGGTGGTTGCTAGGGTGTTCTGGGTGGTTGCTATGGTGTTACTAGGTGGTTGCTAGGGTGTTCTGGGTGGTTGCTATGGTGTTACTAGGTGGTTGCTATGGTGTTACTAGGCGGTTGCTAGGGTATTCTGGGTGGTTGCTAGGGTGTTTTGGGTGGTTGCTAGGCGGTTGCTAAGGTGTTCTGGGTGGTTGCTATGGTGTTGCTAGGTGGTTGCTAGGGTATTCTGGGTGGTTGCTAGGCGGTTGCTAGGGTGTTCTGGGTGGTTGCTATGGTGTTACTAGGCGGTTGCTAGGGTATTCTGGGTGGTTGCTAGGAGGTTGCTAGGGTGTTCTGGGTGGTTGCTATGCTGTTGCTAGGCGGTTGCTAGGGTATTCTGGGTGGTTGTTAGGCGGTTGCTAGGGTGTTTTGGGTGGTTGCTAGGGTGTTCTGAGTGGTTGCTAGGGTGTTGCTAGGCGGTTGCTAAGGTATTCTGGGTGGTTGCTAGGGTGTTCTGGGTGGTTACTATGGTGTTGCTAGGCGGTTGCTAGGGTATTCTGGGTGGTTGCTATGGTGTTGCTAGGGTATTCTGGGTGGTTGCTATGGTGTTGCTAGGCGGTTGCTAGGGTGTTCTGGGTGGTTGTTATGGTGTTGCTAGGGGGTTGCTACGGTATTCTGGGTGGTTGCTAGGCGGTTGCTAAGGTATTTTGGGTGGTTGCTAGGGTGTTTTGGGTGGTTGCTAGGGTGTTTTGGGTGGTTGCTAGGCGGTTGCCAGGGTCTTTTGTGTGGTTGCTAGGCGGTTGCTAGGGTGTTCTGGGTGGTTGCTAGGATATTTTGGGTGGTTGCTAGGGTCTTTTGGGTGGTTGCTAGGGTATTTTGGGTGGTTGCTAGGCGGTTGCTAGGGTGTTTTGGGTGGTTGCTAGGCGGTTTTGGGTGGTTGCTAGGCGGTTGCTAGGGTATTTTGGGTGGTTGCTAGGGTGTTCTGGGTGGTTGCTAGGCAGTTGCTAGGGTGTTATGGGTGGTTGCTATGGTGTTGCTAGGCGTTGCTAAGGTATTCTGGGTGGTTGCTAGGTGGTGGCCAGGGTGTTTTGGGTGGTTGCTAGGCTGTTTTGGGTGGTTGCTAGGGTATTCTGGGTGGTTGCTAGGGTCTTTTGGGTGGTTGCTAGGGTCTTTTGGGTGGTTGCTAGGCGGTTGCTAGGGTCTTTTGGGTGGTTGCTAGGGTCTTTTGGGTGGTTGCTAGGCGGTTGCTAGGGTCTTTTGGGTGGTTGCTAGGGTCTTTTGGGTGGTTGCTACGGTGTTCTGGGTGGTTGCTAGGGTCTTTTGGGTGGTTGCTAGGCGGTTGCTAGGGTGTTCTGGGGGGTTGCTATGGTATTCAGGGCGGTTGATATGGTGTTACTAGGTGGTTGGTAGTTATCACAGATGGTTACTATGGAGTTTTTATAGAGTTCTTAGCATGATCTTGGCATGATTTAACACTTAACTAATCGCTATTAGCATGTAGCTATTCACTGCTAGCATATGTAGCATGTTGGAAGTGCTGTTTGCTAGCATGAGTCAAAAGAGCCAAACCTCATCTCTATACGATGTTCTGATACAGAGATATAGGTCTTGCAAAACGGTTGCTAGGGTACTCAAGTTTGGTTGCTATGGAGTTGCTTGGGAGCTGGGAGCTTTAAACTTAAGAAGTTTAAATTGGTTTGAAGTTTAAAGTAGTTTAAAGTAGTTTGAAGTTTATGATAGATATATAAATAAGTTAGATAGATACAAACAAACACACACACACACACACACACACACACACACACACACACACACACACACACACACACACACAGACTACCTCGCTCACACACTCACTCAGACACACACACACACACACACACACACACACACACACACACTCAGAGTTTATGAGTTTAGAGTTTATAAGTGTACAAGTTTTTGAGTTTAGAGTTTATAAGTTTAAATGAGTTTAGAGTTCAGAATTTATTAATTTATGAGTTTAAGAGTTCATAAGTCTATGAATTCATGAGTTTATTAGTTAATTAGTTATTAAATTTAAGTTAATTAGTTTATAAGTGTATGAGATTAGAGTTTATTAGTTTAAATGAGTTTCATTGGCTAATATATATAGAATGGCAGTTTGAATTAGTTTTCAAGGGATTTAGATTTAAATTTTTGTCGGTTGGTGAGTTTGAATTTTTTTAGAATGCCCAATGTTAAGTCAATGGGAGTTTTTCCGAGTTTTGATCGTCATTTTTAGGAAAACCGTAAGTCCGATCAGTCTGAAAAGATAGAGCACACCGAGTCAGATCTGTTTGAGTGTCTGAGCCGATTTTGGAGTATGTAGAGTTAAAGCTCTAGGAGGAGTTTGAGTCAGATTTTTTAGTAAGAAGAATAATAATAATAACTAGATGCGAAAGTTCGTTGAGACAAACTTTAAGTTGGCTTGAGAAAGTTTGGAGCAGAAAGTTTTTTGCTAGGCGGTTGCTAAGATGTTATGGGTGGTTGCTTTGGTGTTGCTAGGGTATTTTGGGTGGTTGCTAGGGTATTCTGGGTGGTTGCTAGGCGGTTGCTGGGATATTTTGGGTGGTTGCTAGGCGGTTGCTAGGATATTTTCGGTGGTTGCTAGGGTCTTTTGGGTGGTTGCTAGGCGGTTGCTAGGGTATTTTGGGTGGTTGCTAGGATATTTTTGGTGGTTGCTAGGGTCTTTTGGGTGGTTGCTAGGCGGTTGCTAGGGTATTTTGGGTGGTTGCTAGGGTCTTTTGGGTGGTTGCTAGGCAGTTGCTAGGGTGTTTTGGGTGGTTGCTAGGATATTTTGGGTGGTTGCTAGGGTCTTTTGGGTGGTTGCTAGGCGGTTGCTAGGGTGTTTTGGGTGGTTGCTAGGATATTTTGGGTGGTTGCTAGGGTCTTTTGGGTGGTTGCTAGGGTATTTTGGGTGGTTGCTAGGGTGTTCTGGGTGGTTGCTAGGCGGTTGCTAGGGTGTTCTGGGTGGTTGCTAGGGTCTTTTGGGTGGTTGCTAGGGTCTTTTGGGTGGTTGCTAGGGTGTTTTGGGTGGTTGCTAGGGTCTTTTGGGTGGTTGCTAGGGTATTGTGGGTGGTTGCTAGGGTGTTCTGGGTGGTTGCTAGGCGGTTGCTAGGGTGTTCTGGGTGGTTGCTAGGGTCTTTTGGGTGGTTGCTAGGCGGTTGCTAGGGTGTTTTGGGTGGTTGCTAGGATATTTTGGATATTTTGGGTGGTTGCTAGGTGGTTGCTAGGGTCTTTTGGGTGGTTGCTAGGCGGTTGCTAGGGTGTTTTGGGTGGTTGCTAGGGTGTTCTGGGTGGTTGCTAGGCGGTTGCTAGGGTGTTCTGGGTGGTTGCTATGGTATTCAGGGCAGTTGATATGGTGTTACTAGGTGGTTGGTAGTTGTCACAGATGGTTACTATGGAGTTTTTATAGAGTTCTTAGCATGATCTTGGCATGATTTAACACTTAACTAATTGCTATTAGCATGTAGCTATTCACTGCTAGCATGTGTAGCATGTTGGAAGTGCTGTTTGCTAGCATGAGTCAAAAGAGCCAAAACTCATCTCTATACGATGTTCTGATACAGAGATATAGGTCTTGCAAAACAGTTGCTAGGGTACTCAAGTTTGGTTGCTATGGAGTTGCTTGGGAGCTGGAAGCATTAAACTTAAGAAGTTTAAAGTGGTTTGAAGTTTAAAGTAGTTTAAAGTAGTTTGAAGTTTATGATAGATATATAAATAAGTTAGATAGATACACACAAACACACACACACACACACACACACACACACACACACTCAGACTACCTCGCTCACACACTCACTCAGACACACACATACACACTCAGAGTTTATGAGTTTAGAGTTTATAAGTGTACGAGTTTTTGAGTTTAGAGTTTATAAGTTTAAATGAGTTTAGAGTTCAGAGTTTATTAATTTATGAGTTTAAGAGTTCATAAGTCTATGAATTCATGAGTTTATTAGTTAATTAGTTATTAAATTTAAGTTAATTAGTTTATAAGTGTATGAGATTAGAGTTTATTAGTTTAAATGAGTTTCATTGGCTAATATATATAGAACGGCAGTTTGGTTTAGTCTTCAAGGTGTTTAGATTTGAATTTGTGTCGGTTGGTGAGTTTGAATCTGGATTTGAATTTTTTAGAACTCCCCAATGTAAGTCAATGGGAGTTTTTCCGAGTTTTGATCGTCATTTGTAGGAAAACCGTAAGTCCGATCAGTCTGAAAAGATAGAGCACACCGAGTCAGATCTGTTTGAGTGTCTGAGCCGATTTTGGAGTATGTAGAGTTAAAGCTCTAGGAGGAGTTTGAGTCAGATTTTTTAGTAAGAAGAATAATAATAATAACTAGATGCGAAAGTTCGTCGAGACAAACTTTAAGTTGGCTTGAGAAAGTTTGGACCGGAAAGTTTTTTGCTAGGCGGTTGTTAGGATGTTATGGGTGGTCACTATGGTGTTGCTAGGCGGTTGCTAAGGTATTCTGGGTGGTTGCTAGGCGGTTGCTAGGGTATTTTGGGTGGTTGCTAGGCGGTTGCTAGGGTCTTTTGTGTGGTTGCTAGGTGGTTGCTAGGGTGTTCTGGGTGGTTGCTAGGATATTTTTGGTGGTTGCTAGGGTCTTTTGGGTGGTTGCTAGGCGGTTGCTAGGGTCTTTTGGGTGGTTGCTAGGCGGTTGCTAGGGTCTTTTGGGTGGTTGCTAGGGTCTTTTGGGTGGTTGCTAGGCGGTTGCTAGGATATTTTGGGTGGTTGCTAGGGTCTTTTGGGTGGTTGCTAGGCGGTTGCTAGGGTGTTTTGGGTGGTTGCTAGGTGGTTGCTAGGGTCTTTTGGGCGGTTGCTAGGGTCTTTTGGGTGGTTGCTAGGGTGTTCTGGGTGGTTGCTAGGCGTTGCTAGGGTCTTTTGGGTGGTTGCTAGGATATTCTGGGTAGTTGCTAGGCGGTTGCTAGGATATTTCTGATGGTTGCTAGGGTCTTTTGGGTGGTTGCTAGGCGGTTGCTAGGGTATTTTCGGTGGTTGCTAGGGGCTTTTGGGTGGTTGCTAGGCAGTTGCTAGGGTATTTTGGGTGGTTGCTAGGGTGTTCTGGGTGGTTGCTAGGCAGTTGCTAGGGTGTTCTGGGTGGTTGCTATGGTGTTGCTAGGCGGTTGCTAAGGTATTCTGGGTGGTTGCTAGGGTGTTCTGGGTGGTTGCTAGGATGGTCTGGGTGGTTGCTAGGCGGTTGCTAGGATATTTTGGGTGGTTGCTAGGGTCTTTTTGGGTGGTTGCTAGGCGGTTGCTAGGGTATTTTAGGTGGTTGCTAGGGTGTTCTGGGTGGTTGCTAGGTGGTTGCTAGGGTGTCCTGGGTGGTTGCTATGGAGATTTTAGGCCATTACTTATTGGCTGCTCGATAATATAAATCCTCTGAGGGAGAGAGAGAGGGAGAGAAACGCAGGGGTGTCAGGCCCTTTGTGTCTGTGTGTGTGAAAACGTCGGTTTGGATTTGAATTTTTTTAGAATGCCCAATGTTAAGTCAATGGGAGTTTTTCCGAGTTTTGATCGTCATTTTTAGGAAAACCGTAAGTCCGATCAGTCTGAAAAGATAGAGCACACCGAGTCAGATCTGTTTGAGTGTCTGAGCCGATTTTGGAGTATGTAGAGTTAAAGCTCTAGGAGGAGTTTGAGTCAGATTTTTTAGTAAGAAGAATAATAATAATAACTAGATGCGAAAGTTCGTCGAGACAAACTTTAAGTTGGCTTGAGAAAGTTTGGAGCAGAAAGTTTTTTTGCTAGGCGGTTGCTAGGATGTTATGGGTGGTTGCTATGGTGTTGCTAGGGTATTTTGGGCGGTTGCTAGGGTGTTCTGGGTGGTTGCTAGGTGGTTGCTAGGGTGTCCTGGGTGGTTGCTAAGGTCTTTTGGGTGGTTGCTAGGCAGTTGCTAGGGTTTTCTGGGTGGTTGCTAGGCTGTTTTGGGTGGTTGCTAGGCGGTTGCTAGGATATTTCTGATGGTTGCTAGGGTCTTTTGGGTGGTTGCTAGGCGGTTGCTAGGATATTTTGGGTGGTTGCTAGGGTCTTTTGGGTGGTTGCTAGGCGGTTGCTAGGATATTTTAGGTGGTTGCTAGGGTCTTTTGGGTGGTTGCTAGGCGGTTGCTAGGGTCTTTTGGGTGGTTGCTAGGATATTTTAGGTGGTTGCTAGGGTCTTTTGGGTGGTTGCTAGGCGGTTGCTAGGGTCTTTTTTGTGGTTGCTAGGCGGTTGCTAGGGTGTTTTAGGTGGTTGCTAGGATGTTTTGGGTGGTTGCTAGGGTCTTTTGGGTGGTTGCTAGGCGGTTGCTAGGGTGTTTTGGGTGGTTGCTAGGATATTTTGGGTGGTTGCTAGGGTCTTTTGGGTGGTTGCTAGGCGATTGCTAGGGTGTTTTGGGTGGTTGCTAGGGTATTTTGGGTGGTTGCTAGGGTCTTTTGGGTGGTTGCTAGGCGGTTGCTAGGGTGTTTTGGGTGGTTGCTAGGATATTTTGGGTGGTTGCTAGGGTCTTTTGGGTGGTTGCTAGGGTCTTTTGGGTGGTTGCTAGGCGGTTGCTAGGGTGTTTTGGGTGGTTGCTAGGGTCTTTTGGGTGGTTGCTAGGCCTTTTGGGTGGTTGCTAGGATATTTTGGGTGGTTGCTAGGGTCTTTTGGGTGGTTGCTAGGGTATTTTGGGTGGTTGCTAGGGTGTTCTGGGTGGTTGCTAGGCGGTTGGTAGGGTGTTCTGGGTGGTTGCTAGGGTCTTTTGGGGAGTTGCTAGGCGGTTGCTAGGATATTTTGGGTAGTTGCTAGGGTCTTTTGGGTGGTTGCTAGGATATTTTCGGTGGTTGCTAGGGTCTTTTGGGTGGTTGCTAGGATATTTTTGGTGGTTGCTAGGGTCTTTTGGGTGGTTGCTAGGCGGTTGCTAGGGTGTTTTGGGTGGTTGCTAGGATATTTTGGGTGGTTGCTAGGTGGTTGCTAGGGTCTTTTGGGTGGTTGCTAGGTGGTTGCTAGGGTGTTATGGGTGGTTGCTAGGTGTTGCTAGGCGGTTGCTAAGGTATTCAGGGTGGTTGATATGGTGTCACTAGGTGGCTGGTAGTTGTCACAGATGGTTACTATGGAGTTTTTATAGAGTTCTTAGCATGATCTTGGCATGATTTAACACTTAACTAATCACTATTAGCATGTAGCTATTCACTGCTAGCATGTGTAGTATGTTGGAAGTGATGTTTGCTAGCATGAGTCAAAAGAGCCAAACCTCATCTCTATACGATGTTCTGATACAGAGATATAGGTCTTACAAAACGGTTGCTAAGGTACTCGAGTTTGGTTGCTATGGAGTTGCTTGGGAGCTGGAAGATTTAAACTTAACAAGTTTATAGTGGTTTGAAGTTTACAGTAGTTTACAGTAGTTTGAAGTTTGACAGATAGATAAATAAGTTAGATAGACACACACACACACACACAAACACACAAACACACACACACACCCACTAACTCGCTCACACACTCACTCATAAACTCAGTGTGTGTGTCTGAGTTTAGAGTTTATAAGTGTATAAATTGATGAGTTTATAAGTGTATGAGTTCTTGAGTTTTGAGTTTATAAGTTTAAATCAGTTTAGAGTTTATGTTTAAATGAGATTAAGAGTTCAGAGTTTATTAATTTATGAGTTTAAGAGTTCATAAGTTTATGAATTCATGAGTTTATAAGTTAATTAGTTTATAAGTGTTTATAGTTTAGAGTTTATTAGTTTAAATGAGTCTCAATGGCTCATATAGTATATAGAACGGCAGTTTGGTTTAGTCTTCAAGGTGTTTAGATTTAAATTTTTGTCGGTTTGAATTTTTTAGAACTCCCCAATGTAAGTCAATGGAGTTTTTGAATGAGTTTTTTCGAGTTTTGATCGTCATTTTTAGGAAAACCGTAAGTCCGATCAGTCTGAAAAGATATAGCATACCGAGTCAGATCAGTTTGAGTGTCTGAGCCGAGTTTGGAGTATGTAGAGTTAAAGCTCTAGGAGGAGTTTGATATAGATTTTTTTAGGGTCAGAAGAAAAATAATAATAAGTTTAAATAGGATTTCAATATGTTGGCTTTCTCAAGCCAACTTAATAATAATAAGTTTAAATAGGATTTCAATATGTTGGCTCTCTCAAGCCAACTTAATAATAATAAGTTTAAATAGGATTTCAATATGTTGGCTCTCTCAAGCCAACTTAATAATAATAATAAGTTTAAATAGGATTTCAATATGTTGGCTCTCTCAAGCCAACTTAATAAGTTTAAATAGGATTTCAGTAAGTTGGCTTTCTCAAGCCAACTTAACTAGAAAAAAAAGTTTGTTGAGACAAACTTTAAGTTGGCTTGAGAAAGCCGGACCAGAGAGTTTGAAGAAGTTAAAAGTAGTTAGAAGTTTAAAGTAGTTAGAAGTAGTTTGAAGTTTAAAGTAGTTTAAATTTTGATTGATAAATTAGTTAGAAAGAAAGAATAGTTAGAAAGAAAGAATAGTTAGAAAGAAAGAAAAGTTAGAAAGAAAGAAAGAAAGAAAGAAAGAAAGAAAGAGAAAGAAAAAAGAAAGATTAGTTAGAAAGAAAGAAAAAAGAAAGAAAGATTAGTTAGAAAGAAAGAAAGAAAGATTAGGTATAAAGAAAGAAAGAACGAAAGAAAGATTAGGTAGAAAGAAAGAAAGAAAGATTAGGTATAAAGAAAGAAAGAAAGAAAGAAAGATTAGTTAGAAAGAAAGAAAAAAGAAAGAAAGATTAGTTAGAAAGAAAGAAAGAAAGATTAGGTATAAAGAAAGAAAGAAAGAAAGAAAGATTAGTTAGAAAGAAAGAAAAAAGAAAGAAAGATTAGTTAGAAAGAACGAAAGAAAGATTAGGTAGAAAGAAAGAAAAAAGAAAAGATTAGTTAGAAAGAAAGAAAGAAAGATTAGGTATAAAGAAAGAAAGAACGAAAGAAAGATTAGGTAGAAATAAAGAAAAGTTAGAAAGAAAGAAAGAAAGAAAGAAAGAAAGAAAGAAAGAAAGAAAGAAAGATTAGGTATAAAGAAAGAAAGAAAGATTAGGTATAAAGAAAGAAAGAAAGAAAGAAAGAAAGAAAGATTAGGTATAAAGAAAGAAAGAAAGAAAGAAAGAAAGAAAGAAAGAAAGAAAGAAAGAAAGAAAGAAAAAAATATAAGGTATAAAGAAAGAAAGAAAAAGATTAGGTATAAAGAAAGAAAGAAAGAAAGAAAGAAAGAAAGAAAGAAAGAAAGAAAGAAAGATTAGGTAGAAAGAAAGAATGAAAGAAAAAAGAAAGAAAGATTAGCTAGAAAGAAAGAATGAAAGAAAAAAGAAAGAAAGATTAGCTAGAAAGAAAAAAGAAAGAAAGAAAGATTGTAAGAAAGAAAGAAAGATTAGGTAGAAAGAAAGAATGAAAGAAAAAAGAAAGAAAGATTAGCTAGAAAGAAAGAAAGAAAGATTGTAAGAAAGAAAAAAAGATTAGGTAGAAAGAAAGAATGAAAGAAAAAAGAAAGAAAGATTAGCTAGAAAGAAAGAAAGAAAGAAAGATTAGGTATAAAGAAAGAAAGAAAGATTAGGTATAAAGAAAGAAAGAACGAAAGAAAGAATAGGTAGAAAGAAAGAAAAGTTAGAAAGAAAGAAAGAAAGAAAGAAAGAAAGAAAGAAAGAAAGATTAGGTATAAAGAAAGAAAGAACGAAAGAAAGATTAGGTAGAAAGAAAGAAAAGTTAGATAAGTCAGATAGATAGATAGATAGATAGATAAGTTCAAAAGATAGATAGATAGATAGATAGATAGATAGATAGATAGATAGATAGATAGATAAATAGATAGATAGATAGATAGATAGATAAGTTCAAAAGGTAGATAGATAGATAGATAGATAGATAGATAGATAGATAGATAGATAGATAGATAGATAGATAGATAGATAGATAAGTTCAAAAGATAGATAGATAGATAGATAGATAGATAGATAGATAGATAGATAGATAGATAGATAGATAGAAAGAAAAGGTTTAAAGAGATAGAAAGAAAGAAAGAAAATGTTTAAAGAAAGAAAGATTAATTAGTAAGAAAGGAGAAAGAAAGAGAGAAAGAAAGAAAGAGAGAAAGAAAGAAAAAGAAAGATTGATTAGTTGAAAGAAAGAAAGAAAGAAAGATAGATGATTTACTGATTCAAGCATGATTTACATAGTTTACCATGATTTACCATAGTTTACCATGATTTACCATGATTTACCATAGTTTACCATAATTTACTTTAGTATACCATGATTTACCATGTTCAAGTATGATTTACTGATTCTAGCATGATTTGTCATAGATTACCATCATTTTCCATAGTTTACCATGATTTACTATAGTATACCACGATTTACCATGTTCATGTATAATTTACTGATTCTAGCATGATTTACCATAGTTTACCATGATTTACCACGATTTACCATAGTTTACCATGATTTACTATAGTATACCATGATTTACCATGTTCAAGTATGATTTATTGATTCTAGCATGATTTACCATAGTTTACCATGATTTACCACGATTTACTATAGTTTACCATGATTTACTATAGTATACCACGATTTGCCATGTTCAAATATAATTTACTGATTCTAGCATGATTTACCATAGTTTAGCATGATTTACCATAGTTTACCATGATTTACCATGATTTACCATAGTTTACCATTATTTACTATAGTATACCAAGATTTACCATGTTCAAGTATGATTTACTATGATTCTAGCATGATTTACCATATTTTACCACGATTTACCATAGTTTACCATGATTTACCATAGTTTACCATGCTAGCATGATTATCATGTTGCTAGCATGATGCTAGAATTTTTTTACCATGTTGCTAGCATGGTTTACCATGATTTACCATAGTTTACCATGATTTACCACGATTTACCATAGTTTACCATGATTTACTATAGTATACCATGATTTACCACGATTTTCCATAGTTTACCATGATTTACTATAGTATACCATGATTTACCATGTTCAAGTATGATTTACTGATTCTAGCATGATTTAGCATAGTTTACCATGATTTACCACGATTTACCATAGTTTACCATGATTTACTATAGTATACCACGATTTACCATGTTCAAGTATAATTTACTGATTCTAGCATGATTTACCATAGTTTACCATGATTTACCACGATATACCATAGTTTACCATGATTTACTATAGTATACCATGATTTACCATGTTCAAGTATGATTTATTGATTCTAGCATGATTTACCATAGTTTACCATGATTTACCACGATTTACAATAGTTTACCATGATTTACTATAGTATACCATGATTTACCATGTTCAAGTATGATTTATTGATTCTAGCATGATTTACCATAGTTTACCATGATTTACCACGATTTACTATAGTATACCATGATTTACTATAGTATACCACGATTTGCCATGTTCAAGTATAATTTACTGATTCTAGCATGATTTACCACAGTTTAGCATGATTTACCATAGTTTACCATGATTTACCATGATTTACCATAGTTTACCATTATTTACTATAGTATACCATGATTTACCATGTTCAAGTATGATTTACTATGATTCTAGCATGATTTACCATAGTTTACCACGATTTACCATAGTTTACCATGATTTACCATAGTTTACCATGCTAGCATGATTATCATGTTGCTAGCATGATGCTAGAATTTTTTTACCATGTTGCTAGCATGGTTTACCATGATTTACCATAGTTTACCATGATTTACTATAGTATACCATGATTTACCACGATTTACCATAGTTTACCATGATTTACTATAGTATACCATGATTTACCATGTTCAAGTATGATTTACTGATTCTAGCATAGAAAGAAATAGAAAGAAATAGAAAGAAAGAAAGAAAGAAAGAAAGAAAGAAAGATTAGGTATAAAGAAAGAAAGAACGAAAGAAAGATTAGGTATAAAGAAAGAAAGAACGAAAGAAAGATTAGGTAGAAAGAAAGAAAAGTTAGAAAGAAAGAAAGAAAGAAAGAAAGAAAGAAAGAAAGAAAGAAAGAAAGAAAGATTAGGTAGAAAGAAAGAAAAGTTAGATAAGTCAGATAGATAGATAGATAGATAGATAGATAGATAGATAGATAAGTTCAAAAGATAGATAGATAGATAGATAGATAGATAGATAAGTTCAAAAGATAGATAGATAGATAGATAGATAAGTTCAAAAGATAGATAGATAGATAGATAGATAGATAGATAGATAGATAGATAGATCTATGTATGATTTATTGATTCTAGCATGATTTACCATAGTTTACCATGATTTACCACGATTTACTATAGTATACCATGATTTACTATAGTATACCACGATTTGCCATGTTCAAGTATAATTTACTGATTCTAGCATGATTTACCATAGTTTACCATGATTTACCACGATTTACAATAGTTTACCATGATTTACTATAGTATACCATGATTTACCATGTTCAAGTATGATTGATTGATTCTAGCATGATTTACCATAGTTTTCCATGATTTACCACGATTTACTATAGTATACCATGATTTACTATAGTATACCACGATTTGCCATGTTCAAGTATAATTTACTGATTCTAGCATGATTTACCACAGTTTAGCATGATTTACCATAGTTTACCATGATTTACCATGATTTACCATAGTTTACCATTATTTACTATAGTATACCATGATTTACCATGTTCAAGTATGATTTACTATGATTCTAGCATGATTTACCATAGTTTACCACGATTTACCATAGTTTACCATGATTTACCATAGTTTACCATGCTAGCATGATTATCATGTTGCTAGCATGATGCTAGAATTTTTTTACCATGTTGCTAGCATGGTTTACCATGATTTACCATAGTTTACCATGATTTACTATAGTATACCATGATTTACCACAATTTACCATAGTTTACCATGATTTACTATAGTATACCATGATTTACCATGTTCAAGTATGATTTACTGATTCTAGCATGATTTATCATAGATTACCATGATTTACCATAGTTTACCATCATTTACCACGATTTACCATAGTTTACCATGATTTACTATAGTATACCATGATTTACCATGTTCAAGTATGATTTACTGATTCTAGCATGATTTATCATAGTTTACCATGATTTACCATAGTTTACCATGATTTACCACGATTTACCATAGTTTACCATGATTTACTATAGTATACCATGATTTACCATGTTCAAGTATGATTTACTGATTCTAGCATGATTTATCATAGATTACCATGATTTACCATAGTTTACCATGATTTACCACGATTTACCATAGTTTACCATGATTTACTATAGTATACCATGATTTACCATGTTCAAGTATGATTTACTGATTCTAGCATGATTTACCATAGTTTAGCATGATTTAGCATAGTTTACCATGATTTACCACGATTTACCATAGTTTACCATGATTTACTATAGTATACCATGATTTACCATGTTCAAGTATGATTTACTGATTCTAACATGATTTATCATAGTTTACCATGATTTACCATAGTTTACCATGATTTACCACGATTTACCATAGTTTACTATGATTTACTATAGTATACCATGATTTACCATGTTCAAGTATGATTTACTGATTGTAGCATAGATAGATAGATAAGGTTTGTAGATAGATAGATAGATAGATAGATAGATAGATAGATAGATAGATAGATAAGGTTTGAAGATAGATAGATAGATAGATAGATAATGTTTGAAGATAGATAGATAGATAGATAGATAGATAGATAGATAGATAGATAGATTGGTTAAAAAGATAGATAGGTTAAAAAGATAGATAGATAGATAGATAGATAGATAGATAGATAGATAGATAGATAGATAGATAGATAGATAGATAGATAGATAGATAGATAGATAGATAAGTTAAAAAGATAGATAGATAGATTAGTTAAAAAGATAGATAGATAGATAGATAGATAGATAAGTTAAAAAGATAGATAGATAGATAGATAGATAGATAGATAGATAGATTAGTTAGATAGATAGATAGATAGATAGATAGATAAGTTAAAAAGATAGATAGATAGATAGATAGATAGATAGATAGATAGATAGATAGATAGATAGATAGATAAGGTTTGAAAATAGATAGATAGATAGATAGATAGATAGATAGATAGATAGATAGATAGATAGATAGATAGATAGATAGAGTTAAAAAGATAGATAGATAGATAGATAGATAGATAGATAGATAGATAGATAGATAGATAAGTTAAAAAGATAGATAGATAGATTAGTTAAAAAGATAGATAGATAGATAGATAGATAGATAGATAGATAGATAGATAGATAAGTTAAAAAGATAGATAGATAGATAGATAGATAGATTAGTTAAATAGATAGTTAAATAGATAGATAGATAGATAGATAGATAGATAGATAGATAGATAGATAAGTTAAAAAGATAGATAGATAGATAGATAGATAGATAGATAGATAGATAGATAGATAGATAGATAGATAAGGTTTGAAAATAGATAGATAGATATATAGATAGATAGATAGATAGATAGATAGATAGATAGATAGATAGATAGATAAGTTAGTTAGAAAGATAGATAGATTAGTAAGGAAGATAGATAAGTTAGTTAGAAAGATAGATAGATTAGAAAGAAAGATAGATAAGTTAGTTAAAAAGATAGATAGATTAGTAAGAAAGAAAGAAAGATAGATTAGTTAGTTAGAAAGAAAGATAGATTAGTTAGAAAGAAAGATAGATAGATAAGTTAGTTAGAAAGATAGATAGATTAGTAAGAAAGAAAGATAGATAAGTTAGTTAGAAAGATAGATAGAAAGATAAGTTAGATAGATAGATAGATAGATAGATAGATAGATAGATAGATAGATAGATAGATAGATAGATAGATAGATAGATAGATAGATAGATAGAAGTTTATTAGGTCATTGAATGGTAGTTTAATTGAGTCTAGGGCTTCAGGGAGTTTAGATTTGAGTTTTTGGCTTGTACACTAATGGGCCACCGTAGTCTTGGCTCAATTTGAGCAGTCTGCCATGTAAGTCTATGGGATTTTTATGGTTTTTAATATTAATTTTTAAGAAAACTGAAAGTCAAATCAGTCTGAAAAGATATAGCACACCAAGTCAGAACAGTCTGAAAGTCTGACCCGAGTTTGGAGTTTGTAGAGTTAAAGCTCTAGGAGGAGTTAGAGTTGATAAATTTTGGGTCAGAAGAATAAGAAGAAGAAGAAGAACTAGAAAAAAAAGTTTGTTGAGACAAACTTTAAGTTGGCTTGAGAAAGCCTGACCAGAGAGTTTGAAGAAGTTTAAAGAAGTTAGAAGTTTAAAGTAGGTTAAAGTTAGATTGATAGATTAGTTAGAAAGAAATAATAGTTGGGAAGAAAGAAAGAAAGAAAGAAAGAAAGAAAGAAAGAAAGAAAGAAAGAAAGAAAGAAAGAAAGAAAGAAAGAAAGAAAGAAAAAAGATTAGTTAGAAAGAAAGAAAGAAAGAAAGAAAGAAAGAAAGAAAGAAAGAAAAAAGATTAGTTAGAAAGAAAGAAAGAAAGAAAGAAAGTAAAAAGATTAGTTAGAAAGAAAGAAAGAAAGAAAGAAAGAAAGAAAGAAAGAAAGAAAGAAAGAAAGAAAGTAAAAAGATTAGTTAGAAAGAAAGAAAGAAAGATTAGTTAGAAAGAAAGAAAGAAAGAAAGAAAGAAAGAAAGAAAGAAAGAAAGAAAAGTAAGAGAAAGAAAGATTAGTTAGAAAGAAAGAAAGAAAGAAAGTAAAAAGATTAGTTAGAAAGAAAGAAAGAAAGAAAGAAAGAAAGAAAGAAAGAAAGAAAGAAAGAAAGAAAGAAAGAAAGAAAGAAAAAAGATTAGTTAGAAAGAAAGAAAGAAAGAAAGAAAGAAAGAAAGAAAGAAAGAAAAAAGATTAGTTAGAAAGAAAGAAAGAAAGAAAGAAAGAAAGAAAGAAAGTAAAAAGATTAGTTAGAAAGAAAGAAAGAAAGAAAGAAAGAAAGAAAGAAAGAAAGTAAAAAGATTAGTTAGAAAGAAAGAAAGAAAGATTAGTTAGAAAGAAAGAAAGAAAGAAAGAAAGAAAGAAAAGTAAGAGAAAGAAAGATTAGTTAGAAAGAAAGAAAGAAAGAAAGTAAAAAGATTAGTTAGAAAGAAAGAAAGAAAGAAAGAAAGAAAGAAAGAAAGAAAGAAAGAAAGAAAGAAAGAAAGAAAGTAAAAAGATTAGTTAGAAAGAAAGAAAGAAAGAAAGAAAGAAAGAAAAGCAAGAAAAAGAAAAAAGAAAGATTAGTTAGAAAGAAAGAAAGAAAAATGATTAGTTAGAAAGAAAGAAAGAAAAAAGATTAATTAGTTAAAAAGAAAGAAAGAAAGAAAGAAGATTAATTAGTTTGAAAGAAAGAAAGAAAGAAAGAAAGAAAGAAAGAAAGAAAGAAAAAAGATTAGTTAGAAAGAAAGAAAGAAAAGTAAGAGAAAGAAAGATTAGTTAGAAAGAAAGAAAGAAAGAAAGAAAGAAAGAAAGTAAAAAGATTAGTTAGAAAGAAAGAAAGAAAAAAGATTAATTAGTTAGAAAGAAAGAAAGAAAGAAAGAAAGAAAGAAAGAAAGAAAGAAAAAAGAAAGATTAGTTAGAAAGAAAGAAAGAAAGAAAGAAAGAAAGAAAGAAAGAAAGAAAGAAAAAAGATTAGTTAGAAAGAAAAAGATTTGTTAGAAAGAAAGAAAGAAAGAAAGAAAGAAAGAAAGAAAGAAAGAAAGAAAGAAAGAAAGAAAAAAGATTAGTTAGAAAGAAAGAAAGAAAAGTAAGAAAAAGAAAGAAAGAAAGATTAGTTAGAAAGAAAGAAAGAAAGAAAGAAAAAAGATTAGTTAGAAAGAAAGAAAGAAAAGTAAGAAAAAGAAAAAGAAAGATTAGTAAGAAAGAAAGAAAGAAAGAAAAAAGATTAGTTAGAAAGAAAGAAAGAAAAGTAAGAAAAAGAAAGAAAGAAAGAAAAGTAAGAAAAAGAAAGAAAGAAAGAAAGATTAGTTAGAAAGAAAGAAAGAAAGAAAGAAAGAAAGAAAGTAAGAGAAAGAAAGATTAGTTAGAAAGAAAGAAAGAAAAGTAAGAGAAAGAAAGAAAGAGAAAGAAAGAAAGAAAGATTAGTTAGAAAGAAAGAAAGAAAGAAAGAAAGAAAGAAAGAAAGAAAGAAAAAAGATTAGTTAGAAAGAAAGAAAGAATAGTTAGAAAGAAAGAAAGAAAGTAAAAAGATTAGTTAGAAAGAAAGAAAGAAAGAAAGAAAGTAAGATTAGTTAGAAAGAAAGAAAGAAAGAAAGAAAGAAAGAAAGAAAGAAAGAAAGAAAGAAAGAAAAAAGATTAGTTAGAAAGAAAGAAAGAAAAGTAAGAAAAAGAAAAAGAAAGATTAGTAAGAAAGAAAGAAAGAAAGAAAAAAGATTAGTTAGAAAGAAAGAAAGAAAAGTAAGAAAAAGAAAGAACGAAAGATTAGTTAGAAAGAAAGAAAGAAAGAAAGAAAGAAAGAAAGAAAAAAGATTAGTTAGAAAGAAAGAAAGAAAGAAAGAAAAAAGATTAGTTAGAAAGAAAGAAAGAAAGAAAGAAAGAAAGAAAGAAAGAAAGACAGAAAGAAAAAAGATTAGTTAGAAAGAAAGAAAAGTAAGAAAAAGAAAAAAGAAAGATTAGTAAGAAAGAAAGAAAGAAAGAAAGAAAGAAAGAAAGAAAGTAAAAAGATTAGTTAGAAAGAAAAAAGATTAATTAGTTGGATGGATAGATTAGTAAGAAAGAAAGAAAGATAGATAAGTTAGTTAGAAAGATAGATAGATTAGTAAGTAAGAAAGAAAGAAAGATAGATATGTTAGTTAGAAAGATGGATAGATTAGTAAGAAAGAAAGAAAGATAGATATGTTAGTTAGAAAGATGGATAGATTAGTAAGAAAGAAAGATAGATATGTTAGTTAGAAATATGGATAGATTAGTAAGTAAGAAAGAAAGAAAGATAGATATGTTAGTTAGAAAGATGGATAGATTAGTAAGAAAGAAAGAAAGAAAGATAGATAAGTTAGTTAGAAAGATAGACTAGTTAAAACGAACGAAAGAAAGATAAATAAGTTAGTTAGAAAGATAAATAAGTTAGTTAGAAAGATAGATAGATTAGTTAAAAAGAAAGAAAGAAAGAAAGAAAGAAAGAAAGAAAGATAGATAGATAAGGTAGTTAGAAAGATAGATATATTAGTAAGAAAGAAAGAAAGATAGATAAGTTAGTTAGAAAGATAGATAGATTAGTTAAAAAGAAAGAAAGAAAGATAAGTTAGTTAGAAAGATAGATAGATTAGTTAAAAAGAAAGAAAGATAGATAAGTTAAAAAGAAAGAAAGAAAGATAAGTTAGTTAGAAAGATAGATAGATTAGTTAAAAAGAAAGAAAGATAGATAAGTTAGTTAGAAAGAGATAGATTAGTTAAAAAGAAAGATAGATAAGTTAGTTAGAAAGATAGATAGATTAGTTAAAAAGAAAGAAAGATAGATAAGTTAGTTAGAAAGATAGATTAGTAAGAAAGAAAGATAGATAAGTTAGTTAGAAAGATAGATAGATTAGTTAAAAAGAAAGAAAGATAAGTTAGTTAGAAAGATAGATAGATTAGTTAAAAAGAAAGAAAGATAGATAAGTTAAAAAGAAAGAAAGAAAGATAAGTTAGTTAGAAAGATAGATAGATTAGTTAAAAAGAAAGAAAGATAGATAAGTTAGTTAGAAAGAGATAGATTAGTTAAAAAGAAAGATAGATAAGTTAGTTAGAAAGATAGATAGATTAGTTAAAAAGAAAGAAAGATAGATAAGTTAGTTAGAAAGATAGATTAGTAAGAAAGAAAGATAGATAAGTTAGTTAGAAAGATAGATAGATTAGTTAAAAAGAAATAAAGATAGATTAGTTAGTTAGAAAGATAGATTAGTTAAAAAGAAAGAAAGATGATAAGTTAGTTAGTTAGAAAGATAGATTAGTAAGAAAGAAAGAAAGATAAATTAGTTAGAAAGATAGATGGATTAGCTAGAAAGAAAGAAAGAAAGAAAGAAAGATAGATAAGTTAGTTAGAAAGATATATAGATTATTTCAAAAGAAAGAAAGAAAGATAGATAAGTTAGTTAGAAAAAGATAGATTAGTTAAAAAGAAAGAAAGATAGATAAGTTAGTTAGAAAGATAGATAGATTAGTAAGAAAGAAAGAAAGATAGATAAGTTAGTTAGAAAGATAGATAGATTAGTTAAAAAGAAAGAAAGATAGATAAGTTAGAAAGATAGATTAGTTAAAAAGAAAGAAAGATAGATAAGTTAGAAAGATAGATTAGTTAAAAAGAAAGAAAGTTAGATAGATAGATAGATAGATAGATAGATAGATAGATAGATAGATAGATAGATACGTTAGTTAGAAAGATAGATAGATAGATAGATAGATAGATAGATAGATAGATAGATAGATAGATAGATAGATAGATAGATAGATAGATAAGTTAGTTAGAAAGATAGATAGATTAGTAAGAAAGAAAGATAGATAAGTTAGTTAAAAAGATAGATAGATTAGTAAGAAAGAAAGAAAGATAGATTAGTTAGTTAGAAAGAAAGATAGATTAGTTAGAAAGAAAGATAGAAAGATCGATAGATAGAAAGATAAGTTAGTTAGAAAAAAAGATAGATAAGTTAGAAAGAAATATAGATAAGTTAGTTAAAAAGATAGATTAGTAAGAAAGAAAGATCGATTAGTTAGTTAGAAAGATAGATAGATTAGTAAGAAAGAAAGAAAGAAAGATAGATAAGTTAGTTAGAAAAAGATAGATTAGTTAAAAAGAAAGAAAGATAGATAAGTTAGTTAGAAAGATAGATAGATTAGTAAGAAAGAAAGAAAGATAGATAAGTTAGTTAGAAAGATAGATAGATTAGTTAAAAAGAAAGAAAGTTAGATAAGTTAGAAAGATAGATTAGTTAAAAAGAAAGAAAGATAGATAAGTTAGAAAGATAGATTAGTTAAAAAGAAAGAAAGATAGATAAGTTAGATAGATAGATAGATAGATAGATAGATAGATAGATAGATAGATAGATAGATAGATAAGTTAGTTAGAAAGATAGATAGATAAGTTATAAAGAAAGATAGATAAGTTAGTTAAAAAGATAGATAGATTAGTAAGAAAGAAAGAAAGATAGATTAGTTAGTTAGAAAGAAAGATAGATTAGTTAGAAAGAAAGATAGATAGATAAGTTAGTTAGAAAGATAGATAGATTAGTAAGAAAGAAAGATAGATAAGTTAGTTAGAAAGATAGATAGAAAGATAAGTTAGTTAGAAATATAGATAGATAGATAGATAGATAGATAGATAGATAGATAGATAGATAGATAGATAGATATAAGTTTATTAGGTCATTGAATGGTAGTTTAATTGAGTCTAGGGCTTCAGGGAGTTTAGATTTGAGTTTTTGGCTTGTACACTAATGGGCCACCGTAGTCTTGGCTCAATTTGAGCAGTCTGCCATGTAAGTCTATGGGATTTTTATGGTTTTTAATATTAATTTTTAAGAAAACTGAAAGTCAAATCAGTCTGAAAAGATATAGCACACCAAGTCAGAACAGTCTGAAAGTCTGACCCGAGTTTGGAGTTTGTAGAGTTAAAGCTCTAGGAGGAGTTAGAGTTGATAAATTTTGGGTCAGAAGAATAAGAAGAAGAAGAAGAACTAGAAAAAAAAGTTTGTTGAGACAAACTTTAAGTTGGCTTGAGAAAGCCGGACCAGAGAGTTTGAAGAAGTTAAAAGTAGTTAGAAGTTTAAAGTAGTTAGAAGTAGTTTGAAGTTTGAAGTAGTTTGAAGTTTGAAGTAGTTTGAAGTTTAAAGTAGTTTAAATTTTGATTGATAAATTAGTTAGAAAGAAAGAATAGTTAGAAAGAAAGAAAAGTTAGAAAGAAAGAAAGAAAGAAAGAAAGAAAGAAAGAAAGAAAGAAAAAGAAAAAAGAAAGATTAGTTAGAAAGAAAGAAAAAAGAAAAGATTAGTTAGAAAGAAAGAAAGAAAGAAAGAAAGAAAGAAGAAAGATTAGTTAGAAAGAAAGAAAGATTAGGTATAAAGAAAGAAAGAAAGAAAGAAAGAAAGAAAGAAAGAAAGAAAGAAAGAAAGAAAGATTAGTTAGAAAGAAAGAAAAAAGAAAGAAAGATTAGTTAGAAAGAAAGAAAGAAAGAAAGAAAGATTAGGTATAAAGAAAGAAAGAACGAAAGAAAGATTAGGTAGAAAGAAAGAAAAAAAAGATTAGTTAGAAAGAAAGAAAGATTAGGTATAAAGAAAGAAAGAACGAAAGAAAGATTAGGTAGAAAGAAAGAAAAGTTAGAAAGAAAGAAAGAAAGAAAGAAAGAAAGAAAGAAAGAAAGAAAGAAAGAAAGAAAGAAAAAAAAGAAAGAAAGAAAGAAAGAAAGAAAGAAAGAGAAAGAAAGAAAGAAAGAAAGAAGAAAGATTAGTTAGGAAGAAAGAAAGAAAGAAAGATTAGGTAGAAAGAAAGAAAGAAAGAAAGATTAGGTATAAAGAAAGAAAGAAAGAAAGAAAGAAAGAAAGAAAGAAAGAAAGAAAGAAAGAAAGAAAGAAAGAAATATTAGGTATAAAGAAAGAAAGAAAGAAAGAAAGAAAGAAAGAAAGAAAGAAAGAAAGAAAGAAAGAAAGAAAGAAAGAAAGATTAGGTAGAAAGAAAGAATGAAAGAAAAAAGAAAGAAAGATTAGCTAGAAAGAAAGAATGAAAGAAAAAAGAAAGAAAGATTAGCTAGAAAGAAAAAAAGAAAGAAAGAAAGATTGTAAGAAAGAAAGAAAGATTAGGTAGAAAGAAAGAATGAAAGAAAAAAGAAAGAAAGATTAGCTAGAAAGAAAGAAAGAAAGATTAGGTAGAAAGAAAGAAAGAAAGAAAGAAAGAAAGAAAGAAAGAAAGAAAGAAAGAAAGAAAGAAAGATTAGGTATAAAGAAAGAAAGAACGAAAGAAAGATTAGGTAGAAAGAAAGAAAAGTTAGATAAGTCAGATAGATAGATAGATAGATAGATAGATAGATAGATAGATAGATAGATAGATAGATAGATAGATAAGTTCAAAAGATAGATAGATAGATAGATAGATAGATAGATAGATAGATAGATAGATAGATAGATAGATAGATAGATAGATAAGTTCAAAAGATAGATAGATAGATAGATAGATAGATAGATAGATAGATAAGTTCAAAAGATAGATAGATAGATAGATAGATAGATAGATAGATAGATAGATAGATAGAAAGAAAAGGTTTAAAGAGATAGAAAGAAAGAAAGAAAATGTTTAAAGAAAGAAAGAAAGAAAGAAAGAAAGAAAGAAAGAAAGAAAGAAAGAAAGATTAATTAGTAAGAAAGAAGGAGAAAGAAAGAGAGAAAGAAAGAAAGAGAGAAAGAAAGAAAAAGAAAGATTGATTAGTTGAAAGAAAGAAAGAAAGAAAGAAAGAAAGAAAGAAAGAAAGAAAGAAAGATGATTTACTGATTCAAGCATGATTTACCATAGTTTACCATGATTTACCATAGTTTACCATGATTTACCATGATTTACCATAGTTTACCATAATTTACTATAGTATACCATGATTTACCATGTTCAAGTATGATTTACTGATTCTAGCATGATTTGTCATAGATTACCATCATTTTCCATAGTTTACCATGATTTACTATAGTATACCACGATTTACCATGTTCAAGTATAATTTACTGATTCTAGCATGATTTACCATAGTTTACCATGATTTACCACGATTTACCATAGTTTACCATGATTTACTATAGTATACCATGATTTACCATGTTCAAGTATGATTTATTGATTCTAGCATGATTTACCATAGTTTACCATGATTTACCACGATTTACTATAGTTTACCATGATTTACTATAGTATACCACGATTTGCCATGTTCAAGTATAATTTACTGATTCTAGCATGATTTACCATAGTTTAGCATGATTTACCATAGTTTACCATGATTTACCATGATTTACCATAGTTTACCATTATTTACTATAGTATACCAAGATTTACCATGTTCAAGTATGATTTAATATGATTCTAGCATGATTTACCATATTTTACCACGATTTACCATAGTTTACCATGATTTACCATAGTTTACCATGCTAGCATGATTATCATGTTGCTAGCATGATGCTAGAATTTTTTTACCATGTTGCTAGCATGGTTTACCATGATTTACCATAGTTTACCATGATTTACCACGATTTACCATAGTTTACCATGATTTACTATAGTATACCATGATTTACCACGATTTTCCATAGTTTACCATGATTTACTATAGTATACCATGATTTACCATGTTCAAGTATGATTTACTGATTCTAGCATGATTTAGCATAGTTTACCATGATTTACCACGATTTACCATAGTTTACCATGATTTACTATAGTATACCACGATTTACCATGTTCAAGTATAATTTACTGATTCTAGCATGATTTACCATAGTTTACCATGATTTACCACGATATACCATAGTTTACCATGATTTACTATAGTATACCATGATTTACCATGTTCAAGTATGATTAATTGATTCTAGCATGATTTACCATAGTTTACCATGATTTACCACGATTTACAATAGTTTACCATGATTTACTATAGTATACCATGATTTACCATGTTCAAGTATGATTTATTGATTCTAGCATGATTTACCATAGTTTACCATGATTTACCACGATTTACTATAGTATACCATGATTTACTATAGTATACCACGATTTGCCATGTTCAAGTACATAGATAGATAGATAGATAGATAGATAGATAGATAGATAGATAGATAGATAGATAGATAGATAAGTTCAAAAGATAGATAGATAGATAGATAGATAGATAGATAGATAGATAAGTTCAAAAGATAGATAGATAGATAGATAGATAGATAAGTTCAAAAGATAGATAGATAGATAGATAGATAGATAGATATATAGATAGATAGATAGATAGATAGATAGAAAGAAAAGGTTTAAAGAGATAGAAAGAAAGAAAGAAAATGTTTAAAGAAAGAAAGAAAGAAAGAAAGAAAGAAAGAAAGAAAGAAAGAAAGAAAGAAAGAAAGAAAGAAAGAAAGATTAATTAGTAAGAAAGGAGAAAGAAAGAGAGAAAGAAAGAAAGAGAGAAAGAAAGAAAAAGAAAGATTGATTAGTTGAAAGAAAGAAAGAAAGAAAGAAAGAAAGATAGATAGATGATTTACTGATTCAAGCATGATTTACCATAGTTTACCATGATTTACCATAGTTTACCATGATTTACCACGATATACCATAGTTTACCATGATTTACTATAGTATACCATGATTTACCATGTTCAAGTATGATTTATTGATTCTAGCATGATTTACCATAGTTTACCATGATTTACCACGATTTACAATAGATTACCATGATTTACTATAGTATACAATGATTTACCATGTTCAAGTATGATTTATTGATTCTAGCATGATTTACCATAGTTTACCATGATTTACCACGATTTACTATAGTATACCATGATTTACTATAGTATACCACGATTTGCCATGTTCAAGTACATAGATAGATAGATAGATAGATAGATAGATAGATAGATAGATAGATAGATAAGTTCAAAAGATAGATAGATAGATAGATAGATAGATAGATAGATAAGTTCAAAAGATAGATAGATAGATAGATAGATAGATAGATAGATAGATAGATAGATAGATAGATAAGTTCAAAAGATAGATAGATAGATAGATAGATAGATAGATAGATAGATAGATAGATAGATAGATAGATAGATAGAAAGAAAAGGTTTAAAGAGATAGAAAGAAAGAAAGAAAATGTTTAAAGAAAGAAAGAAAGAAAGAAAGAAAGAAAGAAAGAAAGAAAGAAAGATTAATTAGTAAGAAAGAAGGAGAAAGAAAGAGAGAAAGAAAGAAAGAGAGAAAGAAAGAAAAAGAAAGATTGATTAGTTGAAAGAAAGAAAGAAAGAAAGAAAGAAAGAAAGAAAGAAAGAAAGAAAGAAAGAAAGAAAGAAAGATAGATAGATGATTTACTGATTCAAGCATGATTTACCATAGTTTACCATGATTTACCATAGTTTACCATGATTTACCATAGTTTACCATAATTTACTATAGTATACCATGATTTACCATGTTCAAGTATGATTTACTGATTCTAGCATGATTTGTCATAGATTACCATCATTTTCCATAGTTTACCATGATTTACTATAGTATACCACGATTTACCATGTTCAAGTATAATTTACTGATTCTAGCATGATTTACCATAGTTTACCATGATTTACCACGATTTACCATAGTTTACCATGATTTACTATAGTATACCATGATTTACCATGTTCAAGTATGATT
This sequence comes from Rutilus rutilus, assembly GCA_021464565.1. Lineage (NCBI taxonomy): Eukaryota > Metazoa > Chordata > Actinopteri > Cypriniformes > Leuciscidae > Rutilus > Rutilus rutilus. Next base: position 815,412 of record JAJAQA010000028.1, on the reverse strand, counting down.
TATTGATTCTAGCATGATTTACCATAGTTTACCATGATTTACCACGATTTACTATAGTTTACCATGATTTACTATAGTATACCACGATTAGCCATGTTCAAGTATAATTTACTGATTCTAGCATGATTTACCATAGTTTAGCATGATTTACCATAGTTTACCATGATTTACCATGATTTACCATTATTTACTATAGTATACCAAGATTTACCATGTTCAAGTATGATTTACTATGATTCTAGCATGATTTACCATATTTTACCACGATTTACCATAGATTACCATGATTATCATGTTGCTAGCATGCTGCTAGAATTTTTTTACCATGTTGCTAGCATGGTTTACCATGATTTACCATAGTTTACCATGATTTACCACGTTTTACCATAGTTTACCATGATTTACTATAGTATACCATGATTTACCACGATTTTCCATAGTTTACCATGATTTACTATAGTATACCATGATTTACCATGTTCAAGTATGATTTACTGATTCTAGCATGATTTAGCATAGTTTACCATGATTTACCACGATTTACCATAGTTTACCATGATTTACTATAGTATACCACGATTTACCATGTTCAAGTATAATTTACTGATTCTAGCATGATTTACCATAGTTTACCATGATTTACCACGATATACCATAGTTTACCATGATTTACTATAGTATACCATGATTTACCATGTTCAAGTGATTTATTGATTCTAGCATGATTTACCATAGTTTACCATGATTTACCACGATTTACAATAGTTTACCATGATTTACTATAGTATACCATGATTTACCATGTTCAAGTATGATTTATTGATTCTAGCATGATTTACCATAGTTTACCATGATTTACCACGATTTACTATAGTATACCATGATTTACTATAGTATACCACGATTTGCCATGTTCAAGTATAATTTACTGATTCTAGCATGATTTACCACAGTTTAGCATGATTTACCATAGTTTACCATGATTTACCATGATTTACCATGATTTACCATAGTTTACCATTATTTACTATAGTATACCATGATTTACCATGTTCAAGTATGATTTACTATGATTCTAGCATGATTTACCATAGTTTACCACGATTTACCATAGTTTACCATGATTTACCATAGTTTACCATGCTAGCATGATTATCATGTTGCTAGCATGATGCTAGAATTTTTTTACCATGTTGCTAGCATGGTTTACCATGATTTACCATAGTTTACCATGATTTACTATAGTATACCATGATTTACCACGATTTACCATAGTTTACCATGATTTACTATAGTATACCATGATTTACCATGTTCAAGTATGATTTACTGATTCTAGCATGATTTAGCATAGTTTACCATGATTTACCATAGTTTACCATGATTTACCACGATTTACCATAGTTTACCATGATTTACTATAGTATACCATGATTTACCATGTTCAAGTATGATTTACTGATTCTAGCATGATTTATCATAGATTACCATGATTTACCATAGTTTACCATCATTTACCACGATTTACCATAGTTTACCATGATTTACTATAGTATACCATGATTTACCATGTTCAAGTATGATTTACTGATTCTAGCATGATTTATCATAGATTACCATGATTTACCATAGTTTACCATCATTTACCACGATTTACCATAGTTTACCATGATTTACTATAGTATACCATGATTTACCATGTTCAAGTATGATTTACTGATTCTAGCATGATTTATCATAGTTTACCATGATTTACCATAGTTTACCATGATTTACCACGATTTACCATAGTTTACCATGATTTACTATAGTATACCATGATTTACCATGTTCAAGTATGATTTACTGATTCTAGCATGATTTATCATGGATTACCATGATTTACCATAGTTTACCATGATTTACCACGATTTACCATAGTTTACCATGATTTACTATAGTATACCACGATTTACCATGTTCAAGTATGATTTACTGATTCTAGCATGATTTACCATAGTTTAGCATGATTTAGCATAGTTTACCATGATTTACCACGATTTACCATAGTTTACCATGATTTACTATAGTATACCATGATTTACCATGTTCAAGTATGATTTACTGATTCTAACATGATTTATCATAGTTTACCATGATTTACCATAGTTTACCATGATTTACCACGATTTACCATAGTTTACTATGATTTACTATAGTATACCATGATTTACCATGTTCAAGTATGATTTACTGATTGTAGCATAGAGATAGATAGATAGATAGATAGATAGATAGATAGATAGATAGATAGATAGATAGATAGATAGATAATGTTTATAGATAGATAGATAGATAGATAGATAGATAGATTAGTTAAATAGATAGATAGATAGATAGATAGATAGATAGATAGATAGATAGATAGATAGATAGATAGATAAGTTAAAAAGATAGATAGATAGATAGATAGATAGATAGATAGATAGATAGATAGATAGATAGATAGATAGATAGATAGATAGATAAGGTTTGAAAATAGATAGATAGATAGATAGATAGATAGATAGATAGATAGATAGATAGATAAGTTAGTTAGAAAGATAGATAGATTAGTAAGGAAGATAGATAAGTTAGTTAGAAAGATAGATAGATTAGAAAGAAAGATAGATAAGTTAGTTAAAAAGATAGATAGATTAGTAAGAAAGAAAGAAAGATAGATTAGTTAGTTAGAAAGAAAGATAGATTAGTTAGAAAGAAAGATAGATAGATAAGTTAGTTAGAAAGATAGATAGATTAGTAAGAAAGAAAGATAGATAAGTTAGTTAGAAAGATAGATAGAAAGATAAGTTAGTTAGAAAGATAAGTTAGATAGATAGATAGATAGATAGATAGATAGATAGATAGATAGATAGATAGATAGATAGATAGATAGATAGATAGATAGATAGAAGTTTATTAGGTCATTGAATGGTAGTTTAATTGAGTCTAGGGCTTCAGGGAGTTTAGATTTGAGTTTTTGGCTTGTACACTAATGGGCCACCGTAGTCTTGGCTCAATTTGAGCAGTCTGCCATGTAAGTCTATGGGATTTTTATGGTTTTTAATATTAATTTTTAAGAAAACTGAAAGTCAAATCAGTCTGAAAAGATATAGCACACCAAGTCAGAACAGTCTGAAAGTCTGACCCGAGTTTGGAGTTTGTAGAGTTAAAGCTCTAGGAGGAGTTAGAGTTGATAAATTTTGGGTCAGAAGAATAAGAAGAAGAATAATAATAAGTTTAAATAGGATTTCAGTAAGTTGGCTTTCTCAAGCCAACTTAATAATAATAAGTTTAAATAGGATTTCAGTAAGTTGGCTTTCTCAAGCCAACTTAATAATAATAAGTTTAAATAGGATTTCAGTAAGTTGGCTTTCTCAAGCCAACTTAATAACTAGAAAAAAAAGTTTGTTGAGACAAACTTTAAGTTGGCTTGAGAAAGCTGGACCAGAGAGTTTGAAGAAGTTTGAAGTTTAAAGTAGTTTGAAGTTTAAATTAGTTTAAAGTTGAAAGTAGTTTGAAGTTTAAAGTAGTTTGAAGTTTAAAGCAGTTTAAAGGTTAAAGTAGTTTAAAGTTTAAAGTAGTTTAAAGTTTGAATTAGTTTTAAGTTTAAAGTAGTTGAAAGTAGTTTGAAGTTTAAAGTAGTTTAAAATTTAAATTAGTTTGAAGTTTAAAGTAGTTTAAAGTTTCAAGTAGTTTAAAGTTAAAAAAGTTGCTAGGCTGTTGCTAGGGTGTTCTGGGTCGTTGCTATGTTGTTGCTAGGCAGTTGCTAGGGTATTCTGGGTGGTTGCCATTGTGTTGCTAGGTGGTTGCTAGGGTATTCTGGTTGGTTGCTATGGTGTTGCTAGGGTATTCTGGGTGGTTGCTAGGCGGTTGCTAGGGTGTTCTGGGTGGTTGCTAGGATATTTTGGGTGGTTGCTAGGGTCTTTTGGGTGGTTGCTAGGGTATTTTGGGTGGTTGCTAGGGTGTTCTGGTTGGTTGCTAGGCGGTTGCTAGGGTGTTCTGGGTGGTTGCTAAGGTCTTTTGGGTAGTTGCTAGGCGGTTGCTAGGATATTTTGGGTAGTTGCTAGGGTCTTTTGGGTGGTTGCTAGGCGGTTGCTAGGATATTTTCGGTGGTTGCTAGGGTCTTTTGGGTGGTTGCTAGGCGGTTGCTAGGGTCTTTTGGGTGGTTGCTAGGATATTTTGGGTGGTTGCTAGGGTGTTCTGGTTGGTTGCTAGGCGGTTGCTAGGGTGTTCTGGGTGGTTGCTAGGGTCTTTTGGGTAGTTGCTAGGCGGTTGCTAGGATATTTTGGGTAGTTGCTAGGGTCTTTTGGGTGGTTGCTAGGCGGTTGCTAGGATATTTTCGGTGGTTGCTAGGGTCTTTTGGGTGGTTGCTAGGCGGTTGCTAGGGTCTTTTGGGTGGTTGCTAGGATATTTTGGGTGGTTGCTAGGGTATTTTGGGTGGTTGCTAGGGTGTTCTGGTTGGTTGCTAGGCGGTTGCTAGGGTGTTCTGGGTGGTTGCTAGGGTCTTTTGGGTAGTTGCTAGGCGGTTGCTAGGATATTTTGGGTAGTTGCTAGGGTCTTTTGGGTGGTTGCTAGGCGGTTGCTAGGATATTTTCGGTGGTTGCTAGGATATTTTTGGTGGTTGCTAGGGTCTTTTGGGTGGTTGCTAGGCGGTTGCTAGGGTGTTTTGGGTGGTTGCTAGGATATTTTGGGTGGTTGCTAGGGTCTTTTGGGTGGTTGCTAGGCGGTTGCTAGGGTGTTTTGAGTGGTTGCTAGGATATTTTGGGTGGTTGCTAGGGTATTTTGGGTGGTTTCTAGGGTGTTCTGGGTGGTTGCTAGGCGGTTGCTAGGGTGTTCTGGGTGGTTGCTATGGTATTCAGGGCGGTTGATATGGTGTTACTAGGTGGTTGGTAGTTGTCACAGATGGTTACTATGGAGTTTTTATAGAGATCTTAGCATGATCTTGGCATGATTTAACACTTAACTAATTGCTATTAGCATGTAGCTATTCACTGCTAGCATGTGTAGCATGTTGGAAGTGCTGTTTGCTAGCATGAGTCAAAAGAGCCAAAACTCATCTCTATACGATGTTCTGATACAGAGATATAGGTCTTGCAAAACGGTTGCTAGGGTACTCAAGTTTGGTTGCTATGGAGTTGCTTGGGAGCTGGAAGCTTTAAACTTAAGAAGTTTAAAGTGGTTTGAAGTTTAAAGTAGTTTACGAGTTTTAGAGTTTTGAGTTAATAAGTTTAAATGAGTTTAGAGTTTAAGTTTAAATGAGTTTAGAGTGTGTGTGTGTGTGTGAACACACACACACACACACACACACACACACTCAGAGTTTATGAGTTTAGAGTTTATAAGTGTATAAATGGATGAGTTTATAAGTGTACAAGTTTTTGAGTTTAGTGTATAAGTTTAAATGAGTTTTGAGTTTATAAGTTTAAATGAGTTTAAGAGTTCAGAGTTTATTAATTTATGAGTTTAAGAGTTCATAAGTCTATGAATTCATGAGTTTATTAGTTAATTAGTTATTAAATTTAAGTTAATTAGTTTATAAGTGTATGAGATTAGAGTTTATTAGTTTAAATGAGTTTCATTGGCTAATATATATAGAACGGCAGTTTGGTTTAGTCTTCAAGGTGTTTAGATTTGAATTTTTGTCGGTTGGTGAGTTTGAATCTGGATTTGAATTTTTTAGAACTCCCCAATGTAAGTCAATGGGAGTTTTTCCGAGTTTTGATCGTCATTTGTAGGAAAACCGTAAGTCCGATCAGTCTGAAAAGATATAGCAACTAACTTCAGATCAGTTTGAGTGTCTGAGCCGAGTTTGGAGTATGTAGAGTTAAAGCTCTAGGGCGAGTTTGAGTCAACAGTTTTTCACAGAAGATTAATAATAATAACTAGATGCGAAAGTTCGTCGAGACAAACTTTAAGTTGGCTTGAGAAAGTTTGGACCGGAAAGTTTTTTGCTAGGCGGTTGTTAGGATGTTATGGATGGTCGCTATGGTGTTGCTAGGCGGTTGCTAAGGTATTCTGGGTGGTTGCTAGGCGGTTGCTAGGTTATTTTGGGTGGTTGCTAGGGTGTTCTGGGTGGTTGCTAGGGAGTTTTGGGTGGTTGCTAGGGTCTTTTGTGTGGTTGCTAGGCGGTTGCTAGGGTGTTCTGGGTGGTTGCTAGGATATTTTTGGTGGTTGCTAGGGTCTTTTGGGTGGTTGCTAGGCGGTTGCTAGGGTCTTTTGGGTGGTTGCTAGGCGGTTGCTAGGGTGTTTTGGGTGGTTGCTAGGGTCTTTTGGGTGGTTGCTAGGCGGTTGCTAGGGTGTTATGGGTGGTTGCTATGGTGTTGCTAGGCGGTTGCTAAGGTGTTTTTGGTGGTTGCTAGGGTGTTCTGGGTGGTTGCTAGGCAGTTGCAAGGGTGTTATGGGTGGTTGCTATTGTGTTCCTAGGCGTTGCTAAGGTATTCTGGGTGGTTGCTAGGTGGTGGCTAGGGTGTTCTGGGTGGTTGCTAGGCTGTTTTGGGTGGTTGCTAGGGTCTTTTGGGTGGTTGCTAGGCGGTTGCTAGGGTGTTTTGGGTGGTTGCTAGGATATTTTGGGTGGTTGCTAGGCGGTTGCTAGGGTCTTTTGGATGGTTGCTAGGGTCTTTTGGGTGGTTGCTAGGCGGTTGCTAGGGTATTTTGGGTGGTTGCTAGGGTCTTTTGGGTGGTTGCTAGGGTGTTCTGGGTGGTTGCTAGGCGGTTGCTAGGGTCTTTTGGGTGGTTGCTAGGCGGTTGCTAGGGTGTTCTGGGTTGTTGCTAGGCTGTTTTGGGTGGTTGCTAGGATATTCTGGGTGGTTGCTAGGCGGTTGCTAGGATATTTCTGGTGGTTGCTAGGGTCTTTTGGGTGGTTGCTAGGCAGTTGCTAGGATATTTTGGGTGGTTGCTAGGGTCTTTTGGGTGGTTGCTAGGCGGTTGCTAGGGTGTTTTGGGTGGTTGCTAGGGTCTTTTGGGTGGTTGCTAGGCGGTTGCTAGGGTGTTTTGGGTGGTTGTTAGGGTGTTTTGGGTGGTTGCTAGGCGGTTGCTAGGGTGTTCTGGGTTGTTGCTAGGCTGTTTTGGGTGGTTGCTAGGATATTCTGGGTGGTTGCTAGGCGGTTGCTAGGATATTTCTGGTGGTTGCTAGGGTCTTTTGGGTGGTTGCTAGGCAGTTGCTAGGATATTTTGGGTGGTTGCTAGGGTCTTTTGGGTGGTTGCTAGGGTCTTTTGGGTGGTTGCTAGGCGGTTGCTAGGGTGTTTTGGGTGGTTGCTAGGGTGTTTTGGGTGGTTGCTAGGCGGTTGCTAGGGTTTCTGGGGGGTTGCTAGGGTCTTTTGGGTGGTTGCTAGGCGGTTGCTAGGGTGTTCTGGGGGGTTGCTATGGTATTCAGGGCGGTTGATATGGTGTTACTAGGTGGTTGGTAGTTGTCACAGATGGTTACTATGGAGTTTTTATAGAGTTCTTAGCATGATCTTGGCATGATTTAACACTTAACTAATCGCTATTAGCATGTAGCTATTCACTGCTAGCATATGTAGCATGTTGGAAGTGCTGTTTGCTAGCATGAGTCAAAAGAGCCAAACCTCATCTCTATACGATGTTCTGATACAGAGATATAGGTCTTGCAAAATGGTTGCTAGGGTACTCAAGTTTGGTTGCTATGGAGTTGCTTGGGAGCTGGGAGCTTTAAACTTAAGAAGTTTAAATTGGTTTAAAGTTTAAAGTAGTTTGAAGTTTATGACAGAGAGATAGATAGATAAATAAGTTAGATAGATACACACACACACACACACACACACTCACACAGACTACCTCACTCACACACTCACTCAGACACACACACACACACACACTCAGAGTTTATGAGTTTAGAGTTTATAAGTGTATAAACTGATGAGTTTATAAGTGTATGAGTTTTTGAGTTTAGAGTTTATAAGTTTAAATGAGTTTAGAGTTCAGAGTTTATTAATTTATGAGTTTAAGAGTTCATAAGTCTATGAATTCATGAGTTTATTAGTTAATTAGTTATTAAATTTAAGTTAATTAGTTTATAAATGTATGAGATTAGAGTTTATTAGTTTAAATGAGTTTCATTGGCTAATATATATAGAACGGCAGTTTGGTTTAGTCTTCAAGGTATTTAGATTTGAATTTTTGTCGGTTGGTCAGTTTGAATCTGGATTTGAATTTTTTAGAACTCCCCAATGCAAGTCAATGGGAGTTTTTCCGAGTTTTGATCATCATTTGTAGGAAAACCGTAAGTCCGATCAGTCTGAAAAGATAAAGCAACTCGAGTCAGAACAGTTTGAGTGTCTGAGCCGAGTTTGGAGTATGTAGAGTTAAAGCTCTAGGAGGAGATTGAGTGTAATTTTTTGGTAAGAAGAATAATAATAATAACTAGATGCGAAAGTTCGTCGAGACAAACTTTAAGTTGGCTTGAGAAAGCCGGGCCAGGAAGTTTGGAGGAGTTTGAAGTTTAAATTAGTTTGAAGTTTGAAGTTTAAAGTAGTATAAAGTTTAAATAAGTTTAAAGTTTAATTTAGTTTAAAGTTTAAATTAGTTTAAAGTTTAAATTAGTTTAAAGTAGTTTGAAGATTAAAGTAGTTTGAAGTTTAATTTAGTTTAAAGTTTAAATTAGTTTAAAGTAGTTTGAAGATTAAAGTAGTTTGAAGTTTAATTTAGTTTAAAGTTTAAATTAGTTTAAAGTTGTTTGAAGATTAAAGTAGTTTGAAGTTTAATTTAGTTTAAAGTTTAAATTAGTTTGAAGTAGTTTGAAGTTTAATTTAGTTTAAAGTAGTGTAAAGTGATTTAGTTTTAAGTAGTTTAAAGTTTGATGGAGGGATAGCTAGATAGAGCCTCAATGGTAAAATATTATCAGTGAGCATATTTTAAAATCTTCATCATAACTTTTATATCAGCAACTCGTAATAATAGGAAAATTACATTGCAAGAACAGCTAATGTGGTGATGTAGCTAACTGTCTCCCTCACTTTTCAGGGTTGCCATGGCAACTCAAGCTCTTAACTGTCACTCAGTATTTAAATGCAGCTTAATTTACTTCAATATACTCATTATAACACCTTAATGTAGTGAAAAACCTTATAAATACATGTAAATACTACACACGTGCAAGAAAACAACAACAAAAAACATTTCCAAGTTAAAAAAATCTGTCCGGTCAGGCAGTGAGAAAAAAATCTCTCTGACAGGCTTCCTCTCTTTTTACTTCAAACTGAGAGAATTATTATAATTTTTTACTTCATACTTCACAAAAATATATTTATTTATGTAATATGTGAAGTACGAAGTAAAAAAAAAGAGAGTAATTCTCTGTTTTAAGTAAATAAAAAAAGGGAGACAAGGCCGGTCAGAGGACTTTTTCTCACTGCCTGACTGGACAGTTTTTCATTTTTTTTTGAGGTAAATCTTTAATGTACACGACATTTTATCAATGACTTTCAATGAATAAACAAATTCTTATTTGAAAGACATTGATAAAATTTATTGTGAAGGAAAGATTTACCTCAAAAAAAGAAAAACTGGCAGTGAGAAAAAAATCTCTGACAGGCTTTCTCTCTTTTTACTTCAAACTGAGAGAATTATTATTTTTTTACTTCATACTTCACAAAAATACATTTATTTATGTAATATGTGAAGTATGAAGTAAAAAAAAAAAAAAAAGAGAGTAATTCTCTGTATGAAGTAAATTTAAAAAAGGGAGAAAAGGCCGGTCAGAGCCTGAGGACTTTTTCTCACTGCCTGACAGGACAGTTTTTCATTTTTTGAGGTAAATCTTTAATTTACATGACATTTTATCAATGACTTTCAATGAATAAACTAATTCTTATTTGAAAGACATTGATAAAATTTATTGTGAAGGAAAGATTTACCTCAAAAAATGAAAAACTGTCCGGTCAGGCAGTGAGAAAAAAAACTCTCTGACAGGCTTTCTCTCTTTTTACTTCAAACTGAGAGAATTATTATTTTTTTTACTTCATACTTCACAAAAATATATTTATTTATGTAATATGTGAAGTATGAAGTAAAAAAAAAAAGAGAGTAATTCTCTGTATGATGTAAATTTAAAAAAGGGAGAAAAGGCCGGTCAGAGCCTGAGGACTTTTTCTCACTGCCTGACAGGACAGTTTTTCATTTTTTGAGGTAAATCTTTAATTTACACGACATTTTATCAATGACTTTCAATGAATAAATAAATAAATAACACGAATGAATAAATAAATTCTTATTTGAAAGACATTGATACAATTTATTGTGAAGTAAAGATTCTGACAGGCTTAGGGATTTCTTTTTTAACTTGGAAAAGTTTATTTTTTGTTAACGTTTCCTTTTTGAAATGTTAATAACGTTACAGTATTGAAATAAAACACAGATTCCCTTGTCAGAGACTGTCCTGTCCTATCATGGTAAAACGTACATTATTTGATTTTCTTAATAGTAAAATTAAATTTATTGTGAAATTAACTTAATTAATTATACATTATACATATTAGCAATTATACATTTTATATCTTACAGCTTACCTCTAATAATCTGTTGTGTGTGAGCTGCGTCTGGAGTCCTCCGCAATGAAGTGGACTGTGGCTGTGAGCAGCTTTTAACGGACTCAGCTCTCCTGCGCTGTTGTCCCAAATCGACACGGATTTTTTTTTTTACTGACAAGTAGGCTAGTTGTTGCCTATGTATTAATTAAACCTTTCTGTTTTTTTTTTTTTATTATTAAATTAATTACGGACTAATTAATTCAATGGACTGTGGCTGTGCGAGCTTTTAACGGTCTCTGGGTACGCGCATCTCCTGCGCGGTCTGTGAGTGCGCGGGCGTGTTTTGATTTTTATTTATTGTAATAAAAAAAATAAAATTTGTACTTAATTGTATGTATTTTAATGAATATTTGTAACTTGAAATTCATTTATTTACAATAAAAGGTTTTTCACAGCTTTAAACGGACTCTGGTTGCGCGCATCTCATGCTCTCTCTCTCTGTATGTGTGCATCAGAGTGCACTCTTTGATTAATATTTTAAACTTATAATTAATTTTATTGTTATTCATATTTTTAACTTGATTATTATTTATTGTAATAAATATTTTTAACTTGTAATGACTTAAATCTATTTTGCCTGCAGTGTTTGTATTAAATTAATTACGGATTATTAAAACCGATTTACACGCATTTATTACCCTTTTGGTGACTTATAACTTGTCTAGTTGTTGCCTAATGTATTAATTAAACCTTTCTGTGTTTTATACTGTGTCGTTTTTATGAATATTTAATTTTTGTAATAATTTGTTGTAATGAATATTTTTTTACGTGTAATTTAATTTATTGAAATTAATATTTTTTAACTTATAATTAATTTTATTTAAAATAAAAGGCTGTGCGAGGCTTTTAACGGACTCTGGCTGCTCCCATCTCCTGTTCTGTGTGCACGTGCGTTTTTATAAATATTTTTAACTCCTAATTAGTTTTATTTATTCTAATATTTTATATTTTAAATAAATCCCTATTAAATGTAATTTGACTAATTAAACTTGATTATAAGGGTATTAGGTTTTAGTATTTAAAAGAATGTAACGGCTGGCCAATTAGACTGTTGAATGCTGCATAACTAATGAGCGATCATTCTGGAATTTCCCAGGCCTGCTGTTTGCGTTGGGTGAGTAAGAAAAGATGTCTGAGGTAATTAAAATGCAGGGTTCTCAAGTCTCACGCATTGGCCGTGAGACACACGCAATTCAACCAGTTCACACGCTCACACGCCACACCATGTATTTCTCAGGCTGAAAAGGCAATGCCAACCAAGTTGTCCTGCAAGCTTTATATATAACGTTGTGTACGAGGCGCACGCACACGCACCATACGTTCGTTACTAGGTAACCAACAACATCGCGCGAACGCGCTGGGTTTGTGCTGGTGTAATGCATTGGTCAAAAAAAGTCAGCGTTAGTTTTTTTTTTTCTGACAGACCAGCCCATGAAACACGTAGATCAGCGGCCCATTGGTTCTTTCCTTGATTGACACTGGACTGGCCCAATCACAACTTTAAACGAGTGAGCGAGCGTGCAGCAGTGTCAGTGTGTATCTGTCAAAATAGTCAGCGAGATGGAGAAGAAACGCAAGGAATGTGCAGAGAAATATCGCGAAACAATAGAAACAGGCCCTTAAAGCAGACGCTGTAAACTGTGTCAAAATATACAGTATGTTTTCTGCCCTTCATCAGCTCCTGTGATGATGATGATAGTGAGGAGGATCTGGATCAGGAGAGAGATGAGAAAGTGTAGAGTCCGCGGTAAGCAGAACTACTTTCAAAACACTTAGGCTATGTCATGAGTGTAGGAACCCATAACCCAGTTACAGATTATTTCCACATCTGCATAGTTGACGATTACTGCAATTCACTAGAAATTTAATGAGAGGCGTTTGTAAACCATGTTTTCCGCCAAAATAAAAGCTTGATGCAGTTTGCGTCAAAATAAAAGATCATGTGCTTATCTCTTTCAAGTATAGAAATAGGTACAAATCTAATTATGAAAGTTTCCTTTATTTTTTAGTACATTTGTTTTTACAAAATATGGCTATTACTGTCATTGGATTAATATTATAACATTATTATGTAGTGTAATGTAAATAGACACTGGAACTAAAAGAGGTTTACATTTTTCTTTGTTTAATTTGCACACTGAATATGGTTTTGAGCTTTTAATTTTGAACTCTCAAAGTGCACCAGATTGATGAATTTAACATTAAAATGCACAAAATTTTCTTACGGGTGGGGTGGCGGCATGCCCCCAACCCCCCCTAGAAGGACAGAGGTCCACCCACCACAATTTTACCAAAAATCCTGTAAGAAACACGGGTATTGCTATGCCAATGCAGCTTATAGCTTGTTTTAGGATTCATCACTGTGGAGTATAGTTCAACTGTATTAATAAATGTCAAATTTTTACTTATTTCATCTGTTAACTCTCACTCGTTCCTATACTCACTCATTACATGGCATTAGTGGTTTTAAGGAATAGGAGATGGTATGCATATATTTAAGGGCGTGCAAAGATGGGTGGTGTTTATGATCATATAGTGGGCCAGTCTGGGCCAAAATGCCAGGGCCGATTTTTTGTCCCAGTCCAGCCCTGCTCTTGTGTACACACACACACAAACACACACTTTAATACTCTAATATGTCATTTCACAATGTCCCACCACACAATAAATCATTATACCATTTCGACTAGACACATTCAAAATGCAAAAAGATTTGTTTTTCCAAACTGTTTGGAGCAATTTGTTATATTTTTGTATATTTGTAATTTGAAATATAACATTAAATAGTATATTTGATGTGATGAATTGCTCTGTCATTTATCAGATTTACCAATTGTTATCATTTCAATTTGTGCTGGTTAATTATGAACAATGGGTAAAATTGGGGGGCGGGGACAGGCGGGGGCGGGGCTCCATTAAGGCTCCTCCCCTAACCGCATGTGATCTCACTCCAAGCTTTTGATAAAACTTGAGAACCCTGAAAATGTGTGTGGGTCAACGATTTGAATGCAGTTAAACGTATTGGATTATAAATGTTTATAACTGCTGAAACACGAATAATAGTTTATTTCCATTAAGCATTACGATATTATGTCTCTCGTCTTGAGGAGGGTTGTGTAACGATTTCTGTCTCCCGTCTAATTTGTTCGTTATGTTAAAAACATTCACTTATATCCCTAGTATTCGTTATTTTTATATTAAATTTGACTTTTTGTTCCTGTTTATATGAAATGCGGACGCCGTCAGATACGCTTTTGGTAAACGTAACGTTATAATATCGGTTTCATTCATACTCGACGCCAGGGGGCGCTGAAAGTCCACAAGTTAGACTAAAGCCAGTCATAAAACACATGAATCAGTCACGAATCGTTCCAATAAAGCTTACGCTGAATAAAAAGTTGATAGAGACTTATTACTGATGAAACATGAAAACAATAAACACGATGGTGACAGAATATAGTTTGTCATCTCGTATTTTCTTAAGAATAATGTATATTAAATGCAATGCTAATCGACATAGCCTAGCGTTTATCAATGTATAATACTAATGTTATGTATTTTATGCCTCGTTCTGTGATAAGAAGCATCTGGGATCGATAAAAAAGTTATTTTATCAATGGAGTTTTAACCCTTAAAGGGGCAAGCATAAATAAATTTGATGGAAAAATGATTCATTGCTATTTTTGTATGTATCTAGACTAAAATGACACAGTTCATGCATTTTTTTCCAAAATATGACCTTTTTTTTCTAAGTTACACTCTGTATCTCCCAAGATACATTGCCCATTTAGGGTAACATTTTGCAATGTATTCTTTTTTATTATAGTTCATATGACTACTTCTACACTACACTACACTACACTACACTACACTACACTACACTACACTACACTACACTACACTACACTACACTACACCACACCACACCACACCACACTACACTACATTACACTACACCACATTACACCACACCACACCACACCACACCACACTACACCACACTACACTACACCACACTACACTACACTACACTACATTACACTACACCACATTACACTACACCACATTACACCACACCACACCACACCACACCACACCACACCACACCACACCACACTACACCACACTACACTACACTACATTACACCACACTACACTACACTACACTACACTACACTACATTACACTACACTACACTACACTACATTACACCACACTACACTACATTACACTACACTACACCACACCACACTACACTACACCACACCACACCACACTACACCACACCACACTACACTACATTACACTACACTACACTACACCACACTACACTACACCACACTACACTACACCACACTACACCACACTACACTACACTACATTACACCACACTACACTACACCACACTACACTACATTACACTACACTACACTACATTACACTACACTACACTACACTACACTACACTACACTACATTACACTACATTACACTACACTACATTACACTACACCACACTACACTACATTACACTACACTACACCACACCACACTACACTACACCACACTACACCACACTACACCACACCACACTACACTACATTACACTACATTACACTACACTACACTACACCACACCACACTACACTACATTACACTACATTACACTACACTACACTACATTACACTACACTACACTACACTACACTACATTACACTACATTACACTACACTACATTACACTACACCACACTACACTACATTACACTACACTACACCACACCACACTACACTACACCACACTACACCACACTACACCACACCACACTACACTACATTACACTACACTACATTACACCACACTACACTACACCACACTACACTACACCACACTACACCACACTACACTACACTACACTACATTACACCACACTACACTACACCACACTACACTACATTACACTACACTACACTACATTACACTACACTACACTACACTACACTACATTACACTACATTACACTACACTACATTACACTACACCACATTACACCACACCACACCACACCACACCACACTACACCACACTACACTACACTACATTACACCACACTACACTACACTACACTACACTACATTACACTACACTACACTACACTACATTACACCACACTACACTACACTACACTACACTACATTACACTACACTACACTACACTACATTACACTACACTACACTACACTACACTACACTACATTACACTACACTACACTACACTACATTACACCACACTACACTACATTACACTACACTACACCACACCACACTACACTACACCACACCACACCACACCACACTACACCACACCACACTACACTACATTACACTACACTACACTACACCACACTACACTACACCACACTACACTACACCACACTACACTACACCACACTACACCACACTACACTACACTACATTACACCACACTACACTACACCACACTACACTACATTACACTACACTACACTACATTACACTACACTACACTACACTACATTACACTACATTACACTACACTACATTACACTACACCACATTACACCACACCACACCACACTACACTACACTACACTACACTACACTACATTACACTACATTACGCTAGACTACATTACACCACACTACACTACACTACACAACACTACACTACACCACACTACACTACACTACACTACATTACACTACACTACATTACACTACACCACACCACACCACACCACATTACACTACACCACATTACACAACACTACACTACATTACACTACACCACATTACACAACACTACATTACACTACATTACACTACACCACACCACATTACACAACACTACACCACATTACATAACACTACATTACACTACACTACACTACATTACACTACAATACACTACACTACATTACACTACACTACATTATACTACACTACATTACATTACATTACACTACACTACACTACACTACATTACACTACAATACACTACACTACATTACACTACACTACATTATACTACACTACATTACATTACACTACACTACACTACACTACATTACACTACACTACACTACATTACACTACACTACACTACACTACATTACACTACACTACACTACACTACATTACACTACACTACACTACACTACACTACATTACACTACACTACACTACATTACACTACACTACACTACATTACACTACACTACACTACACTACATTATACTACACTACATTACATTACACTACACTACACTACACTACATTACACTACACTACATTACACTACACTACACTACACTACATTACACTACACTACACTACACTACATTACACTACACTACACTACACAACACTACACTACACTACACTACACTACACTACACTACACTACACTACACCACACTACACTACACTACACCACACTACACTACACTACACTACATTACATTACACTACACCACACCACACCACATTACACTACACCACATTACACAACACTACATTACACTACACCACATTACACAACACTACATTACACTACATTACACTACACCACACCACATTACATTACACTACACCACATTACACAACACTACACTACACTACATTACACTACACCACACCACACCACATTACACTACACCACATTACACAACACTACATCACACTACACTACACTACACTACATTACACTACACCACACCACACCACACCACATTACACTACACCACATTACACAACACTACATTACACTACACCACATTACACAACACTACATTACACTACATTACACTACACCACACCACATTACATTACACTACACCACATTACACAACACTACACTACACTACATTACACTACACCACACCACACCACATTACACTACACCACATTACACAACACTACATTACACTACACCACATTACACAACACTACATTACACTACATTACACTACACCACACCACATTACACAACACTACACCACATTACATAACACTACATTACACTACACTACATTACACTACAATACACTACACTACATTACACTACACTACATTATACTACACTACATTACATTACACTACACTACACTACACTACATTACACTACACTACACTACATTACACTACACTACACTACACTACATTACACTACACTACACTACACTACACTACTTGTTTCTCCTTGCAACAAACCTATTCTGAATTTGTTTGAAGATAAAGGATACACACAGCTAATTAGCACTGGGACAACAGAAAAAAACACTCTTCTAGATCCTGTGTTCATAAGCGGCGCACACTCAAACGTCAGAGCAGGAGTTCTACAGACGTATTACAGCTATCATGATCCGGTCTATTGTGTTTTAGAGTAGAAACATCAAATATATCATCACTAATCTGCATCACACATTCAACCCTGCTGTAAGATAACATCTTTATTTCAAGAAAAAAATACAAATACAAATAAAAGTATACTACAAAACTGTTCACATTGTCTACTTCTTGTGTGCATGTGTGTGTGAATGTGTTACATATAGCCTGTGTGTTTGTTTGTTTGTTAGATAAGGAATGGATGGAGAGTGAATGTCCTTTCCATGGATCGCCACCTTGACGTGGTGGAAAGGCTTGAGTGTTCCAGTGATCCCAAGAGTGAGTAATTCTGGAGCTTTTTACTCCAGTTTGGCTTACTTACGGGTGAGGTTCCAGACTAAGTGCGATCCAAATGGGCATTAACTGAATAAAATAAATTTTGAAGCATAATTACTTGATTTTGTCTTTCTTGATACACACACACATTCAGACACACTCACTTACACACACACGCTCACACATGCAAACACTCACTCACACACGTTCTGGGTGGTTGCTATGCTGTTGCTAGGTGGTTGCTAGGGTATTCTGGTTGGTTGCTATGCTGTTGCTAGGTGGTTGCTAGGGTATTCTGGTTGGTTACTAGGGTGTTCTGGGTGGTTGCTATGGTGTTGCTAGGCGGTTGCTAGGGTATTCTGGGTGGTTGCTAGGTTGTTGCTAGGGTGTTCTGGGTGGTTGCTAGGGTGTTCTGGGTGGTTGCTATGGTGTTGCTAGGCGGTTGCTAGGGTGTTCTTGGTGGTTGCTATGATGTTGCTAGGTGGTTGCTATGATGTTGCTAGGTGGTTGCTAGGGTGTTCTGGGTGGTTGCTATGGTGTTGCTAGGCGGTTGCTAGGGTGTTCTGGGTGGTTGCTATGATGTTACTAGGTGGTTGCTAGGGTGTTTTGGTGGATGCTATGGTGTTGCTAGGGTATTCTGTGTGGTTGCTAGGGTGTTGCTAGGTGGTTGCTAGGGTGTTCTGGGTGGTTGCTAGGGTGTTTTGGGTGGTTGCTAGGCGGTTGCTAGGATGTTTTGGGTGGTTGCTAGGGTCTTTTGGGTGGTTGCTAGGGTGGTTGCTAGGCGGTTGCTAGGGTGTTATGGGTGGTTGCTAGGCTGTTCTGGGTGGTTGCTATGGTGTTGCTAGGCGGTTGCTAAGGTATTCAGGGCGGTTGATATGGTGTTACTAGGTGGCTGGTAGTTGTCACAGATGGTTACTATGGAGTTTTTATAGAGTTCTTAGCATGATCTTGTTATGATTTAACACTTAACTAATCGCTATTAGCATGTAGCTATTCACTGCTAGCATGTGTAGTATGTTGGAAGTGCTGTTTGCTAGCATGAGTCAAAAGAGCCAAACCTCATCTCTATACGATGTTCTGATACAGAGATATAGGTCTTACAAAACGGTTGCTAGGGTACTCGATTTTGGTTGCTATGGAGTTGCTTGGGAGCTGGAAGATTTAAACTTAAGAAGTTTATAGTGGTTTGAAGTTTACAGTAGTTTACAGTAGTTTGAAGTTTGACAGATAGATAAATAAGTTAGATAGACACACACACACACACACACACACACAGACACACACACACACTAACTCGCTCACACACTCACTCATAAACTCAGTGTGTGTGTCTGAGTTTAGAGTTTATAAGTGTATAAATTGATGAGTTTATAAGTGTATGAGTTCTTGAATTTTGAGTTTATAAGTTTAAATCAGTATAGAGTTTATAAGTTTAAATGAGATTAAGAGTTCAGAGTTTATTAATTTATGAGTTTAAGAGTTCATAAGTTTATGAATTCATGAGTTTATAAGTTAATTAGTTTATAAGTGTTTATAGTTTATAGTTTATTAGTTTAAATGAGTCTCAATGGCTCATATAGTATATAGAACGGCAGTTTGGTTTAGTCTTCAAGGTGTTTAGATTTAAATTTTTGTCGGTTTGAATTTTTTAGAACTCCCCAATGTAAGTCAATGGGAGTTTTTGAATGAGTTTTTTCGAGTTTTGATCGTCATTTTTAGGAAAACCGTAAGTCCGATCAGTCTGAAAAGATAAAGCAACTCGAGTCAGATCAGTCTGAGTGTCCGAGCCGAGTTTGGAGTATGTAGAGTTAAAGCTCTAGGAGGAGATCCATTTAGTTTTTTTTAGTCTCAGAAGAATAATAATAATATGTTTAAATAGGATTTCAGTAAGTTGGCTCTCTCAAGCCAACTTAACTAGAAAAAAAAGTTCGTCGAGACAAACTTTAAGTTGGCTTGAGAAAGCTGGACCAGAGAGTTTGAAGAAGTTTGAAGTTTAAAGTAGTTTGAAGTTTAAATTAGTTTAAAGTTGAAAGTAGTTTGAAGTTTAAAGTAGTTTGAAGTTTAAAGCAGTTTAAAGGTTAAAGTAGTTTAAAGTTTAAAGTAGTTTAAAGTTTGAATTAGTTTTAAGTTTAAAGTAGTTGAAAGTAGTTTGAAGTTTAAAGTACTTCGACGTTTAAAGTAGTTTGAAGTTCAAAGTAGTTTAAAATTTAAATTAGTTTGAAGTTTAAAGTAGTTTAAAGTTTCAAGTAGTTTAAAGTTAAAAAAGTTGTTAGGCTGTTGCTAGGGTGTTCTGGGTCGTTGCTATGTTGTTGCTAGGCAGTTGCTAGGGTATTCTGGGTGGTTGCTATTGTGTTGCTAGGTGGTTGCTAGGGTATTCTGGTTGGTTGCTATGGTGTTGCTAGGGTATTCTGGGTGGTTGCTAGGCGGTTGCTAGGGTGTTCTGGGTGGTTGCTAGGATATTTTGGGTGGTTGCTAGGGTCTTTTGGGTGGTTGCTAGGGTATTTTGGGTGGTTGCTAGGGTGTTCTGGTTGGTTGCTAGGCGGTTGCTAGGGTGTTCTGGGTGGTTGCTAGGGTCTTTTGGGTAGTTGCTAGGCGGTTGCTAGGATATTTTGGGTAGTTGCTAGGGTCTTTTGGGTGGTTACTAGGCGGTTGCTAGGATATTTTCGGTGGTTGCTAGGGTCTTTTGGGTGGTTGCTAGGCGGTTGCTAGGGTCTTTTGGGTGGTTGCTAGGATATTTTGGGTGGTTGCTAGGGTGTTCTGGTTGGTTGCTAGGCGGTTGCTAGGGTGTTCTGGGTGGTTGCTAGGGTCTTTTGGGTAGTTGCTAGGCGGTTGCTAGGATATTTTGGGTAGTTGCTAGGGTCTTTTGGGTGGTTGCTAGGCGGTTGCTAGGATATTTTCGGTGGTTGCTAGGGTCTTTTGGGTGGTTGCTAGGCGGTTGCTAGGGTCTTTTGGGTGGTTGCTAGGATATTTTGGGTGGTTGCTAGGCGGTTGCTAGGGTGTTCTGGGTGGTTGCTAGGGTCTTTTGGGCAGTTGCTAGGCGGTTGCTAGGATATTTTGGGTAGTTGCTAGGGTCTTTTGGGTGGTTGCTAGGCGGTTGCTAGGATATTTTCGTTGGTTGCTAGGATATTTTTGGTGGTTGCTAGGGTCTTTTGGGTGGTTGCTAGGCGGTTGCTAGGGTGTTTTGGGTGGTTGCTAGGATATTTTGGGTGGTTGCTAGGGTCTTTTGGGTGGTTGCTAGGCGGTTGCTAGGGTGTTTTGGGTGGTTGCTAGGATATTTTGGGTGGTTGCTAGGGTATTTTGGGTGGTTTCTAGGGTGTTCTGGGTGGTTGCTAGGCGGTTGCTAGGGTGTTCTGGGTGGTTGCTATGGTATTCAGGGCGGTTGATATGGTGTTACTAGGTGGTTGGTAGTTGTCACAGATGGTTACTATGGAGTTTTTATAGAGATCTTAGCATGATCTTGGCATGATTTAACACTTAACTAATTGCTATTAGCATGTAGCTATTCACTGCTAGCATGTGTAGCATGTTGGAAGTGCTGTTTGCTAGCATGAGTCAAAAGAGCCAAAACTCATCTCTATACGATGTTCTGATACAGAGATATAGGTCTTGCAAAACGGTTGCTAGGGTACTCAAGTTTGGTTGCTATGGAGTTGCTTGGGAGCTGGAAGCTTTAAACTTAAGAAGTTTAAAGTGGTTTGAAGTTTAAAGTAGTTTACGAGTTTTGAGTTTACAAGTTTAAATGAGTTTAGAGTTTAAGTTTAAATGAGTTTAGAGTGTGTGTGTGTGTGTGTGTGTGTGTGTGTACACACACACACACACACACACACACACTTAGAGTTTATGAGTTTAGAGTTTATAAGTGTATAAATTGATGAGTTTATAAGTGTAAGAGTTTTTGAGTTTAGAGTTTATAAGTTTTAAATGAGTTTAGAGTGTATAAGTTTTAATGAGTTTAGAGTTTATAAGTTTAAATGAGTTTAAGAGTTCAGAGTTTATTAATTTATGAGTTTAAGAGTTCATAAGTCTATGAATTCATGAGTTTATAAGTTAATTAGTTTATAAGTGTATGAGTTTAGAGTTTATTAGTTTAAATGAGCCTCAATGACTCATATAGTATATAGAACGGCAGTTTGGTTTAGTCTTCAAGGTGTTTAGATTTAAATTTTTGTCGGTTGGTGAGTTTGAATCTAAATTTGAATTTTTTAGAACTCCCCATTGTAAGTCAATGGGAGTTTTTCCGAGTTTTGATCGTCATTTGTAGGAAAACCGTAAGTCCGATCAGTCTGAAAAGATAAAGCAACTAACTTCAGATCAGTTTGAGTGTGTGAGCCGAGTTTGGAGTATGTAGAGTTAAAGCTCTAGGACGAGTTTGAGTCAACAGTTTTTAACAGAAGAATAATAATAATAACTAGATGCGAAAGTTCGTCGAGACAAACTTTAAGTTGGCTTGAGAAAGCCGGGCCAGGAAGTTTGGAGGAGTTTGAAGTTTAAATTAGTTTGAAGTTTGAAGTTTAAAGTAGTATAAAGTTTAAATAAGTTTAAAGTTTAATTTAGTTTAAAGTTTAAATTAGTTTAAAGTTTAAATTAGTTTAAAGTAGTTTGAAGATTAAAGTAGTTTGAAGTTTAATTTAGTTTAAAGTTTAAATTAGTTTAAAGTAGTTTGAAGATTAAAGTAGTTTGAAGTTTAATTTAGTTTAAAGTTTAAATTAGTTTAAAGTTGTTTGAAGATTAAAGTAGTTTGAAGTTTAATTTAGTTTAAAGTTTAAATTAGTTTGAAGTAGTTTGAAGTTTAATTTAGTTTAAAGTAGTGTAAAGTGATTTAGTTTTAAGTAGTTTAAAGTTTGATGGAGGGATAGCTAGATAGAGCCTCAATGGTAAAATATTATCAGTGAGCATATTTTAAAATCTTCATCATAACTTTTATATCAGCAACTCGTAATAATAGGAAAATTACATTGCAAGAACAGCTAATGTGGTGATGTAGCTAACTGTCTCCCTCACTTTTCAGGGTTGCCATGGCAACTCAAGCTCTTAACTGTCACTCAGTATTTAAATGCAGCTTAATTTACTTCAGTATACTCATTATAACACCTTAATGTAGTGAAAAACCTTATAAATACATGTAAATACTACACACGTGCAAGAAAACAACAACAAAAAACATTTCCAAGTTAAAAAAATCTGTCCGGTCAGGCAGTGAGAAAAAAATCTCTCTGACAGGCTTCCTCTCTTTTTACTTCAAACTGAGAGAATTATTATAATTTTTTACTTCATACTTCACAAAAATATATTTATTTATGTAATATGTGAAGTACGAAGTAAAAAAAAAGAGAGTAATTCTCTGTATGAAGTAAATAAAAAAAGGGAGAAAAGGCCTGTGAGATGACTTTTTCTCACTGCCTGACAGGACAGTTTTTCATTTTTTTTTGAGGTAAATCTTTAATGTACACGACATTTTATCAATGACTTTCAATGAATAAACAAATTCTTATTTGAAAGACATTGATAAAATTTATTGTGAAGGAAAGATTTACCTCAAAAAAAGAAAAACTGGCAGTGAGAAAAAAATCTCTGACAGGCTTTCTCTCTTTTTACTTCAAACTGAGAGAATTATTATTTTTTTACTTCATACTTCACAAAAATACATTTATTTATGTAATATGTGAAGTAAAAAAAAAAAAAAAAGAGAGTAATTCTCTGTATGATGTAAATTTAAAAAAGGGAGAAAAGGCCGGTCAGAGCCTGAGGACTTTTTCTCACTGCCTGACAGGACAGTTTTTCATTTTTTGAGGTAAATCTTTAATTTACACGACATTTTATCAATGACTTTCAATGAATAAATAAATAAATAACACGAATGAATAAATAAATTCTTATTTGAAAGACATTGATACAATTTATTGTGAAGTAAAGATTCTGACAGGCTTAGGGATTTCTTTTTTAACTTGGAAAAGTTTATTTTTTGTTAACGTTTCCTTTTTGAAATGTTAATAACGTTACAGTATTGAAATAAAACACAGATTCCCTTGTCAGAGACTGTCCTGTCCTATCATGGTAAAACGTACATTATTTGATTTTCTTAATAGTAAAATTAAATTTATTGTGAAATTAACTTAATTAATTATACATTATACATATTAGCAATTATACATTTTATATCTTACAGCTTACCTCTAATAATCTGTTGTGTGTGAGCTGCGTCTGGAGTCCTCCGCAATGAAGTGGACTGTGGCTGTGAGCAGCTTTTAACGGACTCAGCTCTCCTGCGCTGTTGTCCCAAATCGACACGGATTTTTTTTTTTACTGACAAGTAGGCTAGTTGTTGCCTATGTATTAATTAAACCTTTCTGTTTTTTTTTTTTTATTATTAAATTAATTACGGACTAATTAATTCAATGGACTGTGGCTGTGCGAGCTTTTAACGGTCTCTGGGTACGCGCATCTCCTGCGCGGTCTGTGAGTGCGCGGGCGTGTTTTGATTTTTATTTATTGTAATAAAAAAAATAAAATTTGTACTTAATTGTATGTATTGTAATGAATATTTGTAACTTGAAATTCATTTATTTACAATAAAAGGTTTTTCACAGCTTTAAACGGACTCTGGTTGCGCGCATCTCATGCTCTCTCTCTCTGTATGTGTGCATCAGAGTGCACTCTTTGATTAATATTTTAAACTTATAATTAATTTTATTGTTATTCATATTTTTAACTTGATTATTATTTATTGTAATAAATATTTTTAACTTGTAATGACTTAAATCTATTTTGCCTGCAGTGTTTGTATTAAATTAATTACGGATTATTAAAACCGATTTACACGCATTTATTACCCTTTTGGTGACTTATAACTTGTCTAGTTGTTGCCTAATGTATTAATTAAACCTTTCTGTGTTTTATACTGTGTCGTTTTTATGAATATTTAATTTTTGTAATAATTTGTTGTAATGAATATTTTTTTACGTGTAATTTAATTTATTGAAATTAATATTTTTTAACTTATAATTAATTTTATTTAAAATAAAAGGCTGTGCGAGGCTTTTAACGGACTCTGGCTGCTCCCATCTCCTGTTCTGTGTGCACGTGCGTTTTTATAAATATTTTTAACTCCTAATTAGTTTTATTTATTCTAATATTTTATATTTTAAATAAATCCCTATTAAATGTAATTTGACTAATTAAACTTGATTATAAGGGTATTAGGTTTTAGTATTTAAAAGAATGTAACGGCTGGCCAATTAGACTGTTGAATGCTGCATAACTAATGAGCGATCATTCTGGAATTTCCCAGGCCTGCTGTTTGCGTTGGGTGAGTAAGAAAAGATGTCTGAGGTAATTAAAATGTGTGTGGGTCAACGATTTGAATGCAGTTAAACGTATTGGATTATAAATGTTTATAACTGCTGAAACACGAATAATAGTTTATTTCCATTAAGCATTACGATATTATGTCTCTCGTCTTGAGGAGGGTTGTGTAACGATTTCTGTCTCCCGTCTAATTTGTTCGTTATGTTAAAAACATTCACTTATATCCCTAGTATTCGTTATTTTTATATTAAATTTGACTTTTTGTTCCTGTTTATATGAAATGCGGACGCCGTCAGATACGCTTTTGGTAAACGTAACGTTATAATATCGGTTTCATTCATACTCGACGCCAGGGGGCGCTGAAAGTCCACAAGTTAGACTAAAGCCAGTCATAAAACACATGAATCAGTCACGAATCGTTCCAATAAAGCTTACGCTGAATAAAAAGTTGATAGAGACTTATTACTGATGAAACATGAAAACAATAAACACGATGGTGACAGAATATAGTTTGTCATCTCGTATTTTCTTAAGAATAATGTATATTAAATGCAATGCTAATCGACATAGCCTAGCGTTTATCAATGTATAATACTAACGTTATGTATTTTATGCCTCGTTCTGTGATAAGAAGCATCTGGGATCGATAAAAAAGTTATTTTATCAATGGAGTTTTAACCCTTAAAGGGGCAAGCATAAATAAATTTGATGGAAAAATGATTCATTGCTATTTTTGTATGTATCTAGACTAAAATGACACAGTTCATGCATTTTTTTCCAAAATATGACCTTTTTTTTCTAAGTTACACTCTGTATCTCCCAAGATACATTGCCCATTTAGGGTAACATTTTGCAATGTATTCTTTTTTATTATAGTTCATATGACTACTTCTACACTACACTACACTACACTACACTACACTACACTACACTACACTACACTACACTACACTACACTACACTACACTACACTACACCACACCACACTACATTACACCACACTACACTACACTACACTACACTACATTACACTACACTACACTACACTACACTACACTACATTACACCACACTACACTACATTACACTACACTACACTACATTACACCACACTACACTACATTACACTACACTACACCACACCACACTACACTACACCACACTACACCACACTACACCACACCACACTACACTACATTACACTACACTACACTACATTACACCACACTACACTACACCACACTACACTACACCACACTACACCACACTACACTACACTACATTACACCACACTACACTACACCACACTACACTACATTACACTACACTACACTACATTACACTACACTACACTACACTACACTACATTACACTACATTACACTACACTACATTACACTACACCACATTACACCACACCACACCACACTACACTACACTACACTACACTACACTACATTACACTACATTACGCTAGACTACATTACACCACACTACACTACACTACACAACACTACACTACACTACACCACACTACACTACACTACACTACATTACACTACACCACACCACACCACATTACACTACACCACATTACACAACACTACACTACATTACACTACACCACATTACACAACACTACATTACACTACATTACACTACACCACACCACATTACACAACACTACACCACATTACATAACACTACATTACACTACACTACACTACATTACACTACAATACACTACACTACATTACACTACACTACATTATACTACACTACATTACATTACACTACACTACACTACACTACACTACATTACACTACAATACACTACACTACATTACACTACACTACATTATACTACACTACATTACATTACACTACACTACACTAC
The DNA here is from genome assembly GCA_021464565.1 of Rutilus rutilus. Taxonomy (NCBI): domain Eukaryota; kingdom Metazoa; phylum Chordata; class Actinopteri; order Cypriniformes; family Leuciscidae; genus Rutilus; species Rutilus rutilus. The sequence continues at coordinate 787,945 of JAJAQA010000028.1, read as the reverse complement.
ACTACATTACACTACACTACACTACACTACACTACACTACACTACACTACATTACACTACACTACACTACACTACATTACACTACACTACACTACACTACACTACATTACACTACACTACACTACATTACACTACACTACACTACATTACACTACACTACACTACATTACACTACACTACACTACACTACACTACATTACACTACACTACATTATACTACACTACATTACATTACACTACACTACACTACACTACATTACACTACACTACACTACATTACACTACACTACACTACACTACATTACACTACACTACACTACACTACATTACACTACACTACACTACACAACACTACACTACACTACACTACACTACACAACACTACACTACACTACACTACACCACACCACACTACACTACACTACACCACACTACACTACACTACACTACATTACACTACACCACACCACACCACATTACACTACACCACATTACACAACACTACATTACACTACACCACATTACACAACACTACATTACACTACATTACACTACACCACACCACATTACACAACACTACACCACATTACATAACACTACATTACACTACACTACATTACACTACAATACACTACACTACATTACACTACACTACATTATACTACACTACATTACATTACACTACACTACACTACACTACATTACACTACAATACACTACACTACACTACATTACACTACACTACATTATACTACACTACATTACATTACACTACACTACACTACACTACACTACATTACACTACACTACACTACACTACATTACACTACACTACACTACACTACACTACACTACATTACACTACACTACACTACACTACATTACACTACACTACATTACACTACACTACATTATACTACACTACATTACATTACACTACACTACACTACACTACATTACACTACACTACACTACATTACACTACACTACATTATACTACACTACATTACATTACACTACACTACATTACACTACACTACACTACATTACACTACACTACACTACACTACATTACACTACACTACACTACACTACATTACACTACACTACACTACACAACACTACACTACACTACACTACACTACACCACACTACACTACACCACACTACACTACACTACACTACATTACACTACACCACACCACACCACACCACATTACACTACACCACATTACACAACACTACACTACATTACACTACACCACATTACACAACACTACATTACACTACATTACACTACACCACACCACATTACACAACACTACACCACATTACATAACACTACATTACACTACACTACATTACACTACAATACACTACACTACATTACACTACACTACATTATACTACACTACATTACATTACACTACACTACACTACATTACACTACAATACACTACACTACACTACATTACACTACACTACATTATACTACACTACATTACATTACACTACACTACACTACACTACACTACATTACACTACACTACACTACACTACACTACACTACACTACATTACACTACACTACACTACACTACATTACACTACACTACATTACACTACACTACATTATACTACACTACATTACATTACACTACACTACACTACACTACATTACACTACACTACACTACACTACATTACACTACACTACATTATACTACACTACATTACATTACACTACACTACATTACACTACACTACACTACATTACACTACACTACACTACACTACATTACACTACACTACACTACATTACACTACACTACACTACACAACACTACACTACACTACACTACACCACACTACACTACACCACACTACACTACACTACACTACATTACACTACACCACACCACACCACATTACACTACACCACATTACACAACACTACACTACATTACACTACACCACATTACACAACACTACATTACACTACATTACACTACACCACACCACATTACACAACACTACACCACATTACATAACACTACATTACACTACACTACATTACACTACAATACACTACACTACATTACACTACACTACATTATACTACACTACATTACATTACACTACACTACACTACACTACATTACACTACAATACACTACACTACACTACATTACACTACACTACATTATACTACACTACATTACATTACACTACACTACACTACACTACATTACACTACACTACACTACATTACACTACACTACACTACACTACACTACATTACACTACACTACACTACATTACACTACACTACACTACATTACACTACACTACATTATACTACACTACATTACATTACACTACACTACACTACACTACATTACACTACACTACACTACATTACACTACATTACACTACACTACATTACACTACATTACACTACACTACACTACACTACACTACATTACACTACACTACACTACAAGTTAAAGAAAAACCTTTATCCTATTCAATATCTGTAGAGAACAGGCCTCAAAACATAAGAATATCTCTGAGTGATCAGCCCTGTTAAATACCCTTATATGGGCAATGTATCCCCCAGGATACAGACATTCAATGCCTGATAATCAAAGTTGTGAGAAGATTAGTTTAAAAATATCCACAAGAACATGTAAAACTATCCTTAAAAAACTATTTTCTAAAACAAAATCACTCTAAAATATTATAATCGTGAAAAATATAAAAACACTTCCCTCATGGCCAGTGTCTTTGTCCACGTATGCTGCCATTTTGGATTTTGATACAAATATTTGGAATGTTGGCATAAAGTCACATGACCTGATTACATGACCCATCACCCCATCAGTGTTTCTCATCAACTGCAACCACATAATGCCCCTCCCCCCATGGCCCTTCCCCCCACAGCCTGTTAAATGACTGTATCCCCCAAGATACAGAAACTCTTTAAGGGTTAAAGTGAGTTTCGGTTAAAAAAAAAAAAAAAAAAAAAAAAAAACGCCATTGTATTCATCTTATTGTCATGTTGATGCTTAAGTCACGATGAGAAAACATGCACTTTTGACTGCAAAAGTCACCAAAGCCAAACTAATAATGCTAACGTTACTTTTATAATAGAAACATATCAGTCCATCCATCCATACCTGTGTATTATCTGACCTATTTCTCCCTGTTTCTTTTATGTGACTGAACACATCTGTAAAAATCTTGCCAGTTCATTGCATCCATTGCGGTAAGTAATCTATTTAACTGACTGTCACATTTAGTATTTGCATTTACAATAGATAAGGAATGGCAATCTACATCAGCATGTTTCAGAATATTAACCCTTGTGTGGTGTTCATATTTTTGTTATTCAGCCAGTGTTCGTGGGTCTGGGGGACCCGCTGCATTTTTGGGTTTTTATTTCAACATAATCAAACAATTTATGTTAAAATACTCAATAGATGTTTACTTCATCCCAATTACAAGCAATATAAACAGCATTTATGGTTAATATTTCCTCTTTAGCTTTGTTAGATCACATTTAAAGGGTCATGAAACCCTAAACCAAATTTTCTGAGATTTTAACAGAGGTATGTGTGTTGAACACCATTGAAGACAATGTTAGCATCTGTTAGATTTAATAGTAGGGGGAAAATGGTTAAATTTTAGTTTTTTTACGCTATTTTCGTCTTCCGGGTTTAAAATCTTCATCGTGTCCACGTCACAGGCTGTGACGTGGCAGAGCACTATAGTACTTTGATGACTCATCGTCGTCTCATAATTATTCATGTACTGAGTTTTCTTATCCAATGAGAAGACACTGTCTCTTAATTATTCATGACACCACGTGGAACTTTCCAAAGACAGACATGTCAAACTGTGATATCGCGTAGTAGATGAGAGAGGCTATAATGGGACACGCGTTTGTTTTCGTGGTGCAAAAGTTCCAGTGCATCTTTCCCCGTGATGCTGCCCGGGCTGCCCGGCATCAACCACGGACACATCTAAACTATGGGTGTGTAGCAACCATTCAACGGGAGAATGGTGGACTTCGACCTTGTACACCAATGCAGGTTTCGGTCTTGCGAGTGATGCGGTTCCGAAGACTTTTCTATCGCTTCAGAGGTGTGTGTGTGTGTGTGTCTAAAATGTAACCCTAACCGTTTTACTTGCATTTTGTTAAATAATCACTCGTTATTAAAATTTAGATATTTCAATAATGCCTCAATTGTATGGAACGTATGCTTAGTTTGTGCAAATTTCTATGACACTTTCCATCTTTATTATGTGGGTTTATGGGGCGCGTAGATGTACGGAACGTTTTTTTTTTTTTAAGCGGAAAATTTATTATTTCAAATATATGCATTTATAGTGTGTATATAAACAAATATATATTTTATAATGGCATAATTATACATATGCATGTACATTTATATGTTTTAAATAGAGTTATGATTACTGTAGTAGGCTATTATGTGTAGCAGGGCATTCAGTTACTTTTGAAAGGACAAAAATAAGGTGTCAGTGTATTTCATTAGACTTTAACTTTGCCAGCTATAAAAAAATCTAGCATTTCCTCACGTTTACCACTGATTTTTAGTGACAGTCGATATGCATGGGCCACTTTGGGCTTTGACCACACCCACTCCCCTCCTTTCTTCTCACAGCCACCACGCCCATTTAAGTTGCATTTTTCAAAAAGATTGTTTGTGAGCTAGACTTGAGCTGAAAGAGGGGGGTTTCATGACCCTTTAAGAATTGTAACCTTGTGCGGGAACGGCAGGGGTAGAAACAAAACTCACTTTTGCACTCACACACAATCTCTCTCTCACATGCATGCACACACTCACGCATGCACCCACGCACACACACTACATACGCACGCACGCACACACTACACACACACACACACACACACACCACACCACACCACACTTGGATATGTGGTTTATAGGGACTCTCCATAGGCGTAATGGTTTTACAAATGTACAAACTGTATAATCTATTCCCCTACACTACCCCTAAACCTACCAATCACAGAAAAGTTTTGGCCTTTTTTGAAGTTCAAAAAACACAATTTAGTTATTTGTTTTAAGCCGTTTGGTTTATGAGGACACAGATGTCCTCATAAACCATGTTTACGTTGTAATACGCATGTCATTATACACATTTGTGTCCTCATAAACCATATACTATACAAGAACACACACACACACACACACACACACACACACACACACACACACACACAATAACAGCAAGGCCTGACAGGAGGAGGACAGAGTAAAGGTACACAGGACCTAAAATGTCCACACTTTAATTAGCCCCGGGTCCAGTGGACCCGAACAGCCTGTGTGTAATATAAATGTGTAGGGGGGGTGTACAGTGTGTGCCACTGTGTGGTCATTGAAAATGTGTTCTGATATATGTTCTTCACAGAAAATGAGCCAAGTTCAATGAGTCTGAGGTTGAAAAAAAAAAAAAAGTATCGTATCATTTTTCTTTTGATAAAAAATGAAACCGGGTCCTACAGACCCGAACACCATACAAGGGTTAATAACCTCTTTTATTAAGCACTTAAGATTTGAATAACATTTTTGGGATCAAGATTACTTATTTCATTTACCTATTAGGTTTTGTATCTCCTCCACTGCTTCGTACCCACTGTCAACTGCCATTAGCACCTTTATTTCAAGGTAATTCATTTATTCAGATTGACCTCATTAATACTCTGATACAAATAAGCAATGTCTCTCTTGCATGGTTTGTTTTCTTTTTGTTTTTGATATGATTCAGTATCAATAGCTGTTTTTATTTTCATTCATCCATAGGGTTGAGGCTGCTTTGATTGTCAATGCAAGTAACACACACACACACACACACACACACACACAACATGTTAATCAGACACATTAATCATATATTTTTATTGATTTATACACAATTATACAGGTCCTGTAGGGTTCAAATACACATTGCTGTCTTAGTATTTAATGTAAATAACTTTGTGATATTTTACACATTTGCCCATTAGTAGAAAATATAGTGAAGGTTAATTTATTTATTTGTAGGACATGTGTAGTTTGTGTAAATGTGTAAAAAACTAGTTTTTTTAGCTTTAATTAACAGCTTGATTTGTGTGAGATTTGTTTCTCTTTTCCCCCCCACAGTAGATTGGACATCTTTGTTTTACATCTACGTAAGAACAATTTTAAAATGTAATGGGGTAGCATCAGCACCCAAAAATTCAGTTAATTTTGCATAAATGTAGTTCAGTAATATGTTGATTACTGTATTTTGTATTTATTTATGATTACATTGTCTCCCGTCTTTACAGTAAGTAATCATTTTATAATTAATTTAACAATTTTCTGATCAGTGAAGTTTTAAGTTCAAATGTGTATTCCTGTTTTCTGTAAAGAATGTAACTAACTTGTTTTCTTCTGTGTGTGTGTCTCTCTCTCTCTGTGCGTGTCCTTTACTGTCCTTTACTGTGCTGTCCTATCTATGCCTTTATATCCATTTTCACTCTAACATTATCTTGCTTAAATCTCTATCTCTCGCCCATTCTATTCTTTCTCTTAACACCCAAAAAAACTGGCTGCTATCAAAAAACGCTGCTGCACTGCTTGCTGCTTCGCTTGCCTGCACCCCAAACGCAAACCGCGATTTCCCAACGCATTATCCAAAAACGCACCTGCATGCTTGCACGCATCTTGAAAATAATGAACCAGAAACACACTTGACTGTTGAAAAACTTGACCCTCTGAAAAACTTGATCATCGAACCAAGGTGAACTACAGATACAGAGAGAGAAAATTGTCGGAATTGATGTGGGAATATCAACTAATTGTTTAATCAACTTCACATTATTTAATTCATTATTGTCTTCTTGTATATACAGTATTTAACCTTTTTGTGTATCAAGTTACATAAAAGGCATTATCTTTGTGTTCTACTTCAAGTATCAGTAAATATAAACATTTTTATCCATTCCTAAAACATATTTGCTTGATTGCCAGTGCTGAAACATCACCATGCCAAGAAAAGGAAAGAGGAGTCAATCTCAGAAACAGCGCAGAAACCTAGAAGCTTCATGTGGCACCAGTAGAAGTACTTCTGGAGCAGGTATGATTGGTGAAAAACATTACTATGTTCTGTCTGTTACAGCATCGCACTTTCAAGGTGACACTAGGTATAAGCTTTACTCTAGAGGCCGTCAGTGTACGTGCAATGCTTTAATGTTCCTAGCTGTCCATAATGAACGCAATGAGCTACTCGGTTTCGATTTAGACCGTATTTTACAGAAAGGTGATGCAGTTTACACTAGTGTCAAACGAACACTGCAGAGCAAACGGCAATTTGTGGCTAATTTTTTTAACTTTGATGAGCTGCCAAGCACAGTTAAGACCAACTCAAACTGCTACAACATCCTGAAACATCCTCAGAGAGTTGGATTTCTGAAAGATTCACCTGTCCTGGGCGAGTATGAAAACCTTGAGAATACTCTGCAATGCCTCAGAGCTGATGTGAGTGACGCTTTGCTGCTGTGTGCAACCACGTGTATCGCCGTATTTAGAGATCGCTCAGGGAGGTTTGGTTATTTTGATTCTCACTGCAGATCAGCATATGGAATGCCTGAAGATGAAAGCACAGGTACGGCCGTGATGTTGACCTTCTTCCGTTTAGAAGACCTGATCGAGAGGCTGATGCTATTGTTTCAAGGGTGTTTCGATTTGAGAGACCAGCAACAATTTGATCTGCTGCCTGTATCGTTCATTAACCGAATAACTGAAAGAAGTGTACGTCCTGAAGTCTCCCTGAACTGCTGTGAGCTTGAACGTGATGTGCAACCATCCACCTCTTTTGAGAACGAAGCTCTGTCAAACAATGAACAATGCCAGTCTGCTGATGTCTCACAACTGTATGTTCAAGTCCAAGATGTGCAACCATCCACCTCTTTTGAGAATGAAGCTCTATCAAACAATGAACAATGCAGGTCTGCTGATGTCTCACAACAGTGTGTCCAAGATCCGGTTCAACAACCATCTGAGACTACCATTAATGGAGCCACATCAGCTAATGATCAAGCTCACTTGACTTTGCAAGATAAAGTGGACGTTCTAACTGCCGTCACTCAGACTCAAGACCGATATAAAAATGTACCATTCAGTGAACTTTCTCATGGCATGCTGTCACAGGATCAAATGCCATTGTCAGCTCCAAATCACCAATATTCACAATCGACAATCAAGCAGACAGAAAAACTGAACAAGACTCAAAAGCTAAAGGCTTATTTTAAAAAAAGGCGCAAAGAAATGGTTCAGAGGCAAGGTGTTTATGGCAAAAAACAGGCTGTACGGAAAGTCTATGATTATAAAAAAAGTAGTGAATACAGACAAAGACATAACCAATCCATGAAGAACAAGTATTGGAATAGTATGATTTACAGAGAAGAACACAAACAAGCAATGAAAAAGAATTATAAACATATTAATGAATACAGAGAGAGAAAAAAGGCTTATGTAATTAGCAAGTACAGAAATAGTGAAAAATTCAGGGAGAAACAAAAGAATTATATAATTCAAAATTACAGGAATGATGAACAATTCAGAAAGAGACAGAAGGACTATATATTGAGAAATTATAGAAACAATGCTAAATATAAGGAACAGCATAGGCAATATCTTGTTGATCGATATTCAAAGGATCCAATTTTCAGGCAAAGGCAAATAGACCATTACACAAAACGATGCAAAAATGATCCTAACTTCTTTGAAAAAAGGAAGAACATTTTTAAACAACGTTATCACTGTGATGCACATTTTAGGGCTAGGCAGAAAGAATATAATTTATTCAAATCTAAAAACGGAATATCTGCACTCAAGGTACTTCACACAGTATGCTGTGCACAAGACATACAGCGCAAATACAAAAACATGAATCTGATGCGCCAGCAGAGAGACACTGTACAAAATACCCAGCCTGACGCAGTACAAGATCCGACTGTGTTAAGAGCCTTAAATGTTTTCAGAGACGTTATAAAACAGGGCCCAACTTATGTCTGCACATGCTGTGCCAGAGCACTCTTCTCAAATCAAGTCAAATCATGTGATCGTGAGCGCTATCAGAAGAATCCGACAGTTGCTTCAGTTTGCTTGACTGGAAACTATGTTCACGTCTGCTCTGACTGCCCTGATCAATGTCCCTTGGAGAACAGGAAAACTGAGTGGATCTGTCACTGCTGCCATAACACACTATTGAGAGGTCTGATGCCAGACATTGCTTTAGCCAATAAACTTCAGTTCGCTCCCATTCCTCCAGAACTCTGCGATTTGAATGTTCTTGAAAGACACGTTATTGCAAAGTACATTCCTTTTGCTAAGATTGTTACACTACCGAAAGGCCAGCAAAGAGCTATTAAAGGCGCCGTGATTTCTGTTGCATCTGAAGTAGAAACAACAGTGAATTGTTTACCCAGACCAAGTAGTGAATCACAACTGCTTACAGTGAAACTGAAAAGACGTCTGTGTTACCAAGGTCACTATCAGTTTCAGACTTTGAACATGCAAAAGGTTTTGTCTGCTTTAAGAAAGCTAAAAGATATCCATTCAGAATATAAAGATATCTTCATTAATGCAGAACTCTCTGAAGAAGAAATGTTTAATGAGCATGAAGAGTGTGCAAATGACATCAATGCTTCTGAAGAAGAAATGTTTAATGAGCATGAAGAGTGTGCAAATGACATCAATGCCCCTGATGAGGAAATGGATATTGAGAACAGTAGACAAAGTGAGAACACTGAAGAACAGAGCAATGACAATGAACACAATGATTCTAACGATGACACTGCAGAAGAGCAATCGAGAGGTCTTGCTTTGGATACATGTCTTCAGCCCCCAGATCTCGGCCAGCAGCTGTTGTCTTATGATGATGGAATATTTTGCATTGCCCCAGCAGAGAGAAACACTCCTGTAAACACTTTCAAAATTCCTAAACTTGAGTCTATGGCGTTTCCAGTGCAGTTTCCAGATGGCACGAACACATTTGATGAGCCGAACAGAGCAAAACATGTTTCTCCCAGCAGATATTTTAACTCTAGACTATTCTCTATTGACAATCGTTGTGCGAAGGATACCAACTATATCTTCTTTGCGCAGTTTGTAACTGAAATGAACATGGCCACATCTAGTATGTCTATCCAACTACGGAAAGGAAAACCCATGACCCGTGATGGACGCAGAATAAACTGTTCACTGCTGCAGGACAAACAGGAGTTAGAAAAGCTTATAATAAATAAGGAAGCTACACGATTCATGCAACCATTAAGAGGGACTCCAGCTTACTGGGAGAAATCTCTCCGTGATCTGTTTGCTATGCTGAGACAGCTGGGCACTCCTACATTTTTCTGTACGTTTAGTGCTGCTGAGATGAGATGGCCTGATGTGATTACTGCTATTAAAGCACAACAAGGTGAAACCGTAAACTTTGCTGAATTAGACTGGTCCGAAAAATGTGAAATCCTCAGAAGTAACCCTGTGACGGCGATGAGAATTTTTGAAAAGCGAGTTGAAGCCTTGATGAGAGATTTGATAAATTCACCTGCGCGACCTATTGGTGAGGTAATTGACTTCTTTTACAGAGTAGAGTTCCAGCTACGTGGCTCTCCACACATTCACTGCTTATTTTGGGTGAAAGATGCTCCAGAGTTTGAAAAAGATCAAGATCAGGATGTGTGTGATTTCGTTGATAAATACATCTCATGCAAATTACCAGACCCAGACAAAGACCCAGAACTACATAAAATTGTGAGTGAAGTACAGATGCACAGTCGTAACCACTCCAAATCCTGTAGAAAGAACAAAAAGCACTGCCGGTTTGGATTTCCTAAACCACCCATTAAAAGAACCATGATATCACGCCCCAGGCCTCCTCCTGCAGAGAATGATGATGAAGGGAATGAATCAGAGGAAAGAAATGATGCCAGTTGCGCAAAAGAACAGCTACAGAAGGTGTGGGATCTACTGAATGACTCGACTCAGAGTTTTGATAGCGTTAGACAGCTGCTACTTAAAGTAAACATGACGTATGAAGAGTACGAGAAACATATCGATACTATATCTACATCAAGCTCAATATTCATGGAGAGACGACCACAGGACTGCTGGGTGAACGGCTATAATCCAATGTTGTTAAGAGCCTGGGATGCAAACATGGACATACAGTTCATCCTGAACCCCTACAGCTGCATCATGTATATTGTCTCGTACATTTCAAAAGCTGAGCATGAGATGAGTGATTATCTTAAAAAAGTGATAAAAGACTCAAGTCATGATAACCTGTCTGAACGTGAGTGCATGAAGCAGGTCATGAATGCATATTCAAAGAACAGAGAAGTCAGTGCTCAGGAGGCAGTCGCTCGCACATGCAGTCTGAAATTAAAATCATCATCACGTGCTGTCATATTCATACCTACTGACGACAACGCTGTAAAGATGAGTTTACCGATGAGGTGCTTGGAGAGCATGGATGACGACATAGAGAATGTGTGGATGACAGGATTGCCAGAAAAGTACAAAGCCAGACCTAACAGACCTGAATTTGAGAACATGTGCATGGCTGAATTTGCAAGTGAATACCGCATTGTTTATGCAGGAAAGACAAAAGGTAAAAATGTTTTGCCACTTCAAAAAAACTTGGGACACATACAGAAAAGAACGAGGGGAAAACCTGCTGTCATCAGATTTGCCCGTTTCTCACAGCAGAAAAACCCAGAAAAATTCTATGGAACTTTTCTAAAGCTTTACTTGCCATACCGCTCAGATGAGCAGCTGAAGTCCACAAGATTTCCAACATATGAATCATTTTTTGCATTTGCTTCTATAAAACTACCAGGAACTGATGAACTGCAGCGTGTGCACAATATTGTGAACGAAAACCGTGAGAAATATGAAAAACATAACGAGGCTATAGAAAAGGCAATTGAGGATTTTGAACAGAATGGTCCCGTTGAAGATGCATGGACTACATTGGCTCCAGCAAATGAACTGATCCGTTTGGAGTGCATATCGGAACGTGAACCCACTGATCCTAATGACGTGAACGAGCAGGACGATATTCCTGAATACACAGCATCTACCTCTGTCAGTAACACAGCTATGCCACTCGTGGAAGCTACCCAACAAAATCATGCACAGATTCGCAAAATGTACCAAAGCTTGAATCAAACACAAGCTTCCATATTTTATGCAGTCCGAGACTGGTGCAAAAGATGTGTCTCTGGTGAAAATCCACAACAATTTCTGTATTTTTTGAATGGAGGCGCAGGAGTTGGAAAATCGCACGTTATCAAATCTATTTATGCAGAAGCAACCAAGATTTTGCGCAGGCTTCCATGCATACGAGAGCATACTGACATTTCCAAGCCAACCGTTCTTTTAACAGCATTCACAGGAACTGCAGCCTTTAACATCTCAGGTAAAACACTGCACTGTCTTCTGAAACTCCCGAGAAGCTTGAAGCCTCCATACCAAGGCCTGGGAAACAGCTTGGATGAAATCAGGGCAGACCTTTCTAATGCACACATTTTAATTATTGACGAAATATCAATGGTGTCAAAACAGTTGTTTTCCTACGTAAACTGGAGACTGCAACAGATTAAAGGAAACCAGAAACCTTTTGGTGGCTTATCTGTACTAGCTGTGGGAGATTATTATCAGTTACCACCTGTGGGAAGAGCAAAACCACTCTGTGTGTATGAGGACCATGTGCTGGACTTCTGGACAGATCATTTTCAAATGATAACTATGACTCAGATCATGAGACAGAGAGATGATCTTGCATACGCTGAGCTGCTCAACAGACTGAGAGTAAAAAAGAAGCACGAGAAGCTGACTGATGCAGACAGGTGCATGCTAGAAACCGTCATAAGATCCTCCCCTGAAGAGTGTCCCACTGATGCATTGCACATCTATGCAACCAATAAAGAGGTAGACAATCACAACAGTGAAGCCATATCCTCCCGCTTTTCAAATGTCATTACCATAAATGCACATGATTACAAAAAAGATCCCCGAACAGGAGAAATGAAAAGACAAGCGGAACCATTTAAAGGAGACAATCGTGACCTTATTGACACACTGCAGATTGCTATTGGTGCACGAGTGATGCTAACCAGAAATATTGATGTGGAAGATGGACTGGTAAATGGCACTTTTGGCAAGGTTGCAAAAATAACAACTCAGACCCGAGATGGATTGGTTCAATTAATTGGTCTTCATTTAGATAATGTGACTGCTGGACGAAAATATCGCAACAAAGCACCTGGTGGAGATGACAACATTGTCTATATTGAGAGGTCAGAGGAACCACTGAAAAGAAAAGGAACAGTTCGAAGACAATTTCCCATGAAGCTTGCTTTCGCATGCACCATCCATAAAGTGCAAGGAATGACAACTGATCGCGCTGTTGTATCTCTGAAGCACATATTCGAATCAGGCATGGCATACGTTGCACTCAGCAGAACAACATCATTAAGTGGATTGCACATTACTGACTTCGATGAAAAGAAAGTCTTCTGTAATCCAGAAATAAGTGCCTCCTTGGAGAACATGCCAAGAGCGGATTTTCACAGTATCCAGCCCATCCTACATATTGTACAGGACTCCAACCTGAATTCAGCTCTTAAAATCATCCATCATAACACAGAGGGACTGGAGTGTCATATGGAGGATTTAAAATGCCACCATGAGCTTCTCTTGGCTGATGTTTTGTGCCTCACTGAAACACACCTGTCAGGCTCAGCTGTTCCTGCACATCTACATCTGGATGGATACACCATGTACAAACGCAACAGGCATGCATCCTACACAAACTATGCACATTTGGCAAACAAGAATGGTGGTGGAGTGGCCATTTATGTGAAGAACAACTTTCAAGTTTCTCCTCTGATGTATATTCAGAATGTTACTGACTTGGAATATTTGGTTTTGAAGATAGAAGCCCCCAAACAAGCACTTCTCGCTGTAATCTACAGACCACCAAGTTATAATTTGGCAGAGTTTTTGGCACACCTGAACGCCCTCTTGACATCTCTGGAGATCATCGATTTGAGGCCTCTAATCGTCTGTGGCGACTTCAATGAAGATCAGCTTTCTCCTTGCAACAAACCTATTCTGAATTTGTTTGAAGATAAAGGATACACACAGCTAATTAGCACTGGGACAACAGAAAAAAACACTCTTCTAGATCCTGTGTTCATAAGCGGCGCACACTCAAACGTCAGAGCAGGAGTTCTACAGACGTATTACAGCTATCATGATCCGGTCTATTGTGTTTTAGAGTAGAAACATCAAATATATCATCACTAATCTGCATCACACATTCAACCCTGCTGTAAGATAACATCTTTATTTCAAGAAAAAAATACAAATACAAATACAAATAAAAGTATACTACAAAACTGTTCACATTGTCTACTTCTTGTGTGCATGTGTGTGTGAATGTGTTACATATAGCCTGTGTGTTTGTTTGTTTGTTAGATAAGGAATGGATGGAGAGTGAATGTCCTTTCCATGGATCGCCACCTTGACGTGGTGGAAAGGCTTGAGTGTTCCAGTGATCCCAAGAGTGAGTAATTCTGGAGCTTTTTACTCCAGTTTGGCTTACTTACGGGTGAGGTTCCAGACTAAGTGCGATCCAAATGGGCATTAACTGAATAAAATAAATTTTGAAGCATAATTACTTGATTTTGTCTTTCTTGATACACACACACATTCAGACACACTCACTTACACACACACACACGCTCACACATGCAAACACTCACTCACACACGTTCTGGGTGGTTGCTATGCTGTTGCTAGGTGGTTGCTAGGGTATTCTGGTTGGTTGCTATGCTGTTGCTAGGTGGTTGCTAGGGTATTCTGGTTGGTTACTAGGGTGTTCTGGGTGGTTGCTATGGTGTTGCTAGGCGGTTGCTAGGGTATTCTGGGTGGTTGCTAGGTTGTTGCTAGGGTGTTCTGGGTGGTTGCTAGGGTGTTCTGGGTGGTTGCTATGGTGTTGCTAGGCGGTTGCTAGGGTGTTCTTGGTGGTTGCTATGATGTTGCTAGGTGGTTGCTATGATGTTGCTAGGTGGTTGCTAGGGTGTTCTGGGTGGTTGCTATGGTGTTGCTAGGCGGTTGCTAAGGTATTCAGGGCGGTTGATATGGTGTTACTCGGTGGCTGGTAGTTGTCACAGATGGTTACTATGGAGTTTTTATAGAGTTCTTAGCATGATCTTGGCATGATTTAACACTTAACTAATCGCTATTAGCATGTAGCTATTCACTGCTAGCATGTGTAGTATGTTGGAAGTGCTGTTTGCTAGCATGAGTCAAAAGAGCCAAACCTCATCTCTATACGATGTTCTGATACAGAGATATAGGTCTTACAAAACGGTTGCTAGGGTACTCGATTTTGGTTGCTATGGAGTTGCTTGGGAGCTGGAAGATTTAAACTTAAGAAGTTTATAGTGGTTTGAAGTTTACAGTAGTTTACAGTAGTTTGAAGTTTGACAGATAGATAAATAAGTTAGATAGACACACACACACACACACACACACACACACACACACACACACACAGACACACACACACACACTAACTCGCTCACACACTCACTCATAAACTCAGTGTGTGTGTCTGAGTTTAGAGTTTATAAGTGTATAAATTGATGAGTTTATAAGTGTATGAGTTCTTGAATTTTGAGTTTATAAGTTTAAATCAGTATAGAGTTTATAAGTTTAAATGAGATTAAGAGTTCAGAGTTTATTAATTTATGAGTTTAAGAGTTCATAAGTTTATGAATTCATGAGTTTATAAGTTAATTAGTTTATAAGTGTTTATAGTTTATAGTTTATTAGTTTAAATGAGTCTCAATGGCTCATATAGTATATAGAACGGCAGTTTGGTTTAGTCTTCAAGGTGTTTAGATTTAAATTTTTGTCGGTTTGAATTTTTTAGAACTCCCCAATGTAAGTCAATGGGAGTTTTTGAATGAGTTTTTTCGAGTTTTGATCGTCATTTTTAGGAAAACCGTAAGTCCGATCAGTCTGAAAAGATAAAGCAACTCGAGTCAGATCAGTCTGAGTGTCCGAGCCGAGTTTGGAGTATGTAGAGTTAAAGCTCTAGGAGGAGATCCATTTAGTTTTTTTTAGTCTCAGAAGAATAATAATAATATGTTTAAATAGGATTTCAGTAAGTTGGCTCTCTCAAGCCAACTTAACTAGATGCGAAAGTTCGTCGAGACAAACTTTAAGTTGGCTTGAGAAAGTTTGGGCCGCAAAGGTTGCTAGGGTGTTCTGGGTGGTTCCTAATGTATTTTTTAGGGTATTTTGGGCGGTTGCTAGGGTGTTCTGGGTGGTTGCTAGGTGGTTGCTAGGGTGTCCTGGGTGGTTGCTAAGGTCTTTTGGGTGGTTGCTAGGGTATTTTGGGCGGTTGCTAGGGTGTTCTAGGTGGTTGCTAGGGTATTCTGGGTGGTTGCTAGGCGGTTGCTAGGGTTTTCTGGGTGGTTGCTAGGGTCTTTTGGGTGGTTGCTAGGGTCTTTTGAGTGGTTGCTAGGCAGTTGCTAGGGTGTTTTGGGTGGTTGCTAGGATGTTTTGGGTGGTTGCTAGGGTCTTTTGGGTGGTTGCTAGGCAGTTGCTAGGGTGTTTTGGGTGGTTGCTAGGGTCTTTTGGGTGGTTGCTAGGGTCTTTTGAGTGGTTGCTAGGCAGTTGCTAGGGTGTTTTGGGTGGTTGCTAGGGTCTTTTGGGTGGTTGCTAGGCGGTTGCTAGGGTGTTTTGGGTGGTTGCTAGGATATTTTGGGTGGTTGCTAGGGTCTTTTGGGTGGTTGCTAGGCGGTTGCTAGGGTGTTTTGGGTGGTTGCTAGGATATTTTGGGTGGTTGCTAGGGTCTTTTGGGTGGTTGCTAGGTGGTTGCTAGGGTGTTCTGGGTGGTTGCTAGGGTGTTTTGGGTGGTTGCTAGGGTATTTTGGGTGGTTGCTAGGGTCTTTTGGGTGGTTGCTAGGGTATTTTGGGTGGTTGCTAGGGTGTTCTGGGTGGTTGCTAAGCGGTTGCTAGGCTGTTCTGGGTGGTTGCTAGGGTCTTTTGGGTGGTTGCTAGGCGGTTGTTAGGGTCTTTTGGGTGGTTGCTAGGCGGTTGCTAGGGTATTTTGGGTGGTTGCTAGGGTGTTCTGGGTGGTTGCTAGGCGGTTGCTAGGGTGTTCTGGGGGGTTGCTATGGTATTGAGGGCGGTTGATATGGTGTTACTAGGTGGTTGGTAGTTGTCACAGATGGTTACTATGGAGTTTTTATAGAGTTCTTAGCATGATCTTGGCATGATTCAACACTTAACTAATTGCTATTAGCATGTAGCTATTCACTGCTAGCATGTGTAGCATGTTGGAAGTGCTGTTTGCTAGCATGAGTCAAAAGAGCCAAAACTCATCTCTATACGATGTTCTGATACAGAGATATAGGTCTTGCAAAACGGTTGCTAGGGTACTCAAGTTTGGTTGCTATGGAGTTGCTTGGGAGCTGGAAGCATTAAACTTAAGAAGTTTAAAGTGGTTTGAAGTTTAAAGTAGTTTAAAGTAGTTTGAAGTTTATGATAGATATATAAATAAGTTAGATAGATACACACACACAAACACACACACACACACACACACACACACACACACACACACACACACAAACACACACACACACACACACACACACTCACTCAGACTACCTCGCTCACACACTCACTCAGACACACACACACACTCAGAGTTTATGAGTTTAGAGTTTATAAGTGTACGAGTTTTTGAGTTTAGAGTTTATAAGTTTAAATGAGTTTAGAGTTCAGAGTTTATTAATTTATGAGTTTAAGAGTTCATAAGTCTATGAATTCATGAGTTTATTAGTTAATTAGTTATTAAATTTAAGTTAATTAGTTTATAAGTGTATGAGATTAGAGTTTATTAGTTTAAATGAGTTTCATTGGCTAATATATATAGAACGGCAGTTTGGTTTAGTCTTCAAGGTGTTTAGATTTGAATTTTTGTCGGTTGGTGAGTTTGAATCTGGATTTGAATTTTTTAGAACTCCCCAATGTAAGTCAATGGGAGTTTTTCCGAGTTTTGATCGTCATTTGTAGGAAAACCGTAAGTCCGATCAGTCTGAAAAGATAAAGCAACTCGAGTCAGAACAGTTTGAGTGTCTGAGCCGAGTTTGGAGTATGTAGAGTTAAAGCTCTAGGACGAGTTTGAGTGGAATTTTTTGGTAAGAAGAATAATAATAATAACTAGATGCGAAAGTTCGTCGAGACAAACTTTAAGTTGGCTTGAGAAAGTTTGGACCAGAACGTTTTTTGCTAGGCGGTTGCTAGGATGTTATGGGTGGTCGCTATGGTGTTGCTAGGCGGTTGCTAGGGTATTCTGGGTGGTTGCTAGGCAGTTGCTAGGGTGTTCTGGGTGGTTGCTAGGCTGTTTTGGGTGGTTGCTAGGGTGTTATGGGTGGTTGCTAGGCGGTTGCTAGGATATTTTGGATGGTTGCTAGGATCTTTTGGGTGGTTGCTAGGCGGTTGCTAGGGTATTTTGGGTGGTTGCTAGGCGGTTGCTAGGATATTTTGGGTGGTTGCTAGGGTCTTTTGGGTGGTTGCTAGGCGGTTGCTAGGGTGTTTTGGGTGGTTGCTAGGGTCTTTTGGGTGGTTGCTTGGCGGTTGCTAGGGTGTTTTGGGTGGTTGCTAGGATGTTTTGGGTGGTTGCTAGGATGTTTTGGGTGGTTGCTAGGGTCTTTTGGGTGGTTGCTAGGCGGTTGCTAGGGTGTTTTGGGTGGTTGCTAGGATGTTTTGGGTGGTTGCTAGGGTCTTTTGGGTGGTTGCTAGGCGGTTGCTAGGGTGTTTTGGGTGGTTGCTAGGATATTTTAGGTGGTTGCTAGGGTCTTTTGGGTGGTTGCTAGGCGGTTGCTAGGGTGTTTTGGGTGGTTGCTAGGATATTTTGGGTGGTTGCTAGGGTCTTTTGGGTGGTTGCTAGGCGGTTGCTAGGGTGTTCTGGGTGGTTGCTAGGGTCTTTTGGGTAGTTGATAGGCGGTTGCTAGGATATTTTGGGTAGTTGCTAGGGTCTTTTGGGTGGTTGCTAGGCGGTTGCTAGGCGGTTGCTAGGATATTTTCGGTGGTTGCTAGGGTCTTTTGGGTGGTTGCTAGGCGGTTGCTAGGGTATTTTGGGTGGTTGCTAGGATATTTTTGGTGGTTACTAGGGTCTTTTGGGTGGTTGCTAGGCGGTTGCTAGGGTGTTTTGGGTGGTTGCTAGGGTGTTTTGGGTGGTTGCTAGGGTCTTTTGGGTGGTTGCTAGGGTCTTTTGGGTGGTTGCTAGGCGGTTGCTAGGCGGTTACTAGGCGGTTGCTAGGCGGTTGCTAGGATATTTTCGGTGGTTGCTAGGGTCTTTTGGGTGGTTGCTAGGCGGTTGCTAGGGTATTTTGGGTGGTTGCTAGGATATTTTTGGTGGTTACTAGGGTCTTTTGGGTGGTTGCTAGGCGGTTGCTAGGGTGTTTTGGGTGGTTGCTAGGGTCTTTTGGGTGGTTGCTAGGCGGTTGCTAGGGTGTTATGGGTGGTTGCTAGGCTGTTCTGGGTGGTTGATAGGCGGTTGCTAGGGTGTTATGGGTGGTTGCTATGGTGTTGCTAGGCGGTTGCTAAGGTATTCAGGGCGGTTGATATGGTGTTACTAGGTGGCTGGTAGTTGTCACAGATGGTTACTATGGAGTTTTTATAGAGTTCTTAACATGATCTTGGCATGATTTAACACTTAACTAATCACTATTAGCATGTAGCTATTCACTGCTAGCATGTGTAGTATGTTGGAAGTGCTGTTTGCTAGCATGAGTCAAAAGAGCCAAACCTCATCTCTATACGATGTTCTGATACAGAGATATAGGTCTTGCAAAACGGTTGCTAGGGTACTCAAGTTTGGTTGCTATGGAGTTGCTTGGGAGCTGGAAGCATTAAACTTAAGAAGTTTAAAGTGGTTTGAAGTTTAAAGTAGTTTAAAGTAGTTTGAAGTTTATGATAGATATATAAATAAGTTAGATAGATACACACAAACACACACACACACACACACACACACACACACACACACACACACACACACACACTCAGACTACCTCGCTCACACACTCACTCAGACACACACACACACACACACACACACACACACTCAGAGTTTATGAGTTTAGAGTTTATAAGTGTACGAGTTTTTGAGTTTAGAGTTTATAAGTTTAAATGAGTTTAGAGTTCAGAGTTTATTAATTTATGAGTTTAAGAGTTCATAAGTCTATGAATTCATGAGTTTATTAGCTAATTAGCTATTAAATTTAAGTTAATTAGTTTATAAATGTATGAGATTAGAGTTTATTAGTTTAAATGAGTTTCATTGGCTAATATATATAGAATGGCAGTTTGGTTTAGTCTTCAAGGTGTTTAGATTAGAATTTTTGTCGGTTGGTGAGTTTGAATCTGGATTTGAATTTTTTAGAACTCCCCAATGTAAGTCAATGGGAGTTTTTCCGAGTTTTGATCGTCATTTGTAGGAAAACCGTAAGTCCGATCAGTCTGAAAAGATAAAGCAACTCGAGTCAGAACAGTTTGAAGGTCTGAGCCGAGTTTGGAGTATGTAGAGTTAAAGCTCTAGGACGAGATTGAGTGTAATTTTTTGGTAAGAAGAATAATAATAATAACTAGATGCGAAAGTTCGTCGAGACAAACTTTAAGTTGGCTTGAGAAAGTTTGGAGCAGAAAGTTTTTTGCTAGGCGGTTGCTAAGATGTTCTGGGTGGTTGCTATGGTGTTGCTAGGGTATTTTGGGCGGTTGCTAGGGTGTTCTGGGTGGTTGCTAGGTGGTTGCTAGGGTGTCCTGGGTGGTTGCTAGGGTCTTTTGGGTGGTTGCTAGGGTATTTTGGGTGGTTGCTAGGGTGTTCTAGGTGGTTGCTAGGCGGTTGCTAGGGTATTCTGGGTGGTTGCTAGGCTGTTTTGGGTGGTTGCTAGGATATTCTGGGTGGTTGCTAGGCGGTTGCTAGGATATTCTGGGTGGTTGCAAGGGTATTCTGGGTGGTTGCTAGGCGGTTGTTAGGATATTCTGGGTGGTTGCTAGGGTATTCTGGGTGGTTGCTAGGCGGTTGCTAGGATATTTTGGGTGGTTGCTAGGGTCTTTTGGGTGGTTGCTAGGCGGTTGCTAGGGTATTTTGGGTGGTTGCTATGGTCTTTTGGGTGGTTGCTAGGCGGTTGCTAGGCTGTTTTTGGTGGTTGCTAGGGTCTTTTAGGTGGTTGCTAGGCAGTTGCTAGGGTATTTTGGGTGGTTGCTAGGGTGTTCTGGGTGGTTGCTAGGCGGTTGCTAGGGTGTTCTGGGTGGTTGCTAGGCTGTTTTGGGTGGTTGCTAGGATATTCTGGGTGGTTGCTAGGCGGTTGCTAGGCGGTTGCTAGGATATTCTGGGTGGTTGCTAGGGTGTTGTGGGTGGTTGCTAGGCGGTTGCTAGGATATTCTGGGTGGTTGCTAGGGTATTTTGGGTGGTTGCTAGGCGGTTGCTAGGATATTTTGGGTGGTTGCTAGGGTCTTTTGGGTGGTTGCTAGGCGGTTGCTAGGGTATTTTGGGTGGTTGCTATGGTCTTTTGGGTGGTTGCTAGGCGGTTGCTAGGCTGTTTTCGGTGGTTGCTAGGGTCTTTTAGGTGGTTGCTAGGCAGTTGCTAGGGTATTTTGGGTGGTTGCTAGGGTGTTCTGGGTGGTTGCTAGGCGGTTGCTAGGGTGTTCTGGGTGGTTGCTAGGCTGTTTTGGGTGGTTGCTAGGATATTCTGGGTGGTTGCTAGGCGGTTGCTAGGCGGTTGCTAGGATATTCTGGGTGGTTGCTAGGGTGTTGTGGGTGGTTGCTAGGCGGTTGCTAGGATATTCTGGGTGGTTGCTAGGGTATTTTGGGTGGTTGCTAGGCGGTTGCTAGGATATTTTGGGTGGTTGCTAGGGTCTTTTGGGTGGTTGCTAGGCGGTTGCTAGGGTATTTTGGGTGGTTGCTATGGTCTTTTGGGTGGTTGCTAGGCGGTTGCTAGGCTGTTTTCGGTGGTTGCTAGGGTCTTTTAGGTGGTTGCTAGGCAGTTGCTAGGGTATTTTGGGTGGTTGCTAGGGTGTTCTGGGTGGTTGCTAGGCAGTTGCTAGGGTGTTCTGGGTGGTTGCTATGGTGTTGCTTGGGTGTTTTGGGTGGTTGCTAGGCGGTTGCTAGGGTCTTTTGGGTGGTTGCTAGGGTGTTCTGGGTGGTTGCTAGGCGGTTGCTAGGGTCTTTTGGGTGGTTGCTAGGCGGTTGCTAGGGTGTTCTGGGTGGTTGCTAGGCTGTTTTGGGTGGTTGCTAGGATATTCTGGGTGGTTGCTAGGCGGTTGCTAGGATATTTCTGGTGGTTGCTAGGGTCTTTTGGGTGGTTGCTAGGCGGTTGATAGGATATTTCTGGTGGTTGCTAGGGTCTTTTGGGTGGTTGCTAGGCGGTTGCTAGGGTGTTTTGGGTGGTTGCTAGGGTCTTTTGGGTGGTTGCTAGGCGGTTGCTAGGGTGTTTTGGGTGGTTGCTAGGGTCTTTTGGGTGGTTGCTACGGTGTTCTGGGTGGTTGCTAGGGTCTTTTGGGTGGTTGCTAGGCGGTTGCTAGGGTGTTCTGGGGGGTTGCTATGGTATTCAGGGCGGTTGATATGGTGTTACTAGGTGGTTGGTAGTTGTCACAGATGGTTACTATGGAGTTTTTATAGAGTTCTTAGCATGATCTTGGCATGATTTAACACTTAACTAATCGCTATTAGCATGTAGCTATTCACTGCTAGCATATGTAGCATGTTGGAAGTGCTGTTTGCTAGCATGAGTCAAAAGAGCCAAACCTCATCTCTATACAATGTTCTGATACAGA
>JAJAQA010000028.1:502500-760000 GCA_021464565.1 Rutilus rutilus | reverse complement strand
CTAGGGTCTTTTGTGTGGTTGCTAGGCGGTTGCTAGGGTGTTCTGGGTGGTTGCTAGGATATTTTTGGTGGTTGCTAGGGTCTTTTGGGTGGTTGCTAGGCGGTTGCTAGGGTCTTTTGGGTGGTTGCTAGGCGGTTGCTAGGGTGTTCTGGGTTGTTGCTAGGCTGTTTTGGGTGGTTGCTAGGATATTCTGGGTGGTTGCTAGGCGGTTGCTAGGATATTTCTGGTGGTTGCTAGGGTCTTTTGGGTGGTTGCTAGGCAGTTGCTAGGATATTTTGGGTGGTTGCTAGGGTCTTTTGGGTGGTTGCTAGGCGGTTGCTAGGGTGTTTTGGGTGGTTGCTAGGGTCTTTTGGGTGGTTGCTAGGCGGTTGCTAGGGTGTTTTGGGTGGTTGCTAGGGTGTTTTGGGTGGTTGCTAGGCGGTTGCTAGGGTGTTCTGGGTTGTTGCTAGGCTGTTTTGGGTGGTTGCTAGGATATTCTGGGTGGTTGCTAGGCGGTTGCTAGGATATTTCTGGTGGTTGCTAGGGTCTTTTGGGTGGTTGCTAGGCAGTTGCTAGGATATTTTGGGTGGTTGCTAGGGTCTTTTGGGTGGTTGCTAGGCGGTTGCTAGGGTGTTTTGGGTGGTTGCTAGGGTCTTTTGGGTGGTTGCTAGGCGGTTGCTAGGGTGTTTTGGGTGGTTGCTAGGGTGTTTTGGGTGGTTGCTAGGCGGTTGCTAGGGTTTCTGGGGGGTTGCTAGGGTCTTTTGGGTGGTTGCTAGGCGGTTGCTAGGGTGTTCTGGGGGGTTGCTATGGTATTCAGGGCGGTTGATATGGTGTTACTAGGTGGTTGGTAGTTGTCACAGATGGTTACTATGGAGTTTTTATAGAGTTCTTAGCATGATCTTGGCATGATTTAACACTTAACTAATCGCTATTAGCATGTAGCTATTCACTGCTAGCATATGTAGCATGTTGGAAGTGCTGTTTGCTAGCATGAGTCAAAAGAGCCAAACCTCATCTCTATACGATGTTCTGATACAGAGATATAGGTCTTGCAAAATGGTTGCTAGGGTACTCAAGTTTGGTTGCTATGGAGTTGCTTGGGAGCTGGGAGCTTTAAACTTAAGAAGTTTAAATTGGTTTAAAGTTTAAAGTAGTTTGAAGTTTATGACAGAGAGATAGATAGATAAATAAGTTAGATAGATACACACACACACACACACACACACACACACACACACACACTCACACAGACTACCTCACTCACACACTCACTCAGACACACACACACACACACACTCAGAGTTTATGAGTTTAGAGTTTATAAGTGTATAAACTGATGAGTTTATAAGTGTATGAGTTTTTGAGTTTAGAGTTTATAAGTTTAAATGAGTTTAGAGTTCAGAGTTTATTAATTTATGAGTTTAAGAGTTCATAAGTCTATGAATTCATGAGTTTATTAGTTAATTAGTTATTAAATTTAAGTTAATTAGTTTATAAATGTATGAGATTAGAGTTTATTAGTTTAAATGAGTTTCATTGGCTAATATATATAGAACGGCAGTTTGGTCTAGTCTTCAAGGTATTTAGATTTGAATTTTTGTCGGTTGGTCAGTTTGAATCTGGATTTGAATTTTTTAGAACTCCCCAATGCAAGTCAATGGGAGTTTTTCCGAGTTTTGATCATCATTTGTAGGAAAACCGTAAGTCCGATCAGTCTGAAAAGATAAAGCAACTCGAGTCAGAACAGTTTGAGTGTCTGAGCCGAGTTTGGAGTATGTAGAGTTAAAGCTCTAGGAGGAGATTGAGTGGAATTTTTTGGTAAGAAGAATAATAATAATAACTAGATGCGAAAGTTCGTCGAGACAAACTTTAAGTTGGCTTGAGGAAGTTTGGACCAGAAAGTTTTTTGCTAGGCAGTTGCTAGGATGTTATGGGTGGTCGCTATGGTGTTGCTAGGCGGTTGCTAGGGTATTCTGGGTGGTTGCTATGGTGTTGCTAGGCGGTTGCTAAGGTATTTTGGGTGGTTGCTAGGTGGTTGCTAGGGTGTTCTGGGTGGTTGCTATGGTGTTGCTAGGCGGTTGCTAAGGTATTTTGGGTGGTTGCTAGGCGGTTGCTAAGGTATTTTGGGTGGTTGCTAGGGTATTCTGGGTGGTTGCTAGGGGGTTCTGGGTGGTTGCTAGGCGGTTGCTAGGATATTTTGGGTGGTTGCTAGGGTCTTTTGGGTGGTTGCTAGGTGGTTGCTAGGGTATTTTAGGTGGTTGCTAGGCGTTGCTAGGGTGTCCTGGGTGGTTGCTAGGGTCTTTTGGGTGGTTGCTAGGGTATTCTGGGTGGTTGCAAGGCAGTTGCCAGGATATTTTGGGTGGTTGCTAGGATCTTTTGGGTGGTTGCTAGGCGGTTGCTAGGGTGTTTTGGGTGGTTGCTAGGCGGTTGCTAGGGTATTTTGGGTGGTTGCTAGGGTGTTCTGGGTGGTTGCTAGGCGGTTGCTAGGGTGTTCTGGGTGGTTGCTAGGGTCTTTTAGGTGGTTGCTAGGCGGTTGCTAGGGTCTTTTTGGTGGTTGCTAGGGTGTTCTGGGTGGTTGCTAGGCAGTTGCTAGGGTGTTATAGGTGGTTGCTATGGTGTTAGTAGGCCGTTGCTAGGGTCTTTTGGGTGGTTGCTAGGGTGTTCTGGGTGGTTGCTAGGCGGTTGCTAGGGTATTTTGGGTGGTTGCTAGGGTGTTCTGGGTGGTTGCTAGGGTATTATTGGTGGTTGCTAGGGTCTTTTGGGTGGTTGCTAGGCGGTTGCTAGGGTGTTTTGGGTGGTTGCTAGGGTTTTTTGGGTGGTTGCTAGGCGGTTGCTAGGGTTTCTGGGTGGTTGCTAGGGTCTTTTGGGTGGTTGCTACGGTGTTCTGGGTGGTTGCTAGGGTCTTTTGGGTGGTTGCTAGGCGGTTGCTAGGGTGTTGGGTTGCTATGGTATTCAGGGCGGTTGATATGGTGTTACTAGGTGGTTGGTAGTTGTCACAGATGGTTACTATGGAGTTTTTATAGAGTTCTTAGCATGATCTTGGCATGATTTAACACTTAACTAATCGCTATTAGCATGTAGCTATTCACTGCTAGCATATGTAGCATGTTGGAAGTGTTGTTTGCTAGCATGAGTCAAAAGAGCCAAAACTCATCTCTATACGATGTTCTGATACAGAGATATAGGTCTTGCAAAACGGTTGCTAGGGTACTCAAGTTTGGTTGCTATGGAGTTGCTTGGGAGCTGGGAGCTTTAAACTTAAGAAGTTTAAATTGGTTTAAAGTTTAAAGTAGTTTGAAGTTTATGACAGAGAGATAGATAGATAAATAAGTTAGATAGATACACACACACACACACACACACACACACTCACACAGACTACCTCGCTCACACACTCACTCAGACACACACACACACACACACACACACTCAGAGTTTATGAGTTTAGAGTTTATAAGTGTATAAACTGATGAGTTTATAAGTGTATGAGTTTTTGAGTTTAGAGTTTATAAGTTTAAATGAGTTTAGAGTTCAGAGTTTATTAATTTATGAGTTTAAGAGTTCATAAGTCTATGAATTCATGAGTTTATTAGTTAATTAGTTATTAAATTTAAGTTAATTAGTTTATAAATGTATGAGATTAGAGTTTATTAGTTTAAATGAGTTTCATTGGCTAATATATATAGAACGGCAGTTTGGTTTAGTCTTCAAGGTATTTAGATTTGAATTTTCGTCGGTTGGCGAGTTTGAATCTGGATTTGAATTTTTTAGAACTCCCCAATGTAAGTCAATGGGAGTTTTTCCGAGTTTTGATCGTCATTTGTAGGAAAACCGTAAGTCCGATCAGTCTGAAATGATAAAGCAACTCGAGTCAGAACAGTTTGAAGGTCTGAGCCGAGTTTGGAGTATGTAGAGTTAAAGCTCTAGGAGGAGATTGAGTGTAATTTTTTGGTAAGAAGAATAATAATAATAATAATAATAATAAGTTTAAATAGGATTTCAATATGTTGGCTTTCTCAAGCCAACTTAACTAGATTAAAAAGTTCGTCGAGACAAACTTTAAGTTGGCTTGAGAAAGTTTGGACTGGAAAGTTTAAAGTTTAAAGTAGTTTGAAGATTAAAGTAGTTTGAAGTTTAATTTAGTTTAAAGTTTAAAGAAGTTTGAAGTTTAATTTAGTTTAAAGTTTAAAGTAGTTTGAAGTTTAATTTAGTTTGAAGTTTAAAGTAGTTTGAAGTTTAATTTAGTTTAAAGGTTAAAGTAGTTTAAAGTTTAAAGTAGTTTAAAGTTTAAAGTAGTTTTAAGTTTAAAGTAGTTGTAAGTAGTTTGAAGTTTAAAGTACTTCAACGTTTAAAGTAGTTTGAAGTTCAAAGTAGTTTAAAATTTAAATTAGTTTGAAGTTTAAAGCAGTTTAAAGTTTCAAGTAGTTTAAAGTTAAAAAAGTTGCTAGGCTGTTGCTAGGGTGTTCTGGGTCGTTGCTATGTTGTTGCTAGGCAGTTGCTAGGGTATTCTGGTTGGTTGCTAGGCGGTTGCTATGGTGTTGCTAGGGTATTCTGGGTGGTTGCTAGGCGGTTGCTATGGTGTTGCTAGGGTATTCTGGGTGGTTGCTAGGCGGTTGCTAGGGTGTTCTGGGTGGTTGCTATTGTGTTGCTAGGTGGTTTCTAGGGTGTCCTGGGTGGTTGCTATGGTGTTGCTAGGCAGTTGCTAAGGTATTCTGGGTGGTTGCTAGGCGGTTGCTAGGGTGTTCTTGGTGGTTGCTATGGTGTTGTTAGGTGGTTGCTAGGGTGTTCTGAGTGGTTGCTATGGTGTTGCTAGGCGGTTGCTAAGGTATTCTGTGTGGTTGCTAGGGTGTTGCTAATGTATTTTGGGTGGTTGTTAGGGTGTTCTGGGTGGTTGCTAGGCAGTTGCTAGGGTGTTCTGGGTGAAACTAGGATATTTTGGGTGGTTGCTAGGGTCTTTTGGGTGGTTGCTAGGCGGTTGCTAGGGTGTTTTGGGTGGTTGCTAGGGTCTTTTGGGTGGTTGCTAGGCGGTTGCTAGGGTGTTTTGGGTGGTTGCTAGGATATTTTGAGTGGTTGCTAGGGTATTTTGGGTGGTTGCTAGGGTGTTCTGGGTGGTTGCTAGGCGGTTGCTAGGGTGTTCTGGGTGGTTGCTATGGTATTCAGGGCGGTTGATATGGTGTTACTAGGTGGCTGGTAGTTGTCACAGATGGTTACTATGGAGTTTTTATAGAGTTCTTAGCATGATCTTGGCATGATTTAACACTTAACTAATTGCTATTAGCATGTAGCTATTCACTGCTAGCATGTGTAGCATGTTGGAAGTACTGTTTGCTAGCATGAGTCAAAAGAGCCAAAACTCATCTTTATACGATGTTCTGATACAGAGATATAGGTCTTGCAAAACGGTTGCTAGGGTACTCAAGTTTGGTTGCTATGGAGTTGCTTGGGAGCTGGAAGCATTAAACTTAAGAAGTTTAAAGTGGTTTGAAGTTTAAAGTAGTTTAAAGTAGTTTGAAGTTTATGATAGATATATAAATAAGTTAGATAGATACACACAAACACACACACACACACACACACACACACACACACTCACTCAGACTACCTCGCTCACACACTCACTCAGACACACACACACACTCAGAGTTTATGAGTTTAGAGTTTATAAGTGTACGAGTTTTTGAGTTTAGAGTTTATAAGTTTAAATGAGTTTAGAGTTCAGAGTTTATTAATTTATGAGTTTAAGAGTTCATAAGTCTATGAATTCATGAGTTTATTAGTTAATTAGTTATTAAATTTAAGTTAATTAGTTTATAAGTGTATGAGATTAGAGTTTATTAGTTTAAATGAGTTTCATTGGCTAATATATATAGAACGGCAGTTTGGTTTAGTCTTCAAGGTGTTTAGATTTGAATTTTTGTCGGTTGGTGAGTTTGAATCTGGATTTGAATTTTTTAGAACTCCCCAATGTAAGTCAATGGGAGTTTTTCCGAGTTTTGATCGTCATTTGTAGGAAAACCGTAAGTCCGATCAGTCTGAAAAGATAAAGCAACTAACTTCAGATCAGTTTGAGTGTCTGAGCCGAGTTTGGAGTATGTAGAGTTAAAGCTCTAGGACGAGTTTGAGTCAACAGTTTTTCACAGAAGAATAATAATAATAACTAGATGCGAAAGTTCGTCGAGACAAACTTTAAGTTGGCTTGAGAAAGCCGGACCAGAAAGTTTGAAGAAGTTTAAAGTAGTTTGGAGTTTAAAGTAGTTTGGAGTTTAAAGTAGTTTGAAGTTTAAATTAGTTTAAAGTTTAAATTAGTTTAAAGTTTAAATTAGTTTGAAGTTTAAAGTAGTTTAAATTTTAATTTAGTCTAAAGTTTAAATCAGTTTGAAGTTTAAAGTAGTTTAAAGTTTAAAGTAGTTTACAGTTAAAAAGTTGTTGGGGGTTTTCTAGTGGGTTGCTAGGGTGTTCTGGGTGGTTGCTATGGTGTTGCTAGGCGGTTGCTAGGGTATTCTGGGTGGTTGCTAGGGTCTTCTGGGTGGTTGCTATGGTGTTGCTAGGCGGTTGCTAGGGTATTCTGGGTGGTTGCTAGGGTGTTGCTAGGCGGTTGCTAGGGTGTTCTGGGTGGTTGCTATGCTGTTGTTAGGTGGTTGCTAGGGTATTCTGGTTGGTTGCTAGGGTGTTCTCGGTGGTTGCTAGGCGGTTGCTAGGGTATTCTGGGTGGTTGCTAGGGTGTTGCTAGGCAGTTGCTAGGGTATTCTGGGTGGTTGCTAGGGTGTTCTGGGTGGTTGCTAGGCGGTTGCTAGGGTGTTCTGGGTGGTTGCTATGGTGTTGCTGGGTGGTTGCTAGGCGGTTGCTAGGGTGTTCTGGGTGGTTGCTATGGTGTTACTAGGCGGTTGCTAGGGTATTCTGGGTGGTTGCTAGGCGGTTGCTAGGGTGTTCTGGGTGGTTGCTATGGTGTTGCTAGGTGGTTGCTAGGGTATTCTGGGTGGTTGCTAGGCGGTTGCTAGGGTGTTCTGGGTGGTTCCTATGGTGTTGCTAGGTGGTTGCTAGGGTATTCTGGGTGGTTGCTAGGCGGTTGCTAGGGTGTTCTGGGTGGTTGCTATGATGTTGCTAGGCGGTTGCTAGGGTATTCTGGGTGGTTGCTAGGCGGTTGCTATGGTGTTCTGGGTGGTTGCTATGCTGTTGCTAGGCGGTTGCTAGGGTATTCTGGATGGTTGCTAGGCGGTTGCTAGGGTGTTGCTAGGGTGTTCTGGGTGGTTGCTATGCTGTTGCTAGGCGGTTGCTAGGGTATTCTGGGTGGTTGCTAGGCGGTTGCTAGGGTGTTTTGGGTGGTTGCTAGGCGGTTGCTAGGGTGTTCTGGGTGGTTGCTATGATGTTGCTAGGCGGTTGCTAGGGTGTTTTGGTGGTTGCTATGGTGTTGCTAGGTGGTTGCTAGGGTATTCTGGGTGGTTGCTAGGATGTTGCTAGGGTGTTTTGGTGGTTGCTATGGTGTTGCTAGGGTGTTCTGGGTGGTTGCTATGATGTTGCTAGGTGGTTGCTAGGGTGTTTTGGTGGTTGCTATGGTGTTGCTACGGTATTCCGGGTGGTTGCTAGGTGGTTGCTAGGGTGTTGTGGGTGGTTGCTATGGTGTTACTAGGTGGTTGGTCGTTGTCACAGATGGTTACTATGGAGTCTTTATAGAGTTCTTAGCATGATCTTGGCATGATATAGCACTTAACTAATCGCTATTAGCATGTAGCTATTCACTGCTAGCATGTGTAGCATGTTGGAAGTGCTGTTTGCTAGCATGAGTCAAAAGAGCCAAACCTCATCTCTATACGATGTTCTGATACAGAGATATAGGTCTAGCAAAACGGTTGCTAGGGTACTCAAGTTTGGTTGCTATGGAGTTGCTTGGGAGCTGGAAGCTTTAAACTTAAGAAGTTTAAAGTGGTTTGAAGTTTAAAGTAGTTTACGAGTTTTGAGTTTACAAGTTTAAATGAGTTTAGAGTTTAAGTTTAAATGAGTTTAGAGTGTGTGTGTGTGTGTGTGTGTGTGTGTACACACACACACACACACACACACACACTTAGAGTTTATGAGTTTAGAGTTTATAAGTGTATAAATTGATGAGTTTATAAGTAAGAGTTTTTGAGTTTAGAGTTTATAAGTTTTAAATGAGTTTAGAGTGTATAAGTTTTAATGAGTTTAGAGTTTATAAGTTTAAATGAGTTTAAGAGTTCAGAGTTTATTAATTTATGAGTTTAAGAGTTCATAAGTCTATGAATTCATGAGTTTATAAGTTAATTAGTTTATAAGTGTATGAGTTTAGAGTTTATTAGTTTAAATGAGCCTCAATGACTCATATAGTATATAGAACGGCAGTTTGGTTTAGTCTTCAAGGTGTTTAGATTTAAATTTTTGTCGGTTGGTGAGTTTGAATCTAAATTTGAATTTTTTAGAACTCCCCATTGTAAGTCAATGGGAGTTTTTCCGAGTTTTGATCGTCATTTGTAGGAAAACCGTAAGTCCGATCAGTCTGAAAAGATAAAGCAACTAACTTCAGATCAGTTTGAGTGTGTGAGCCGAGTTTGGAGTATGTAGAGTTAAAGCTCTAGGACGAGTTTGAGTCAACAGTTTTTAACAGAATAATAATAATAATAATAATAATAATAAGTTTAAATAGGATTTCAGTAAGTTGGCTCTCTCAAGCCAACTTAATAAGTTTAAGTACAATATCAGTAAGTTGGCTTTCTCAAGCCAACTTAATAAGTTTAAATAGGATTTCAATATGTTGGCTCTCTCAAGCCAACTTAATAAGTTTAAATAGGATTTCAATATGTTGGCTCTCTCAAGCCAACTTAATAATAAGTTTAAATAGGATTTCAATATGTTGGCTCTCTCAAGCCAACTTAACTAGATTAAAAAGTTCGTCGAGACAAACTTTAAGTTGGCTTGAGAAAGTTTGGACCATAAAGTTTGAAAAAGTTTAAAGTAGTTTAAAGTTTAAATTAGTTTAAAGTTTAAAAGTTTAAAATCATTTGAAGTTTAAATTAGTTTCAAGTTTAAATAGTTTGAAGTTTAAATTAGTAAAGCAGTTGCTAGGGTGTTCTGGGTGGATGCTATGGTGTTGCTAGGTGGTTGCTAAGTAATTTGAAGTTTACTCAGAGTTTATGAATTTAGAGTTTATATTTATGAGTTTATAAGTGTACAAGTTTTTGAGTTTAGAGTTTATAAGTTTAAATGAGTGTAGAGTTTATAAGTTTAAATGAGTTTAAGAGTTCATAAGTATATGAATTAGATAGATAGATAGATAGATAGATAGATAGATAGATAGATAGATAGATAGATAGATAGATAGATAGATAGATAGATAGATAGATAGATAGATAGATAGACAAAATTCATATTCTACAAGGGGGTAAAACATTCCCCCCACACAGTAAATCTTGTAATCTATTTACGATTGTCACTCTTTAAGTAAAATGTAAAAATAAATTAAATGTGTTGCGCCATTACAGTAACCGTTAAAAATATTTTCAGTGAAAATACTAATTAATTATGAAGGCTGAGCAATTTTAATATTTGGTGAATAACTCCTGCCATAGCCACTCAAAACCGGGATGGCAATTCTAGTCACATTTATGTTTTGTTTCACTGTAATGTCACATTTTCCTTAAGGGGGGCGTTTTCCCCCACTCTACCCTATTATAAACATTTAAAGTTTGATTACCACACGATAAAATTGTAGATACTTCCAGTGTGACATGTGAAGACATCTAAGCACAAAAGGAATACATTATAAGGAATACATTTAATTCATTTAAAGGTACTTTTCTCTGAAAAGGTCCATGGATGGTGTGTGTGTGTGTGTGTGTGTGTGTGTGTGTGTGTGTGTGTGTGTGTGTGTGTGTGTGTGTGTGTGTGTGTGTCAAAACGCACCCTTTGTACAAAAATATTTTCATTTTCAATATACAATTATATTCGCGGGAGTTTTTGCCGCGTTCACGACCAGTGCTGCACCTCAACCAGTCAGTCAGTCAGTCAGACAGACAGACACACTCCGACTGGATACCGTCAATTCGCTCATGGAAAAGTAATATGCAAGTAAGATATGAATGAATAATTATTTTGTTTTGTCATGGTACTAAAATAACAATGTCTGGTCTTCAGGGCCGTTTGAAGGAATTTGGGGGCCCCAAGCAAAATGGACATGGAGGCCCCCCCAATAAAAAACATATTATAATATGTAACCATATGCCATCCGTTTGAAAAAAAAGTTGCACTAACTGTTTGTTACAAGCAGCATTTGCCGTCAGGCAGGTAGCTAACATAAACATATTTTTTTTCTAGCCTACGGTAGGCTGCCTACCTGCTGCAAAATTACACTATTTGTACAAGACAAGTGGAGCTATTTTATCCAGTGTAATTTATCACTTACCACTAGGGGTGTAACAAAATTCACGGTTCGGTTCAA
Organism: Rutilus rutilus; assembly: GCA_021464565.1. Classification (NCBI taxonomy): domain Eukaryota; kingdom Metazoa; phylum Chordata; class Actinopteri; order Cypriniformes; family Leuciscidae; genus Rutilus; species Rutilus rutilus. Next base: position 749,574 of record JAJAQA010000028.1, on the reverse strand, counting down.
TCCGATACACTTGTGTTACGGTTTGGTACGTTTTCGATACAGCAAAAAGAAAGAAATGCCAGAGAAATGTCCTTTATTTATTTTTCTTCTTTTTTTTTTATTAAAACTAACATCATAAAATATGATTTTTTTTTTTTACTTTGAGCAATTCTGGAGCTATAATTGACTCTTCTTAGGAGCATATAAAACAAAACAGCTCCTTGGAAAAAATGAAATGTAATATTGTAGTAGTTATAAACAAATGTTTATTTTAGTTCAGATTAACATTTGAGGGCAGCAATTGTATTCATAATGTCAAAATAAAACCAACGTAATGTTACTTGAAGGCATAATAGCCTTATAACGTTATAATGCCTTATAAGGCATTATAACGTTACTATTCCTGCCAAACTATGTGAATGTTTCTCACTAGATCTCGCAGCGATGTTATTACTTCTGTGGCGAATTCAAATGCTTTCTTTACTGGATCTCTTATTAGTGCTGTGTAGTAACAGTTTCGCATGATCAAGATCGGCTCGCGCTGCTTTGGTCCAAACTGATAAACGGTCCTTCAACCACACAATAACGAGCAGTTTCGTTCCGCTTGCATTACGTTTGCCATTTGATGTTGGGCAATGTTGTGGTCGCGCCGGCGTCTCTACATTATGAGCGCGCTTAACACGCGCAACGCGCCTACATTTGAAATAACGAAATTTTGGTCGGTAGGAAAAATGGTCCAACGAACCGTTCGGTTTGAAAATGCGTACCGAAAACCGAACCGAAAGCCTCGTACCGAACGGTTCAATACAAATACGTGTATCGTTACACCCCTACTTACCACTATCTTGTTTTTTCTTTCCTCCTCTTCATTCTTTTCTGGCTTCCTGAAGCATAATTCCGCTTCATGATGACTGCCGAGGAGTTTTTGTATTTTGCCGGCAGCAGAGATCACGTGATTGGCTGGCTGCTGTCAGCGACTACTGAGAGGGGGGCCCCCTTGAGGGGGATCCCGATAACAGTGTCATTGCACTTTACTGCATTGACTATCAAAGGGGCGCTCACGCAGTTTGTCGTTGCATTTTATTCTTAACCAGTCGTTGTCTTGGGGCCCCAGGCCAGCTCGGGGCCCCAAGCAATTGCTTGGTTTGCTTGCCTTGTCGCGACGGGCCTGCTGGTCTTGTTCTTGTCATACAAGAATGAAATTTCCCTCTCACAAAAAAAAAAAACGTTTAATATTGTTTTAATCGACTTTATTCATTATTACAATATCCAGAGCAATGATCGGCAATAATGATGTTTTTTCAGTTAGATAGTAATAATGGCCTAATTGATAGCTATTAATAATTCATTAATAATGCTTTGTTTTAAACATAACGTCGAAAAATTCAGTTTTTAAATAATTTAAACTATACTTTAAATGTGAAATTAAAACTGCCACTAGGTGGCAGCAAGTCACTTTTATTGAGTGAGTCATTGAGATTCAACAGATTCATTCAAACAGCTTATTTATTCATTAACGAAGCAGCGAGTCATTGATTCAATCATCAAACAATTGATTCAAAAAGCTGATTGATTCGTTCAGTAATGTATCACCAGATTAAAATTCAGTCATTATCGATCTTTTAAGAAATGTCGATTTTAACCAAAAATTGACAAACGACATTGTGCTTTTGAATGCATGAACGTATAATCTCAGCTATTGTGTTAAGTTTTATATTTGTGTATGAGTGAGGAGTTGGGTTGATTTGGTCGGGGTCTGAGCCGGTCGGCCATGATGGTAGGAGACGCTATCGGTTGCCAGGGGCAACGCCTTCAGAACTTCACAGAAGCGCGACTAAACATTCCAGAGCTCTTTAATTTTTGCGCATTTATTAGGCTATTATTATTAGGCTATTTATTATTTCGGCGGGACAGAGACTGATATACGAATACGAAAAAGAAAAGGAAGAAAGTAAAGCAATGCAAAAAGATAAGGCGAAAGAAAAGGGACCTTACAGGAACAAGCTCACACCAAGCGCAAAACAGCGGCTATTTGGAGAAGATATAACATGAGATATAATTCGTCTTGTGTTGACCTAAGTTTGAAAAATTGACCTTGTGTTGAAAAATATCACACAAACAACTTTTTGAACACAAAATAGTTTATAAAATTAAAAACATGACGAAACAAACATTTACAAAAGTTAAAAATGAAACAAACACGATAAAAACAAAAACACTTTCAAATAAACACTAACTTATTATTACTAAACTAACTTATTAACATACTACTGAACTACTACAACTAAATGAAAACTAACTGAACTACTAACTGAACTACTACCTTTTAATAAAAACTGATTTAACTAATAAGTTGAACAAAAAAATCAATAAACTAAACAAACTAACATTGATTAAATTGATTTTACTCTTCATCCATGAAATGAACTGATATTACACGTTTTTTTACGTGATTTATTTTTAGGTGCAATGGCAGCTTGTCAATGAGATCCTCCACACTGCCTTGGTAGAGGTCAGCTGGGACAGCGAACTCTGTGAAGTCCTCACAGAGCAGTGTTATGCTGCCGTCTTCCTCTGAGACCCCTACCACCTGCACCTCAGCTGTCTCCTCCTTCCTCTCAACGGTCTGGATGTTAACAAAAATACAATTTACATTCAGGTTTAGATCTCCTTAAAAGCAAAATGAATGTATTAATTAAATGCTATACATCAGTGATATTGCACCCTATACTAGAAAAATGACATATTGCTATAGGAAAATTATAGCAACCATGTAACCAGCAATGAGAAGGGTTAATGCTACAATTATAAGAATAGGTTGATCAATTTTTTATTGGGTGCTTAACAGGTGTGTGTGATCCAGCAAGAGCTTCCCCTGGGTCCTAGTGCTTTATTTAGGGGTGCTGTTTTTGTTAGACTATAAGGTCCTATAATTACAGCTTGATTAATTCTTAAACATGCATACTGTAACTTAATGTTACTACATTAAGTTACAGTATGCATGTTTAAGAATTAATTAAGCTGTAATTGATGTCATAAAGTCACAAGTCTGATTTGACTTAATGGTCTGACTCTGAAACATAACACTTGTAAATTAATATCTATAAAAAAAGAGAGATGTATAACAGCATTTTTTTTTTTTTAAATGTTGGATATTGGCAAAAATCCAATATTGTATATCCCCAGTTCTAGAGAAGCAGCTAATGTGTTTTGTATTGTGTACCTTCACAGTGGTGTAGTTCGAAGAATTCATCTTCCCATTTCCGCTGTCCCAGACAAACACCTTGAGATGTGTGAGCTCTACCTCATCTCCGAGGTAGAGCTCACACAAGGCTTCCTCCCTCCACAGTGAAATGTCCAGGAGCTTCTGGCCACATCTAAGGGACAGATCCAGAACGGGCACCGGGCTTCCCTGGACCTCTGCCATCCTCAGCGCTTGTATCTGCAGAACAATAGCCCAATAGTTCTGTTGTGTTAGGGGTAAGTAATTCAGGTCAAATTACCCTCATTCAGCTTTGGGACCGTGGCTGAGTTGTCTAGATGGTTGTGTGAGTATTATTTTTATGGTTCAGCTGTATTTTTGTATTATTATTTTTTTACTAATTTAATATTGTTTCTAGCCAATGGAAAAATTAAACCTTTTTGTAAAGATTCTCAGTTATCTTGATTAATGTTGTCACATTAATGGAATCTCCAACTTTGCTGTGATGCCTTTAAAAATATATTAATATGTCATTTGCTTTTATGTTTTCAACTTCATGAGGGTGAGTAAATAAACCTTATACTTTATTTTCATATTCATGTAAGCATCAGAGGAATGCAGAAGATATTCAGTAATGGCATTTAAATAACTCACTTTTTCCACCTGCCCTTGAAGACTTAGAAAGTCTCCCCGGGAAAAGATGTCCTCTTCCTCTCCTGTGACTTGGACTGATGGAGGATATAGGGCGTTTTTGGCAGCCTTTTCCTGTTCCTCGCTGATAAGGAGTGGTGCTGCCCTGAATTTGGTGGATCCCCGACCGAAATATATATTTTGTCGCCCATACCTGTTGCCAATTGTAATGTTTTTTAAAAAGTAAGTTACCCCCTCTTCAAAATCTGGTGTCTCATTGTTGTTTGAAGAAACAAATACGCTTTTCCCATCGCTTAGGGCGCTACTTGATCTCGCCTTAAGCGATTCTATTTTCATTGTTTTCCCAACAGCTGAAAATGAAACTGCTCTGCATGTTGTTCTTGTTGCAACGCATTTGCAGCGGATTGGTGCTGGCCGACTGTATGGGCTCTGTGTTGCCATCTAAAGGGTAAGAGAAAAGTACACAAAATACTTAAGAATACTTGTTGTAATAAAGATTATCTATTAAAAAAAATTCACAACTCAAGCTCTCAACTGTCACCCAGAATTTAAATGAATTAAGCTGCATTTAAATTCTGGGTGACAGTTGAGAGCTTGAGTTGCCGTGGCAAACCCCAGCCCATCTTCATGCCAGAGTTGCCACGGCAACTCAAGCTCTCAACTGTCACCCAGAATTTAAATGCAGCTTAATTTACTTCAATATACTCATTATAACACCTTAATGTAGTGAAAACCCTTATAAAATGCATGTAAATACTACACAAGTTCAAGAAAACAACAACAACAAAACATTTCCAAGTTCCAAAAGTTCTTGTACTTTTCACTGTCTGACAGGACAGTTTTTCATTTTTTGAGGTAAATCTTTACTTCACAAAACATTGTATCAATGACTTTCAATGAATAAGTAAATAAATAACATTAATAGATAAATAAATTCTTATTTGAAAGTCATTGATAAAATGTATTGTGAAGTAAAGATTTACCAAAAAAAAAAAAAAAAAACTCTCCTCTCAGGCAGTGAAAAAATCTCTCTGACAGGATTCCTCTCTTTTTACTTCAAACTGAGAGAATTATTATTATTTTTTACTTCATACTTAACAAAAATGTATTTATTTATGTAATGTGTGAAGTATGAAGTAAAAAAGAAAGAGTAATTCTCTGTTTGAAGTAAATAAAAAAAGAGAAAAGTCTGGTCAGATAACTTTTTCTCACTCTCTGACAGGACAGGTTTTCATTTTTTGAGGTAAATCTTTACTCTACAAAACATTTTCTCAATGACTTTCAATGAATAAGTAAATAAATAACATTAATAAATAAATAAATTCTTATTTGAAAGTCATTGATAACATTTATTGTGAAGTAAAGATTTACCAAAAAAAAAAAAAAAAAAACTCTCCTCTCAGGCAGTGAAAAAATCTCTCTGACAGGATTCCTCTCTTTTTACTTCAAACTGAGAGAATTATTATTATTTTTTACTTCATACTTAACAAAAATGTATTTATTTATGTAATGTGTGAAGTATGAAGTAAAAAAGAAAGAGTAATTCTCTGTTTGAAGTAAATAAAAAAAGAGAAAAGTCTGGTCAGATAACTTTTTCTCACTCTCTGACAGGACAGTTTTTCATTTTTTGAGGTAAATCTTTACTCTACAAAACATTTTCTCAATGACTTTCAATGAATAAGTAAATAAATAACATTAATAAATAAATAAATTCTTATTTGAAAGTCATTGATAACATTTATTGTGAAGTAAAGATTCTGACAGTACAGGGATTTCTTTTTTAACTTGGAAATGTTTTTTGTTTTGTTTTTTGTTTTTTTTGTTATTGTTTCTTTTTGAAATGTTAATACAGTATTGAAATAAAACACATATTCCCCTGGCAGAGACTGTCCTATCAGGGTAACACATATTTCCCTGTCAGAGACTTTCCTATCAGTGTAAAACTTACATTATTGGAATGTCTTAATATTTTAAAATTAATTTAATATAATTTAATGTGAAATTAACTCAACAATCATACATTCTATATCTTTCCATCTCACCTCTATCTGTAGTTGGTTTTGTGTGAGCGGTCTCCGGAGTCCTCCTGCGCAATGAAGTGGACTGTGATGGTACGACCTTTTAACGGACTCTGGGTGCGCGCATCTCCTGCGCGGTCTGTGAGTGCGCGGGCGCGTTTTGATAAATATTTTTTTAACTTGTAATTATTTGTATTTATTGTAATAAATATTTGTAATTTGTAATTAATTGTATGTATATGTATTGTAATGAATATTTGTAACTTTAAATTAATTTATTTAAAATAAAAGGCTTTGCACAGCTTTTAACAGACTCTGGCTGTGCGCATCTGCTCTGTGTGTGTGTGCACCGGAGTGCACACTTTGATTAATATTTTTAACTTATAATTAATTTTATTGTTATTCATATTTTTAACTTGATTAATTCTTATTCATTGTAATAAATATTTTAACTTGTAATGACTTTTATTTAAAATAAATCCCTATTAAATCTATTTTGCCTGCTTTTAATTAAATTAATTACGGATGATTAAAACCGATCTACACGGATTTCCTATTACCCTTTTTTGCTGACTTCTAACTTGTCTAATTGTTTCCTAATTAAACATTTCCGTTTTTTATTAACGGACTCTGAGTGCGCGCATCTCCTGCGCGGTCTGTGTGTTCCGGCGCGTTTTGATGGTTTTGATACATATGTTTAACTGGTAGGCTAGTTATTTTTATTTATTGTAATAAATATTTTTAACTTGTAATGACTTTTATTTAAAATAATTTGTATTAAATTTGCAATTTTTGTATTAAATTAATTACGGATGATTAAAACAGATCTTCACGGATTTCCTATTACCCTTTTTGCTGACTTCTAACTTGTCTAATTTTTGCCAAATTAAACCTTTCCGATTTTTATTACGGACGAGCCCCCATTTGTTACTGTGGCTGTGCACAGCTTTTAACGGACTCTGGCTGCGCGCATCTCCTGAGAGTGTGTGAGCACGCTTTGTTTAATATTTTTAACTTGTAATGACTTTTATGTAAAATAAATCCCTATTAAATCTATTTTGCCCGCTTTTAATTAAATTAATTACGGATGATTAAAACCGATCTACATGGATTTCCTATTACCCTTTTGCTGACTTCTAACCTGTCTAGTTGTTGCCTAATTTATTAATAGGCCTATTAAACCTTTCTGTGTTTTATTACGGACGAGCCCCCATTTGTTATGCCCAGTGGCTTTAAAGGGTTGCAAAAAATTCTGTGTCGTTTTGATTAATATTTTTTAACTTGTAATTTAATTTATTGTAATGAATATTTTTTAACTTGTAATTAATTTTATTTAAAATAAAAGGCTGTGCGAGGCTTTTAATGGACTCTGGCTGCAGCTGGCATCTCCTGTTATGTGTGCACGCGCGCGTTCTTATCAATATTTTTAACTCCTAATTCATTTTATTTATTCTAATATTTTATATTTAAAATAAATCCCTATAAAATGTAATTTGACTCATTAAACTTGATTATAAGGGTATTAGGTTTTAGTATGTAAACGAATGTAACGGCTGGCCAATTAGACTGTTGAATGCTGCATAACTAATGAGCGATCATTCTGGAATTTTCCAGGCCTGCTGTTTGTGTTGGGTGAGTAAGAAAATATGTCATTAAAATGTGTGTGGGTCAACGATTTGAATGCAGTTAAACGTATTGGATTATAAATGTGTATAACTGCTGAAACACGAATAATAATTTATTTCCATTAAGCATTACGCTAATTATGTCGTGAGGAGGATTGTGTAACGATTTCTGTCTTCCGTCTAATTTGTTCGTTATGTTAAAAACATTCACTTATATCCCTAGTATTCGTTATTTTGATATTAAATTTGACTTTTTGCTCCTGTTTATATGAAATGCGGACGCCGTCAGATACGCTTTTGGTAAACGTAACGTTAATATCGGTTTCATTCATACTCGACGCCGGGGGGCGCTCAAAGTCCACAAGTTAGACTAAAGTCAGTCATAAAACACATGAATCAGTCAAAAAGTTGATAGAGACTTATGACTGATGAAACATGAAAACAATAAACACGATGGTGACAGAATATAGTTTGTCATCTCGTATTTTCTTAAGAATAATGTATATTAAATGCAATGCGAATCGACATAGCCTAGCGTTTATCACTGTGTATAATACTAACGTTATGTATTTTCTGCCTCGTTTTGTGATAAGAAGCATCTGGGATCGATAAAAAAAAGAAGTTATTTTATCAATGGCGTTTTAAAGTGAGTTTTGGTTAAAAAAAAAAAAAAAACGCCATTGTATTCATCTTATTGTCATGTTGATGCTTAAGTCACGATGAGAACACATGCACTTTTGACTGCAAAAGTCACCAAAGCCAAACTAATAATGCTAACGTTACTTTTATTAATAGAAACATATCAGTCCATCCATCCATCCATACCTGTGTATTATCTGACCTATTTCTCCGTTTCTTTTATGTGACTGAACACATGTCTGTAAAAATCTTGCCAGTTCATTGCATCCATTGCGGTAAGTAATCTTTTTAACTGACTGTCACATTCAGTATTTGCATTTACAATAGATGAGGAATGGCAATCTACATCAGCATGTTTCAGAATATTAATAACCTCTTTTATTAAGCATTTCAGATTTGAATAACATTTTTGGGATCAAAATTACTTATTTAATTTACTTATTAGGTTTCGTATCTCCTCCACTATCTCCACTACCCACTGCCATCAGCACCTTCATTTCAAGGTAATTCACTTATTCACATTCACTGCACTGATACAAATAAGCAATGTCTCTCTTGCATGGTTTGTTTTCTTTTTGTTTTTGATATGATTCAGTATCAATAGCTGTTTTTATTTTCATTCATCCATAGGGTTGAGGCTGCTTTGACTGTCAATGCAAGTAACACACACACACACACACACACACACACACACACACACACACACACACACACACACACACACACACACACACACAACATGTTAATCAGACACATTAATCATATCTTGTTATTTATTTATTTATACACAATTATACAGGTCCTGTAGGGTTCAAATACACATTGCTGTCTTAGTATTTAATGTAAATAACTTTTACTAAATATTTTACACATTTGCACATTAGTAGAAATTAGAGTGAAGGTTAATTCATTTATTTGTAGGACATGTGCAGTTTGTGTAAATGTGTTGAGTAAAAACTAGGTTTTGTAGCTTAAATCAACAGCTTGATTTGTGTGAGATTTGTTTCTCTTTTTCCCCCCACAGTAGATTGGACATCTTTATTTTACATCTATGTAAGAACAATTTTAACATTTATTGGGGTAGCATCATCACCCAAAAATATAGTTAATTTTGCATAAATGTAGTTCAGTAATATGTTGAAAATATGTTGATTACTGTATTTTGTATTTATTTGTGATTACATTGTCTCCCCTCTTTACAGTAAGTAATCATTTAATAATTATTTTAATATAATTGTTTTATTATTATTATATTATCACAATTTTCTGATCAGTGAAGTTTTAAGTTCACATTTGTATTCCTGTTTTCTGTAAAGAATGTAATTAACTTGTTTTCTTCTGTGTGTCTCTCTCTCTCTGTGCGTGTCCTTTACTGTCCTTTACTGTGCTGTCCTATCTATGCCTTTATATCCATTTTCACTCAAACATTATCTCGCTTGAATCTCTATCTCTCGCCCATTCTGTTCTTTCTCTTAACACCCAAAAAAACTGGCTGCTATCAAAAAAACGCTGCTGCACTGCTTGCTGCTTCGCTTGCCTGCACCCCAAACGCAAACTGCGATTTTCCCAACGCGTGATCCAAAAACGCACCTGCATGCTTGCACGCATCTTTGAAAATAATGAACCAGAAACACACTTGACTATTGAAAAACTTGACCCTCTGAAAAACTTGACCATAAAAAAACTTGATCATTGAACCCAGGTGAGAACTGTGCACTACAGATACAGAGAGAGAAAATTGTCGGAATTGAAGTCGGAATATCAACTAATTGTTTAATCAACTTTAATCAACTTCACATTATTTAATTCATTGTTGTCTTGTTGTATATACAATATTTAACCTTTTTGTGTATCAAGTTACATAAAAGGCATTAGCTTTGTGTTCTACTTCAAGTATCAGTAAATATAAACATTTTTATCCATTCCTAAAACATATTTGCTTGATTGCCAGTGCTCGAACATCACCATGCCAAGAAAAGGAAAGAGGAGTGAATCTCAGAAACAGCGCAGAAACCTAAAAGCTTCATGTGGCACCAGTAGCAGTACTTCTAGAGCAGGTATGGTTGGTGAAAACCCGTATGTTCTGTCTGTTACAGCATCGCACTTTCAAGGTGATACTAGGTACAAGATTTACTCCAGAGGCTATCAGTGTACGTGCAATGCCTTAATGTTCCTAGCTGTCCATAATGAATGTAATGAGTTGCGCCGTTTCGATTTGGACCGCATTTTACACAAAGGTGATGCAGTTTACACTAGTGTCAAACGAACACTGTGGAGCAAACGACAATTTGTGGCTAATTTTTTAAACTTTGATGAGCTGCCAAGCACAGTTAAGACCAACTCAGCTTGCTACAACATCCTGAAACATCCTCAGAGAGTTGGATTTCTAAAAGATTCACCTGTCCTAGGTGAGTATGAAAACCTTGAGAATACTCTGCAGTGTCTCAGAGCTGATGTGAGTGATGCGTTGCTGATGTGTGGATGCACGTGTATCGCCGTATTCAGAGATCGCTCAGGGAGGTTTGGTTATTTTGATCCTCACTGCAGATCAGCATATGGAATGCCTGAAGATGAAAGCACTGGTACGGCCGTGATGTTGACCTTCTTCCGTTTAGAAGACCTGATCGAGAGGCTGATGCTATTGTTTCAAGGGTGTTTCGATTTGAGAGACCAGCAACAATTTGATCTGTTGCCTGTATCGTTCATTAACCGAATAACTGAAAGAAGTGTACGTCCTGAACTCTCCCTGAACTGCTGTGAGCTTGAACGTGATGTACAACCATCCACCTCTTTTGAGAACGAAGCTCTGTCAAACAATGAACAATGCAGGTCTGCTGATGTCTCACAACTGTATGTTCAAGTCCAAGATGTGCAACCATCCACCTCTTTTGAGAAGGAAGCTCTGTCAAACAATGAACAATACATGCCTGCTGATGTCTCACAACTGGATGTTCAAGTCCAAGATGTGCAACCATCTACCTCTTTTGAGAACGAAGCTCTGTCAAACAAAGAACAATGCAGTTCTGCCGATGTCTCACAACTGGATGTTCAAGTCCAAGATCCATTTCAACAACTATCTGAGACTACCGTTAACAGTGACACATCAACTGATGAACAAGTCCACTTGACTAATCAGTATAAAATCAAAGTTATAACTTCCGTCTCTCAGGATACTGACAGATATAAAAATGTGTCATTCAGTAAAACATTTCCTGATATGCTTTCACCGAGTACATCTATGCCGATAGCATTGTCAGCTCCAAATCAACAATATTCAAAACCAACTGACTTAAATAAGCAATTGAAAAAACTGAACAAGACTCAAAGGCGAAAGTCTTACAGTTCAAAAAGGCAAAAAGAAATGAGTTCCATCAAAAAAAAGACTAAACTCAAAATCCATAATTCTAAAACATATAAGGAAATTAATAAACAAGCCATGAAGAACAAATATTGGAATAATGCAATTTACAGAGAACACCACAAACAAGCCATGAAAAACAATTATAAACACATTAATGAATACAGAGAGAGAAAAAAGAGTACTGTAACCAGCAATTACAAAAATGACAAACAGTTCAGGGTGAGACAAAAGAGCTATATAATTAGAAACTACAGGAATGATGAACAATTCAGGGAGAGACAAAAGAACTATATTATTAGAAACTACAGGAATGACGCACAGTTCAGGGAGAGACAAAAGAACTATATCATAAGAAATTATAGAAATAATCCTAAATACAAGGAACAGCATATGCAATATATTGTTGATAGATATTTAAAGGATCCTATTTTTAGGCAAAGGCAAATAGACCATTATACAAACCGATGCAAAAATGATCCTATCTTCTATGAAAAAAGGAAGAACATTTTTAAACAACGTTATCACTGTGATGCACATTTTAGGGCTCGTCAGAAAGAATATAACTTATTCAAATCAAAAAAAAAAATATCTGCACTCAAGGTACTTCATACAGCACGCTGTGCACAAGACATACAGCGAAAATACAAAAACATGAATCTGATGCGCCAGCAGAGAGACGCGTTACAAAATAACCAACCTGACGCAGTACAAGATCCGACTGTGTTAAGAGCCTTAAATGTTTTCAGAGCTGTTATAAAACAGGGACCAACTTATGTCTGCACATGCTGTGCCAGAGCACTCTTCTCAAATCAAGTGAAATCATGTGATCGTGAGCGCTATCAGACGAATCCGACAGTTGCTTCAGTTTGCTTGACTGGAAACTATCTTCACGCCTGCTCCGACTGCCCTGATCAATGTCCCTTGGAGAACAGGAAAACAGAGTGGATCTGTCACTGCTGCCATAACACACTATTGAGAGGTCTGATGCCAGACATTGCTTTAGCCAATAATCTTCAGTTCGCTCCCATTCCTCCAGAACTCTGCGATTTGAATGTTCTTGAAAGACACGTTATTGCAAAGTACATTCCTTTTGCTAAGATTGTTACACTACCGAAAGGCCAGCAAAGAGCTATAAAAGGTGCCGTGATTTCTGTTGCATCTGAAGTGGAAACAACCGTGAATTCTTTACCCAGACCAAGAAGCGAATCACAACTGCTTACAGTGAAACTCAAAAGACGTCTGTGTTACCAAGGCCACTATCAGTTTCAGACTTTGAACATGCAAAAGGTTTTGTCTGCTTTAAGAAAACTAAAAGATATCCATTCAGAATATAAAGATATCGTCATTAATGCAGAACTCTCTGAAGAAGAAATGTTTAATGAGCAAGAAGAGTGTGCAAATGACATCAATGCGTCTGAAGAAGAAATGTTTAATGAGCATGAAGAGTGTGCAAATGACATCGATGCCCCTGATGAGGAAATGGATATTGAGAACAGTAGACAAAGTGAGAACACTGAAGAACAGAGCAATGAGAATGAACCAAATGATTCTAACGATGACACTACTGCAGAAGAGCAATCGAGAGGCCTTGCCTTGGACACATGTCTTCAGCCCCCAGATCTCGGCCAGCAGCTGTTGTCTTATAATGATGGAATATTTTGCATTGCCCCAGCAGAGAGAAACTCTCCTGTAAACACTTTCAAAATTCCTAAACTTGAGTCTATGGCGTTTCCAGTGCAGTTTCCTGATGGCAAGAACACCTTTGATGAGCCTGGTAGAGCAAAACATGTTTCCCCCAGCAGATACTTTAACTCTAGACTATTCTCTATTGACAATCGTTGTGCGAAGGATACCAACTATATCTTCTTTGCGCAGTTTGTAACTGAAGTAAACATGGCAACATCTAGTATGTCTATCCAACTACGGAAAGGAAAACCCATGACCCGTGATGGACGCAGAATAAACTGTTCAATGCTGCAGGACAAACAGGAGTTAGAAAAGCTTATAATAAATAAGGAAGCTACACGATTCATGCAACCATTAAGAGGGACTCCAGCATACTGGGAGAAATCTCTCCGTGATCTGTTTGCTATGCTGAGACAACTGGGCACTCCTACATTTTTCTGTACGTTTAGTGCTGCTGAGATGAGATGGCCTGATGTGATTACTGCTATTAAAGCACAACAAGGTGAAACTGTGAACTTTGCTGAATTAGACTGGTCCGAAAAATGTGAAATCCTCAGAAGTAACTCTGTGACAGTGATGAGAATTTTTGAAAAGCGAGTTGAAGCCTTGATGAGAGATTTGATAAATTCCCCTGCTCGACCTATCGGTGAGGTAATTGACTTTTTTTACAGAGTAGAGTTCCAGCTACGTGGCTCTCCACACATTCACTGCTTATTTTGGGTGAAAGATGCTCCAGAGTTTGAAAAAGATCAAGATCAGGATGTGTGTGATTTCATTGATAAATACATCTCATGCAAATTACCAGACCCAGACAAAGACCCAGAACTACATAAAATTGTAAGTGAAGTACAGATGCACAGTCGTAACCACTCCAAATCCTGTAGAAAGAACAAGAAGCACTGCCGGTTTGGATTTCCTAAACCACCCATTAAAAGAACTATGATATCCCGACCCAGGCCTCCTCCTGCAGAGAATGATGATGAAGGGAATGAATCAGAGGAAAGAAATTATGCCAGTTTCGCAAAAGAACAGCTACAGAAAGTGTGGGATCTACTGAATGACTCAACTCAGAGTTTTGATAGCGTTACACAGCTACTTCATAAAGTAAACATGACCTATGAAGAGTACGAGAAACATATCGATACTATTTCTACATCAAGTTCAATATTTATGGAGAGACGACCACAGGACTGCTGGGTTAATGGTTATAATCCAATGCTGTTAAGAGCCTGGGATGCAAACATGGACATACAGTTCATCCTGAACCCCTACAGCTGTATCATGTATATTGTCTCGTACATTTCAAAAGCTGAACATGAGATGAGTGATTACCTTAAGAAAGTGATAAAAGACTCAAGCCATGATAACCTGTCTGAACGTGAGTGCATGAAGCAGGTCATGAATGCCTATTCAAAGAACAGAGAAGTCAGTGCTCAGGAGGCAGTCGCTCGCACATGCAGTCTGAAATTAAAATCAGCATCACGTGCTGTCATATTCATACCTACTGATGACAACGCTGTAAAGATGAGTTTACCAATGAGCTGCTTGCAGACCATGGATGATGACATAGAGAACGTGTGGATGACAGGATTGCCAGAAAAGTACAAAGCCAGACCAAACAGACCCGAATTTGAGAACATGTGTATGGCTGAATTTGCAAGTGAATACCGCATTGTTTATGCAGGACAGAAAAAAGGTAAAAATGTTTTGCCACTTCAAAAAAACCTGGGACACATACAGAAAAGAACAAGGGGAAAACCTGCTGTAATCAGATTTGCCCGTTTTTCACAGCAGAAAAACCCAGAAAAATTCTATGGAACTTTTCTAAAGCTTTACTTGCCATATCGCTCAGATGAGCAGCTGAAGTCCACAAGATTCCAGACATACGAATCATTTTTTGCATTTGCTTCTGTAAAGCTACCAGGAACTGATGAACTGGAGCGTGTGTACAATATTGTAAACAAAAACCGTGAGAAATATGAAAAGCATAATGAGGCTATAGAAAAGGCAATTGAGGATTTTGAACAGAATGGTCCAGTTGAAGATGCATGGACTACATTGGCTCCAGCAAATGAACTGATCCGTTTGGAGAGCATATTGGAACGTGAACCCACTGATCCTAATGACGTGAATGAGCAGGACGATATTCCTGAATACACAGCATCTACCTCTGTCAGTAACACAGCTATGCCACTCGTGGAAGCTACACAACAAAATCATGCACAGATTCGTAAAATGTACCAGAGCTTGAATCAAACACAAGCTTCCATATTTTATGCAGTCCGAGACTGGTGCAAAAGATGCGTCTCTGGTGAAAACCCACAACAATTTCTGTATTTCTTGAATGGAGGAGCAGGAGTTGGTAAATCACACGTTATCAAATCTATTTATGCAGAAGCAACCAAGATTTTGCGCAGGCTTCCATGTATACAAGAGCATACTGACATTTCCAAGCCAACCGTTCTTTTAACAGCATTCACAGGAACTGCAGCCTTTAACATCTCAGGTAAAACACTGCACTATCTTCTGAAACTCCCGAGAAGCTTGAAGCCTCCATACCAAGGCCTGGGAAACAGCTTGGATGAAATCAGGGCAGACCTTTCTAATGCACACATTTTAATTATCGACGAAATATCAATGGTGTCAAAACAGTTGTTTTCCTACGTAAACTGGAGACTGCAACAGATTAAAGGAAACCAGAAACCTTTTGGTGGCTTATCTGTATTAGCTGTTGGAGATTATTATCAATTACCACCTGTGGGAAGAGCAAAACCACTCTGTGTGTATGAGGACCATGTGCTGGACTTCTGGACAGATAATTTTCAAATGATAACTATGACACAGATCATGAGACAGAGAGATGATCTTGCATATGCTGAGCTGCTCAACAGACTGAGAGTAAAAAAGAAGCACGAGAAGCTGACTGATGCAGACAGGTGCATGTTAGAAACCGTCATAAGATCCTCCCCTGAAGAGTGTCCCACTGATGCATTACACATCTATGCAACCAATAAAGAGGTAGACAATCACAACAGTGAAGCCATATCCTCCCGCTTTTCAAATGTCATTACCATAAATGCACATGATTACAAAAAAGATCCCAGAACAGGAGAAATGAAAAGGCAAGCGGCACCATTTAAAGGAGACAATCGTGACCTTATTGACACATTACAGATTGCTATTGGTGCACGAGTGATGCTAACCAGAAATATTGATGTGGACGATGGACTGGTTAATGGTACTTTTGGCAAGGTTGCAAAAATAACAACTCAGACCCGAGATGGATTGGTTAAATTAATTGGTCTTCATTTAGATAATGTGACTGCTGGACAAAAACATCGCAACAAAGCACCTGATGGAGATGACAACATTGTCTATATTGAGAGGTCAGAGGAACCACTGAAAAGAAAAGGAACAATTCGAAGACAATTTCCCATGAAGCTTGCTTTCGCATGCACCATCCATAAAGTGCAAGGAATGACGACTGATCGCGCTGTTGTATCTCTGAAGCACATATTTGAATCAGGCATGGCATACGTTGCACTCAGCAGAACAACATCACTCAGTGGATTGCACATTACTGACTTCGATGAAAAGAAAGTCTTCTGTAATCCAGAAATAAGTGCTTCCTTGGAGAACATGCCAAAAGCGGATTTTCAGAGTATCCAGCCCATCCTACATATTTTACAGGATTCCAACCTGAATTCAGCTCTTAAAATCATTCATCATAACACAGAGGGACTGGAGTGTCATATGGAGGATTTAAAATGCCACCATGAGCTTCTCTTGGCTGATGTTTTGTGCCTCACTGAAACACACCTGTCAGGCTCAGCTGTTCCTGCACATCTACATCTGGATGGATACACCATGTACAAACGCAACAGGCATGCATCCTACACAAACTATGCACATTTGGCAAACAAGAATGGTGGTGGAGTGGCTATTTATGTGAAGAACAGTTTTAAAGTTTCTCCTCTTATGTATATACAGAATGTTACTGACATGGAATATTTGGTTTTGAAGATAGAAGCCCCCAAACAAGCACTTCTCGCTGTAATCTACAGACCACCAAGTTATAATTTGGCAGAGTTTTTGGCACAACTGAACGCCCTCTTGACATCTCTGGAGATAATTGATTTCAGGCCTCTAATCGTTTGTGGCGACTTCAATGAAGATCAGCTTTCTCGTTGCAACAAACCTATTCTGAATTTGTTTGAAGATAAAGGATACACACAGCTAATCAGCACCGGGACAACAGAAAAAAACACTCTTCTAGATCCTGTATTCATAAGCGGCGCACACTCAAACGTCAGAGCAGGAGTTCTACAGACGTATTACAGCTATCATGATCCGGTATATTGTGTTTTAGAGTAGAAACATCAAATATATCATCACTAATCTGCATGACACATTCAACACTGCTGTAAGATAACATCTTTATTTCAAGAAAAAAATACTAATACAAATAAATGTATACTACAAAACTGTTCACATTGTCTACTTCTTGTGTGCATGTGTGTGTGAATGTGTTACATATAGACTGTTTGTTTGTTTGTTTGTTTGTTTGTTTGTTAGATAAGGAATGGATGGAGAGTGAATGTCCTTTTCCATGGATCGCCACCTTGACGTGGTGGGAAGGCTTGTGTGTTCCAGTGATCCCAAGAGTGAGTAATTCTGGAGCTTTTTACTCCAGTTTGTCTAGCTTACGGGTGAGGTTCCAGACTAAGTGCGATCCAAATTGGCATTAACTAAATAAAATAATTTTTGAAGCATAATTACTTGATTTTGTCTTTCTTGATCCACACACACATTCAGACACACTCACTCACTGATTGCTAAGGTGTTGCTAGGCGGTTGCTAGGGTGTTCTGGGTGTTTGCTAGGCAGTTGCTTGGGTGTTCAGGGTGGTTGATATGGTGTTACTAGGTGGTTGGTAGTTGTCACAGATGGTTACTATGGAGTTTTGATAGAGTTCTTTGCATGATCTTGGCATGATTTAGCACTTAACTAATCGCTATTAGCATGTAGCTATTCACTGCTAGCATGTGTAGCATGTTGGAAGTGCTGTTTGCTAGCATGAGTCAAAAGAGCCAAACCTCATCTCTATACGATGTTCTGATACAGAGATATAGGTCTTGCAAAACGGTTGCTAGGGTACTCAAGTTTGGTTGCTATGGAGTTGCTTGGGAGCTGGAAGCTTTAAACTTAAGTAGTTTAAAGTGGTTTGAAGTTTAAAGTAGTTTACGAGTTTTAGAGTTTTGAGTTTATAAGTTTATAAGTTTAAATGAGTTTTCACACACACACACTCAGAGTTTATGAGTTTAGAGTTTATAAGTGTATAAATGGATGAGTTTATAAGTGTACAAGTTTTTGAGTTTAGTTTATAAGTTTAAATGAGTTTAGAGTTTATATGTTTAAATGAGTTTAGAGTTTATAAGTTTAAATGAGTTTAAGAGTTCAGAGTTTATTAATTTATGAGTTTAAGAGTTCAGAGTTTATTAATTTATGAGTTTTAGAGTTCATAAGTCTATGAATTCATGAGTTTATAAGTTAATTAGTTTGTGTATGAGTTTAGAGTTTTTAAGTTTAAATGGAGTAAATTTAGTAGTTTGAAGTTTAAATTAGTTTGAAGTTTAATTTAGTTTGAAGTGTAAAGTAGTTTAAAGTTTAAAATAGTTTGAAGTAGATAGATAGATGAGTTTATTAGTTTAAATGAGTCTCAATGGCTCATATAGTATATAGAACGGCAGTTTGGTTTAGTCTTCAAGGTGTTTAGATTTAAATTTTTGTCGGTTGGAGAGTTTGAATCTAGATTTGAATTTTTTAGAATTCCCCATTGTAAGTCAATGGGAGTTTTTCCAAGTTTTGATCGTCATTTGTAGGAAAACCGTAAGTCCGATCAGTCTGAAAAGATAAAGCAACTAACTTCAGATCAGTTTGAGTGTCTGAGCCGAGTTTGGAGTATGTAGAGTTAAAGCTCTAGGACGAGTTTGAGTCAACAGTTTTTAACAGAAGAATAATAATAATAATAAGTTTAAGTACAATATCAGTAAGTTGGCTCTCTCAAGCCAACTTAACTAGATGCGAAAGTTCGTCGAGACAAACTTTAAGTTGGCTTGAGAAAGTTTGGACCGGAAAGTTTTTTGCTAGGCGGTTGTTAGGATGTTATGGGTGGTCGCTATGGTGTTGCTAGGCGGTTGCTAAGGTATTCTGGGTGGTTGCTAGGCGGTTGCTAGGGTATTTTGGGTGGTTGCTAGGGTGTTTTGGGTGGTTGCTAGGGTGTTTTGGGTGGTTGCTAGGCGGTTGCCAGGGTCTTTTGTGTGGTTGCTAGGCGGTTGCTAGGGTGTTCTGGGTGGTTGCTAGGGTCTTTTGGGTGGTTGCTAGGGTATTTTGGGTGGTTGCTAGGCAGTTGCTAGGGTGTTTTGGGTGGTTGCTAGGCGGTTTTGGGTGGTTGCTAGGCGGTTGCTAGGGTATTTTGGGTGGTTGCTAGGGTGTTCTGGGTGGTTGCTAGGCAGTTGCTAGGGTGTTATGGGTGGTTGCTATGGTGTTGCTAGGCGTTGCTAGGGTGTTTTGGGTGGTTGCTAGGCAGTTTTGGGTGGTTGCTAGGCGGTTGCTCGGGTATTTTGGGTGGTTGCTAGGGTGTTCTGGGTGGTTGCTAGGCAGTTGCTAGGGTGTTATGGGTGGTTGCTATGGTGTTGCTAGGCGTTGCTAAGGTATTCTGGGTGGTTGCTAGGTGGTGGCCAGGGTGTTCTGGGTGGTTGCTAGGCTGTTTTGGGTGGTTGCTAGGGTATTCTGGGTGGTTGCTAGGGTCTTTTGGGTGGTTGCTAGGCGGTTGCTAGGGTCTTTTGGGTGGTTGCTAGGGTCTTTTGGGTGGTTGCTACGGTGTTCTGGGTGGTTGCTAGGGTCTTTTGGGTGGTTGCTAGGCGGTTGCTAGGGTCTTTTGGGTGGTTGCTAGGGTCTTTTGGGTGGTTGCTACGGTGTTCTGGGTGGTTGCTAGGGTCTTTTGGGTGGTTGCTAGGCGGTTGCTAGGGTGTTCTGGGGGGTTGCTATGGTATTCAGGGTGGTTGATATGGTGTTACTAGGTGGTTGGTAGTTATCACAGATGGTTACTATGGAGTTTTTATAGAGTTCTTAGCATGATCTTGGCATGATTTAACACTTAACTAATCGCTATTAGCATGTAGCTATTCACTGCTAGCATATGTAGCATGTTGGAAGTGCTGTTTGCTAGCATGAGTCAAAAGAGCCAAACCTCATCTCTATACGATGTTCTGATACAGAGATATAGGTCTTGCAAAACGGTTGCTAGGGTACTCAAGTTTGGTTGCTATGGAGTTGCTTGGGAGCTGGGAGCTTTAAACTTAAGAAGTTTAAATTGGTTTGAAGTTTAAAGTAGTTTAAAGTAGTTTGAAGTTTATGATAGATATATAAATAAGTTAGATAGATACAAACAAACAAACAAACACACACACACACACACACACACACACACACACTCACACAGACTACCTCGCTCACACACTCACTCAGACACACACACACACACACACACACACTCAGAGTTTATGAGTTTAGAGTTTATAAGTGTACAAGTTTTTGAGTTTAGAGTTTATAAGTTTAAATGAGTTTAGAGTTCAGAATGTATTAATTTATGAGTTTAAGAGTTCATAAGTCTATGAATTCATGAGTTTATTAGTTAATTAGTTATTAAATTTAAGTTAATTAGTTTATAAGTGTATGAGATTAGAGTTTATTCGTTTAAATGAGTTTCATTGGCTAATATATATAGAATGGCAGTTTGAATTAGTTTTCAAGGGATTTAGATTTAAATTTTTGTCGGTTGGTGAGTTTGAATTTTTTTAGAATGCCCAATGTTAAGTCAATGGGAGTTTTTCCGAGTTTTGATCGTCATTTGTAGGAAAACCGTAAGTCCGATCAGTCTGAAAAGATAAAGCAACTAACTTCAGATCAGTTTGAGTGTGTGAGCCGAGTTTGGAGTATGTAGAGTTAAAGCTCTAGGACGAGTTTGAGTCAACAGTTTTTAACAGAATAATAATAATAATAACTAGATGCGAAAGTTCGTCGAGACAAACTTTAAGTTGGCTTGAGAAAGTTTGGACCAGAAAGTTTTTTGCTAGGCGGTTGCTAGGGTATTCTGTTGGTTGCTAGGCGGTTGCTAGGATATTTCTGGTGGTTGCTAGGGTCTTTTGGGTGGTTGCTAGGCGGTTGCTAGGGTATTTTGGGTGGTTGCTAAGGTGTTCTGGGTGGTTGCTAGGCGGTTGCTAGGGTGTTCTGGGTGGTTACTAGGGTGTTCTGGGTGGTTGCTAGGCGGTTGCTAGGATATTTTGGGTGGTTGCTAGGGTCTTTTGGGTGGTTGATAGGCGGTTGCTAGGGTATTTTAGGTGGTTGCTAGGGTATTTTAGGTGGTTGCTAGGGTATTCTGGGTGGTTGCTAGGCGGTTGCTAGGGTATTTTGGGTGGTTGCTAGGGTCTTTTGGGTAGTTGCTAGGCGGTTGCGAGGGTATTTTGGGTGGTTGCTAGGGTGTTCTGGGTGGTTGCTAGGCGGTTGCTAGGGTGTTCTGGGTGGTTACTAGGGTGTTCTGGGTGGTTGCTAGGCGGTTGCTAGGATATTTCTGGTGGTTGCTAGGGTCTTTTGGGTGGTTGCTAGGCGGTTGCTAGGGTCTTTTGGGTGGTTGCTAGGGTGTTCTGGGTGGTTGCTAGGCGGTTGCTAGGGTGTTCTTGGTGGTTACTAGGGTGTTCTGGGTGGTTGCTAGGCGGTTGCTAGGATATTTTGGGTGGTTGCTAGGGTCTTTTGGGTGGTTGATAGGCGGTTGCTAGTGTATTTTAGGTGGTTGCTAGGGTATTTTAGGTGGTTGCTAGGGTATTCTGGGTGGTTGCTAGGCGGTTGCTAGGGTATTTTGGGTGGTTGCTAGGGTCTTTTGGGTAGTTGCTAGGCGGTTTCTAAGATATTTTCGGTGGTTGCTAGGGTCTTTTGGGTGGTTGCTAGGCGGTTGCTAGGGTATTTTGGGTAGTTGCTAGGGTGTTCTGGGTGGTTGCTAGGCGGTTGCTAGGGTGTTCTGGGTGGTTGCTAGGGTGTTCTGGGTGGTTGCTATGGTGTTCTAAGGTATTTTGGGTGGTTGATAGGGTGTTCTGAGTGGTTGCTATGGTGTTGCTAGGGTGTTCTAAGGTATTTTGGGTGGTTGCTAGGGTGTTCTGGGTGGTTGTTAGGCAGTTGCTAGGGTGTTCTGAGTGGTTGCTATGGTGTTGCTAGGCGGTTGCTAAGGTATTCTGGGTGGTTGCTAGGCGGTTGCTAGGGTGTTCTGGGTGGTTGTTATGGTGTTGCTAGGCGGTTGCTAGGGTGTTCTGGGTTGTTGCTAGGGTGTTTTGGGTGGTTGCTAGGCGGTTGCTAAGGTGTTCTGGGTGGTTGCTATGGTGTTGCTAGGGTGTTCTGGGTGGTTGCTATGGTGTTGCTAGGTGGTTACTAGGGTGTTTTGATGGTTGCTATGGTGTTGCTAGGGTATTCTGTGTGGTTGCTAGGGTGTTGCTAGGTGGTTGCTATGGTGTACTAGGTGGTTGGTAGTTGTCACAGATGGTTACTATGGAGTTTTTATAGAGTTCTTAGCATGATCTTGGCATGATTTAGCACTTAACTAATCGCTATTAGCATGTAGCTATTCACTGCTAGCATGTGTAGCATGTTGGAAGTGCTGTTTGCTAGCATGAGTCAAAAGAGCCAAACCTCATCTCTTTACGATGTTCTGATGCAGAGATATAGGTCTTGTAAAACGGTTGCTAGGGTACTCAAGTTTGGTTGCTATGGAGTTGTTTGGGAGCTGGGAACTTTAAACTTAAGAAGTTTAAAGTGGTTTGAAGTTTAAAGTAGATTACGAGTTTTTGAGTTTTGAGTTTATAAGTTTAAATGAGTTTAGAGTTTGTTTAAATGAGTTTAGAGTGTGTGTGTGTGTGTTCACACACACACACACACACACACACACACTCAGAGTTTATGAGTTTAGAGTTTATAAGTGTACAAGTTTTTGAGTTTAGTTTGTAAGTTTAAATGAGTTTTGAGTTTATAAGTTTAAATGAGTTTAGAGTTTATAAGTTTAAATGAGTTAAAGCTTAAGTTTGAAGTTTAAAGTAGTTTAAAGTGTATATTAGTTTGACGTTTAATTTAGTTTGAAGTTTAAAGTAGTGTAAAGTTTAAAATAGTTTGAAGTAGATAGATAGATGAGTTTATTAGTTTAATTGAGTCTCAATGGCTCATATAGTATATAGAACGGCAGTTTGGTTTAGTCTTCAAGGTGTTTAGATTTGAATTTTCGTCGGTTGGTCAGTTTGCATCTGAATTTGAATTTTTTAGAACTCCCCAATGCAAGTCAATGGAGTTTTTGAATGAGTTTTTTCGAGTTTTGATCGTCATTTTTAGGAAAACCGTAAGTCCGATCAGTCTGAAAAGATATAGCAACTCGAGTCAGATCAGTTTGAGTGTCTGAGCCGAATTTGGAGTATGTAGAGTTAAAGCTCTAGGAGGAGATCCATTTAGTTTTTTTTAGTCTCAGAAGAATAATAATAATATGTTTAAATAGGATTTCAGTAAGTTGGCTCTCTCAAGCCAACTTAATAATAATAATAAGTTTAAATAGGATTTCAGTAAGTTGGCTCTCTCAAGCCAACTTAATAATAATAAGTTTAAATAGGATTTCAATATGTTGGCTTTCTCAAGCCAACTTAATAAGTTTAAGTACAATATCAGTAAGTTGGCTTTCTCAAGCCAACTTAATAAGTTTAAATAGGATTTCAGTAAGTTGGCTTTCTCAAGCCAACTTAATAATAAGTTTAAATAGGATTTCAGTAAGTTGGCTTTCTCAAGCCAACTTAATAATAAGTTTAAATAGGATTTCAGTAAGTTGGCTTTCTCAAGCCAACTTAATAATAAGTTTAAATAGGATTTCAGTAAGTTGGCTTTCTCAAGCCAACTTAACAAGACTTACTTTCCTGCTAACTTTTACAATTTGTATACATTTTCTTGTCATTACAGATGTGCCCTATATGCCAAAAGGAGTTGCCATTAGCCGCGTTTCCACTGTCGGGCCAGTGCGAGCCAGGGCTTTAAACGGGCCGTGCCGGGCTAATAGCCTCGGGCCAATAGCACCGGGCCTGCGTTTCCACTGTCGGGCCAGAAGCTCCACAGCGCTTCACTAAAACACGCCCGTAACACGCCTCTCTGGAACAACGTCACACTAACCCGTCATTTCACCAACAAATGGAAGTTTTATCAGAAAACTAATCAGAAATCACTGGAAACAGCGTTGAAAACAAACACGATAAAAGCGGCCGTTTGCTAGCTTTTTATTTTTGTTTACTTGAATATTTAAAACCCAAGCATCGATGTTTTACCTCAGGTTTACAATAAAAAGTGATACATCGATCATAATGAATTAATTTATGTCAAAATTGCACATTAGTCACTCAGAAATAAATTACCATTAGGTCTATTTCACAAAAGAAAGAGGACACACTTACTTTTTCAGTCGCGTCTGTTTCTTTATCATATTTACATCACATTTAGAAAAAATGATCATTTCTACAAATGCCATACGACCTGAGGAGCTTTAGCACTCTCTCGACTCCCATACAGATATTTTCAGTCAGAGAAACAGAGGAAGCTCCCGAAAAAAAAGTGACTTTATTTTATGATAGTCCGGTATAAAGAGACGAGACGCTATGACAGATAAAATAAAAACATGACTGTGATAGCCTTTAAGATTGGTCTGATTTCTTCAAGCGTTCGCTGTTTTTTTTTACTATGCGTATCTTCAAGCGTTTACTATGTTTACTATGGTAGCGGTTAGCGCGCATAGTCTTTTGCATCACAAACAGAAGGCATTCAAACATGAACGCGATTTAAATTATTTTATTTTTAAGTCTTAAATGCTGACAGAATCATCCGGCGCTGCCGTCTCCCAATGGTAAACTCCTCCTCTGTTGGTAACCACTCCTCTAGCCCGAGCTGGCCCGCTTTGGCCCAAGGTATTCGACGGGCCAGAAATCGTGGCCGTTGGCCCCGAGTAAGCCCCGATCAAGCCCCGGAAGTGACAGTGGAAACGCGACTGGCCCTGGCACGCACTAGCACGGCCCGGCCCTGGCCCGACAGTGGAAACGCGGCTATTGTCTGTATTACCTTATCATGGCAGTTTATGTGCTGAGAGGTATAAGTTGTGTTTTTAAAATTAACTTTGATATTTGCTTGGCACTAAAATCTTATTATAAGGATTTATGCAGTCAAGACCGTGGTTTCACAGACAAGGCTTAAGGTGGTCCCAGACTTAAAGACAACTGTTTTAACTAAAAGCGTATCTTAAAGGGATAGTTCACTTTAAAATGAAAATTCTGTCATCATTTACTCACCCTCATGTTGTTTCAAACCTGTATGAATTTCTTTCTTCTGCTGAACACAAAGGAAGATATTTTGAAGAATCTCGGTAAACAAACAGTTAACTGGAGCCATTGACTTCCATAGTAAGAAAAAACTTGAGGGTGAGTAAATGATGACAGAATTTTAATTTTAAAGTGAACTATCCATTTAAAATATGCCAGTGCCATACTTTAAATATGTAATGTGTTTTTTTCTAAGGCATTTTTATAAAAGCTACTTAAATGTCCTAATTGAACTAAGGCCTAATCCTGGCTTAATCTAAGTTCTGTCTGTGAAACCAGGGGCTTATACCATGAAGCCGGTTTAGGTGGCTAGCCAGCTGTGTTTCAGTTTAGTTTCCACCAACCCTGGGTTTTAGGTACTAGTATGAAAGTAGCTTGGCTTTAATCGGAGTTTGTCGCCATGGTATCTTACGCTGCATGGCTAACCTGCTCATGGGCAGGTTATGTTCTGGATTTGAGGTCTCAGACAGAAGTTTGACCAATCAGCTGTGGGCAAAGTGACACATCTGATGCGATAAAGTCACTCCACCTGTTTCTGCTCCAAACTAAAGGTCACTACACAGCAATTGATTTTTAAAGACAAAATCCTGTGGCTTATAGTAATGCAAATTTAGAATAATACATTTGTATCGTTTAAATATTATTTAAGTAATTATTATACCGTTAATCAATCAGGTACAATTTTTGTTCATATATTATTATTATGCAGAGTTTAAATTAATACATATATAAAGGTCATATAAATACGCTTTAGAATCAATAGATGAAGCTATAAAATGACTACATGTTCAGTTCTCTCTATACCTTTATCAACTGTATAAACTAACTTCACAAATTTTACTTGCACTGATATACAGTAGCGAGACTTTTACTTTTAGTCATCCTCTTATAGACAGCTGTTTTCTTCTTGCTGTGTAAATGTGTTTAAATTCTTAATATTTTAATTATTTTATTTAATGTGTGAATCGCGCTGCTTCTCTTGCGAGAAATGAATCGCAGTTTCACTCTTTCTCAGCATGCGATTGGCTGTTCGGTAGTTTGTTCAACTAGCATCATGGTACAGGCCCCAGGTCAATATGTATACTATGTTAGGCTATACTTGACATTACAAACAATAAAAGGCATGAATTCAGTTGTTATGAAGGCTTCTATGACCCATAGTTCTAATTGCTTGTGAGATGGATGGAGTAGGATTGTGCATAGCACAACAACATAAACATTAAATTCTTTACAACTGCATCAGTGTTATTTGTAAGTTAAATGTTTTGTATTTTCTTTTGGTCTAAGATCATTCAGTACAAGTGTTTTTGAAGATGACATGGAGCAGCCAGGGCCATCGTCTGGAGCTCATTCATCCCGTATTTCAGGACCAGCAACAGAAGGTGAATTATACAATTGTGAATGTCTACAGTTATGGTCATACATTTGTGAGGTAATTAATAATTACATTTTATTGAATGGTATTTTATGATGTACATAAGTGAAAATTGTTGTATGCATTTGCGACACTGTTGTAAATTAAATGTAAAAATGTTTAAAACTGCATAAAATGAAAAGTTCTGAGACTTTTACAGATTGAGGTCATCTCAATGCTACTACGCTCATACAATTCGAATCAAATGGAACTTGATCTTACATAAAACTTTAACTTTATTTTGACTAAAACCTGTATACATTTTATGACTCTTGTTCTTTATAGGGGCACATACTCAAAAATAGGATGAATGTATGGCTTGACTACATGTGATATGCAATATCTCATGGGCTCCAACTATAATTATCCAACTACTTATCCAACTATAAGTCATTGTCTATTTAGTTTGATAAATTATTTTTAATGGTTCTAATTATTTTCTTTCTTTTATTTAGAATGGAAAACAGTGGAGAACCCTCAGGAGGCTGTACAGCTCTTCTTTGAGCATTTGCGTGAAGGAGGTAAAAGGCAGCCAACCCCTTTTCTGACACTGGATTCCAGGGATACTGATGAGGAACGGGACAGGTCCCTCATTTCATTTTACAAACAACAACGTGAAAAGAACCAGTGGGCTGCTCCATTTAACTGTCACATTCAAGGTATCAAGTTGATGATGATGTTTCTAAAACATATTAGTCAAATAAACAATTTACATCTCTAACACAGATATGATAAAAATATAAGATTTAATTTTATAATAATTGATAGCAATAGCATTGATACATGATGCTGAACCTGTACTGTAGGGAATAAGTCTGCATAAACCTGTAAAACTTAATCTATGATTATTATTTATTAATGGAACACTAATTCTTCTTTGAATATTTGGTGTTTTGTAGGAGACGCTGCAATTGACATTGGAGTGACTAGACATATCCTGTCAACAGCAATTGCTAAATTAAAGCATGGATTTAAACTGAACTATGGTATGAAATATTGCTAATGCAGTTTTCACATAATTTAGCAAATTTACAGGACTATGCATCAAGTTAAGTGAAGAAGTACATTTATTTAACAGCCATTTTAGGGTCCTCATAGAGAGTTATGTTTTTTGGCAAGCAGTATTTTTTGTTGTTGTTGATGGCCTTAACCATCTAAGGGCCTGAACAATGTCTAGTAAACAGAAAATCTAATTTACCTTTAATACGAATCAAGATGTATCTAGCATTGCTATATGAATCAGACACAACATTATCTAGCAATCTATGTTTCTCAATCCAGCTTTAAAACTGGTAACACCTTACAATAACGTTTCTTTAGTTAACATTAGTTCAGTTAATTCCAACATTTACTAATACATTATTAAAATCAAAAGTTGTACTAACTATACTGATGTAGTACTCGAGTCCGGTCTCGAGACCGATTTCTGCTTTCTCGGACTCGACTCGGACTTGTTCCTTCAAAGACTCGGTCTTGACTCGGACTCGGCATAGGCGTTCTCGCCCCCATCACTACTAACATTAAAAAGATTAATAAATATTGTAAGAAATGTATAGCTCATGGGTATTTCATTTTAGTTAATACATCAACTAATGTTTACAAATGAAACCTTATTTTAAAGGGTTGCTTTATATATATATAAATTTATATATAAAAAATATATATATTTTCAAGCTTGTTAAGGAGAGTAATTTTCTAATTGCAATGTATTCTTATCAGGAAATGCAGCAAAGACCACTCTGTTTGAGGGGGAAATAGACCACCTTTTGCCCTCTGCATCAGCTGTACTTGTTGAGAGTGAACTTTTTGTGATGGCTGGAAGAATGATTGGCCACTCGTTAATCAATCAAGGTCCTGCTTTGTCAGGCCTAAGCCTGGCAATAGTTCATTCTTTGACAGGGGGCACAAAGGACACAGCTACCACAAATCTCTGTTTAGAGGACTGCCCAGACATTGAACAAAGGGAGAGGATTCGTCTAGTGAGTAAAGAAAATTAACCAGGTCTTTCAACAGTGTTTTGTGGTTTCTGATGAAATGCAGACATCTAAAAAATAGCTGCTAATTCTGTGCACTAAATAATGCTTGTATTTTATAGCTGCTGAAAGATGAAAGGACTGAGGATGAGACTTCACAAGTATCCAACCTTTGTTTGGAGTTTTACTTTGCAGTGCCAAACAAGAGGAGCAACAAGATGCTGCTCTTCCAACAGCTTCTCACTCATGCTGTAATATATTCTCTGTGTCCTCCTTTTTTGTCCTCAACAAAACTACAAAGTTAACAAACTTCATCAAAGAATCTTCTAGTTTATTATACATATTCATACTACTTATGATTGTTTTTTATATTATATTATTATTTTTATAATACTGGTTATTATTATCTTAATTTACAGGTCCTTGTCCGAGTCGGTGCTCAGCTAAAACAATTAAAAAAGGGATTGAAGGACACTGGAGTCTGGCCACTTATCAGCTGTAGACCAGATGTGTTACCCCTGCTGTTCCCAAGAGAAAGTGAAGCTGAAATCACACCTGAGGTAAATTGTCAAAATGTGCAGAATTATAAATTCACTTAAAAAAAATATTTGTTTTGGACTTTGGTAGCATGACTTGAACACTGAATTCATATTTTTTGGAATTACAGATGATCCTGCAAGCCATCCAGTAAGCCATCCAGTGGCCCCAACCACATCATACAGAAGACAGCGACGACAGCGATGCTGACGACATACAGCCTGAGAAACTTAATCTCGTTACAGGCCTTTTGAGAACCTTTGTTGAACATGGTAAATTTTTGTCTAATAAATAAAATATTATTTTTTCCTGTTATATGTGACCATTAAACAATAACTTATTTCTATCTCTTTTTTGTCTTAGCATCACCCAGCAACCTGAGGAAACTTCTCAAATTCTGGGTTGGATGGGAAGTAGTGCCACGCACCCTCACGCTGGAAGTTGTTCAGTCCAGTGGACCAAACCATTTACCAAAGGCATACACTTGTCAAGAGCGCATTCGCCTGCCAGATCACTATACCTCCCTCTCAGCTCTCACAGCTGACATGATGGTATGTCTGCAGTCTGTGGACAGTGGTTTTGGCCTTGTGTAGATGTTTATGAATTTCTAAAATTTGTCTTTGTTACTGTTGCTTGTCTATTAAATATGGCAATGTTAAAATAATATAATAACGTTTAATTTGGGCCGTTCACCCATTTTTGTGTTTTACATTTTGTAGTTTAATGAGATAGACTTAATGTTCAATGTGATATGATCAATAAAAATCTTATCCAAAAACTCAGTTGTTTATTTGAATTGATTAAATTACATCTTAGGGTAAAAAAAATAGAATGTTTAGAAAAATCACCTTAAAAACATTTCTTTTAAAAACATGCAACACTATCTAATTTTCAGCTAGCAAATTCTCAACATATTGAACTGTATTCAAATAAATGTCCATGCCATTGGACGCAGAGGGTTGTAGAGGATTAATATGTTCTCTCAGCATCTCCACTTGTTCAGGAGTTAGAGGGCTGTCGAACCGTGGAACATTCACCACAGTGTGTTGATCCACAATATACCCACTTTCCTCCCAGTCAATGTAAGGAATGTTCATCTCCTGAAATAAAACAACAGGGAAAGATTCACTGTTTTATTACGAAAGACTAATATTGGTTAATTCAATTACAGTGTTACAATCATCTTGAAAATCAACTTGGTCTGTAATATTTGGATTAAAGGCATAGTTCAACCAAAAATGAAAATTGTCATTTACTTACCCTCAAGTTGTTCAGTTGTTCCAAACCTGTATGAGTTTCTTAGTATAGTATTTCCTTCCTATTATGAAAGTCAAAGGGTGCCATCAACTGTGTGGTTACAAAAATTCTTTAAAATATCTTCTTTTTGGTTCAACAAAAGAAAAACTTGTACAGGTTTGGAACAACTTGAGGGTGAGTAAATGACTACATTTAAATTTCTGTGTAACCTATCCCTGTAAAATGATATTTTCTTTGTATAACTGCTTCAGTACCTCTGGGTTGTCAATGGGATTTTCCATCTGACCAACCACCCACAGTTGGTTTGGTGAGAGGTTTTGCTCTGTCCTCAATGGGTGGTTGTCCCATCCCTCACGAAACACATTGAGGTTTGCTTGCAGTCGGGGCAAAAATACATAATGGCAGCAAAACAGGTGAAGAGTGCTGCTCAAATCCAGCATGTCCTGTTCCTCTAGTGTGTGCAAGATTTGGTAGAACACGCTGGTGACTCCCATCCAGAGATCACGCCAGAGTCTCTCTACTCTTAATTTTAAAAAGACACATTTCAAAAAAGAATTACATTACAAGTATTTTAAGTAGTAAAAGACATTTAAACAATCTTAGATGAATCTATCTTGCCTCTGATTGTGGACGCTTTTGCCTGCTATAAAGCAGTTACTCTCTATCCCACGTACAGAAAACATCAGACGAGCCACGCCAACATTCTCTCCTCCTTGATCAGCTCACACTCTATACAAGAATATAACATACATAATGAAGAACCAACATTTTTTGTCAATATATCATCAAATGAATATTTATAAAATGTAATTAATATGTCAAATGTATTAATTGTACATTGTTTTTAACTTGTTAGTCTATATGGATTTTTTTTTTTTTTTTTACAGTATGCAATAAAAAATGATAAAAAAAAAATATATAGTTTTACTTCAGTGGGTATCCAAATTCCTCAACAGCCTGACTGAAGAAAGCTTGGGTTGTGTCAGATCGGTTGTTGTCTGCAGCTCCCGGGTACATTATCTATACAAAAGACAAGCATTTTAAGCACACATATCCAGTATATACTGTACTTTTAGATAAAAATGTGTGCTCACCTTGCGTGAAAAACCATCGATCCCAGCAAAGATCACTAAATTGTACCTGTAGAAAAATGCAATGCTTTTGAACTGTAAACTCTTGAATAATGTTGGAAATATTAAAACAGTCTATTGTAGAGCATAGTACATTTATTGTTTAATACATTCTCAAGTTACCTGATGAGTTTATGGTTTGTGTCTATATGTACTAAGTACTTTGGGCATGGCACTGAGTATGTTCTTCTGATTACACATCCCAACTGATTCATTCTTGAGAGAATCCCAAGACTATCCACACGGTGCATTGATGCTTTTACTCTGTTCCACTGCAGATGATGACCTTGCGCCTTAAGTGTCCCTTTAACCAATCTGTAGCCTGCATGTGGCATTCTTTCTTTGACTTGGGAAACAAGTCCATCAAGTTCTGCATCAGTGCAGGTACTGTACAGTCCCCTAACTGATAGATTGTTTTCGGCCATCCTCCTAAAGAGTGTAGCCCGGGAAACACCCAGCAAATTTGAAATCGTTGTAACAGGGAGTCCAATCTCCAGAAGATAGGCAATGTGATCTGTAGGCACCACAATCCTTGGACGGCCACTTGCACTTTGTCTTTCCACCTGAACAACTGATTGTGAAATTTGAGTGCGTCTGTGAATCTGGATTGCATTATGGAGTTCAGTTAATCTTTCTGTCACATCCTGAGACAGATGAACATGCTGTGCCACAGCATCAAGAAATACTACTTCCTGCCTACATACAAAATCCAAATAATCAATGTCAATTTGAGGTTGTTGAAGAGCATGTGTAACCCGTGCAAGTAATCTCTCCAGAATGTGGTCATGTAGTAATTCCTAAAGAGACATGGAATAAAGAGAAATGGAATAAAGAAACATGGAAAAATTATGAATGATTAAAATAAACCATGTTTTACATACGGTACATGTAAAAATGTATAGAACGGAGTTAACATTAACTTCATTAAGATTAAACTACGATGCTGGTGATGACGGAATTTGCGTAGGCTACTAATGTTACTTGACTAACGGGAAACCCAGCATTCTAGTCATGTTCTGGTTAGATTTGTCATCCAGTTATGTAGTTAAAATTTGTTACTTACCCAACCAGCTTGTTGGTTTAAAATGGTATTATTCATGTTTAAATTTTTTTTCGGGAGAACGCGAACAATGTCCATTGTCACCCACCGGTTGTCAAACTAGGGCAGCCCAGCTCGGTAATTCTGCGACTGCCATCTAGTGGTAGCTGCTTGCCTTGCCTTTCAGTTGCGTGTGGATCTTCAGTGCTGAAAACTGCGGAAAGCAAGTCTCAAAATCCAAATGAACCGAACAGGATCGACTCGAACAAGGAATCAATAAATGCAGGCGTGTCGCCTGGTCCAGAAATCCACGGATTCCTTTTTGCACACGGAAATGGTCACACGTTAATACAAAGTAGAACATTTATACTCACAAACATGACTTTATTTGTACAAATTGATGCCCATGTATGCAATTCTTAATTCTACATACACCGGTTGAAAAGCATTTGTTTCATTGTATAGTGACACGCATTTACGAATCGTGTTCACGTTAATGAATAGCACTGCATGTTCGTTAGTTGTGTGTGTGTGTGTGTGTGGAATGCTGTAAACTGCGAAAAGGAAGTCTCAAAATCCAAATGAACCGAACACGATCGATTCGAACAAGATGTCAATTAATGCACGCGTGTCTTCTGATCCACAAATGCACGGATTCATTTTTGAATGAGCGATTTTTGATTTATTAATGGATAACAGAACATTATTCGCAAACGTGGCTGTATTTGTACTAATTGCTGCACACTCATTCAATCCCGAATTCCACAGATTCAAATTAAATGGCATTTGTTTGTGGTTAGTAAAATACATTCACAAAATGTATCTAGTACATGGATAATTGTGTGTGCATGTATTAATCATAATGAGACTATAATCATCCCATACAGTACTACGGTAAGCAAGAATGAAACATTACTCTGATAAATATTTCAAATTCAATTTTATTTAGCACATTTAGAACAGACCAAAATGCTTTACAGAAGAACAACATTAAACAATATAGCATGCATTATAAAATAAAAAAAGATATAACATGCATTATGAAATAAAACAAAAATAAGAGCAACATAGCTGAGTAACCATAAAACAAAAGAACCAGAACAGAAATCAGAACTCAGATATAAATAAATAAATAATTAAATAGCTTGCTATTATTTGAATACAAAAATTATATTACCCATCGTGCCCGTCGTCTTCCATTTGCGTACCCAAAGAACTCCCGCTTCTTTGCACCTTTTTTTAACGGGTTAGTTCGCCCTAGAATGAAAATGAACAATTTACCCACTGTTGGTTTTACCCACGATGACATTTGGTAAAAGACAAATTGAAATTAAATATATTAATAGGGAAAATCCCGGCCGTTGGTTTGTGTTCATGTTACTAATACATTTAACATAGCAGTTAATTCCGACTCACCCAGGAAAAGCAAACAAGTTGTAAGAAATATAGATAAATAAAAATGAGAAATGAAAGATTAGAGATTTAAGATTAACTTACCTCTAAAAATCACTCTGTCGTTGCCCGAATGCTTCGTCTGTCTGTCTGTTTCGCGCTTGAAATCTGTTGACCGTTATGCAGCGCTTTGATCTGATTGGCTGTTGGCAACCAATGTTAGGATTGTCTAGGCAACCAGTGGAGAAATTTAAGCTGACCAAAAATCAACATTGATTCAATGTTTGTCTTTTCAACACTGAAAAACATTGAATAATCAACATTGATTCAATATTATTTTAACATTGAATTTTCAACATTGTTCCAATATTATTTTAGCATTGATTTTTCAACATTGATCCAATATTATTTAGCATTGAATTTTCAACCTCACCCAAAATGATGATTCTGATGGAATTTCAACATTTAATCAATGTCACCTTGCTATCTGGGGATTACAGTAAAATGTCCCAGACAGCAAGCCAACATTGAATAAACATTGTTTTTCCATCTGAATCATCATTATGGTTGATATTGAAATTTAAATGTAAAATAAATGTTGAATCAACATTACCATATCGATGAAAACCTGATGTTATTAATGTTGATGGCAACAATATTGGAACAACATTGATCTAGTTATCTTTATGATTGATTAAGCATTGCTTTACCGGGCGATCACTGAATGTGTTGATAAGTCATTGATTTATAGTTGACCGGGAAACGACGCATTGTTGAAAAGTCATCGACATATAGTTGACCGGGAAATATGATTGAAAATGCATCGATATATAGTTGACCGGGAAATGTGATTGAAAATCTATCGATTTTTGGTTGACCGAGAGATCAACACCAACATACAGCACCGGACACAGCTCGTTTCTGGACCCTTGCCACAAGCGTACAGGTAAGCTTGCTTAATGTTCGATCATATGAATGAATTGTACCTAATCAAATACTGTTAGGCTGATCGTTAACATGATGGTTAGTGTAACCGACGCAGTGCTGGTCACTGAAATAGATTTTTGTTTTACCATGTGTCAAAATCTGCCAAACGTAGGCTACTTTGTGGTTCTCATCTAAGGCTATAAAGTTAGCAAAACCTCAGAGTCCAGTCTATTTTTGTGATAGCTCAAAATACATGCCTGTAGCCTACCCATTGCTAGTGTCGTGAAATTTAATAACACAGCACCGCCACGAAATGCCGATTAGACCATCTCGTCGTAATACAAATACAAAATATTAATAATCCTCGACCAGGGCTGCGATATGCGTGCGATACAGTTTTGTAACTCAATTGTGTTTGTTTTCAGAAATGATAACAATCGTTTTATACTAGTGATTATGCGATATCACGATTTTTGATGATCTTCTCCAAGATCTGCTTTTGAGGAAAACATTTCATTGGCGTTCTGTTCTGCACCTTTTCTGAGCGTGGGGAAGCGCGCGCGCACTGTCAGCGCCTGACAACCAGGCCTGGCGACAAGGGGGGCTTAGCCCCACATACTTCATAGAAACAATTAAAATGCCTCGTTAATTTTAAAGATATAGCCTATTTATTATTATTAGCCTGTTTTTGCCTGAGATTTGCGGTGAGATTTACGCATGTGCTCGGGCGTATGCTATATTCCTCCATGCACCCAGTATTTAAGCAGAAATTAATCATTAAAAAAAATATCTTTTGTCTGGTAACTCTAATCAATACATTTACTATTTACTTAGTTATAAGTATCCCGTTATTATTGAATTTGAATTTGTTCCAAGTGTTTAAATATGTGTTCTGTTTAACTTAAATGCTAATTTTTTGCATTGTGATTTTATTTTCTGTTTTAGATGCTCTACTCAGCAGATGGGGACAGCCGCCGTCACCCACAGGCTGTGCAAAAGTGGCTGTGCTATGCGCCAGACCGGGCAGGAGGGACTGGACGACAAAATATTCGGCATCAGAGGACATTGAAGTGTAAATAAAGAGTACAAATAATTAAATAAAAAGGCTTATAAAAATGAATTTGTTTTAGTGTGGTGTGTTCAGTGTTTTATACGAGATTTCAAATGTTCTCCTACTACTGGCTGTAGATAAAGCAGGCTATTTAAATTATGGCATTACATTTAAAATTAACATTTAAAAATGATTGAAATTCCATTGAAATCACGTTGATCCTTAGTTTAGTTGAAATTTCAACATTGTTTCAATATTCCTGATAATTGAAATACCATTGAAATTCCGTTGATCTATGGACAGGATTTCAACGTTGTTTCAATATTAAAACAGGGTGCAAAATGATGTAAGAATCAACATCAGATTTCGATGTTGATTCAATGACTTATTGTTGAAAAAGGAATGTTGATTTAACATAGTTTCAATGTTAAAGACGGAACTTACCCATTTCTCACTCTCTTCAGTCAAACTTAACACCAACTTCGGACAGGCTTCTGCCACCGTCTTCGGACACGCACCTCCGCGTCACTCCCGAACTTTCCTTTCTTTTCTTTACTAAGTTTTATTTTCGTATTCGCCTCTCCTTCCACGAGGGAGATGAACTCTGAATTATTTCTTTGGTAACTGTGCACTTTGACGAGCACTTCGTCTGAGAGAATTTCTGGTTCCATGGCTCCTTAGGGAGCTTCTTTCTTTGTCTTTATTTTTGTCTTCGGACTCTTCCTACGTTCAGTGAAATGAGCGTAGCCGGCAACATTAACTTCAAGTAGAACCTTTAAATTTACCGCGAATCTGCTCGCCCCGGAAGACGCGAGAGAAGAACGCACAGCTCCAAAAGACCGACACACGCGTCTTCTTGCCTCAGCAACACCACAGACTATATGCAAGTATAATCAAGCTTAATCGAGCTTTTAAGCTGTTTAAGGTTGTCTATTCCCTTTTTCAAGGTGATCTGATTCCTTAGTGTCTCTCAAGGTTCATTTTGTCTGTGATTTTTGCCATACTGTGATCTCTCCCTATTTTGCTTTCACTTTCTCTCGCTCATCCTCTCTTTCACAATCTCTCTCTCTCTCACTCCCATTTTCGTTATTCATACATTGTATTGTTTACGTGTTCTGTATTTTGTGTATGCATACTCGTGTAAATTGTAGTGTTTTTTATACTCGTAGTTCAATGTATAAGTTCAATTATTAAAATCCAATATATTCCCGATTGCTTCTGTCTAAATGCTCATATTACAAAGTCAATGATTTGTTGATCCCAGCTACAAAGCTTAACGATTTGTTACTTTTCAGTAACCTAAATTTTATAAGGACAGGAGAATAGTTTTCATGGCCAGAAACTATTTTTCCTGAAATTATAAGAAGTGATAACTTTATTGAGAAGTTGATAAGTTGATCTTACGGCCGTTTGCTGGACAAACAGATTGTTTGATAACTAAATTAATTCCATTAAAGTTATCTCATAAACTCGATCTGAAATAAGACTATTGATATATTAATGACGAACCATAACCCGTTGTTGTAATCATTCATATATACAATCGATCTATTTTCAGCTTCGATAATTTAATGTAACTGTAATATGCAATATATATTAATCATATTCCTGATTGATTATTAAAATTCCCTATAGATCATTTGAGCTAATGTTCAATACCTAATGCGGTTACAGTAGCATGTACAGAGTGAACAGCAGCGGTCCTAGTACTGAGCCTTGTGGTACGCCATACTGAACTTGTGATCGATAAGACATCTCTTCATTTACTGCTACAAACTGATAACGGTCAGATAAGTATGATTTAAACCATGCTAGTGCAATTCCACTAATGCCAACATAGTTTTCTAGTCTATTTAAAAGAATGTTGTGGTCAATGGTGTCAAATGCAGCACTAAGATCGAGTAACACTAAATAGAGAGATACAACCACGATCGGATGATAAGAGCAAATCATTTGTGACTCTAATGAGAGCAGTCTAAATCCGGACTGGAAATCCTCGCAGATATAATTTCTTTCAAGAAAGGAACACAGTTGTGAAGATACTGCCTTTTCTAGTATCTTTGACAGAAAAGGTAGATTCGAGATCGGCCTGTAATTGACTAATTCTGAAGGATCAAGTTGCGTTTTTTTAACAAGTGGTTTAATCATAGCCAGCTTAAAGTTAAAATGTGCAAAAATCTAACCTTTCATTGGAGTAAAATAATTGAAAGAGGGGGAAAAGCACATTATGAAATAAATGTTTTTCTCCAAAACACGTTGGGAAAAATTGTTTGCCCGCTTTTATTAAATACTTTTTGCAACCTCTTTTTTCCAAGATAACAGCTCTGAGTTTTCTCCTATAATGCCTGATGAGTTTGGAGAACACCTGACAAGAGATCAGAGACCATTCCTCCATACAGAATCTCTCCATCCTGTTCTCCGTTATAAGATTTCTAGCACTGGCTGTCAGGTTTAGATTTTTTATCTGTTGGTATTTGATCGAATCTGTGATGCCATGTATCTGAACAAGATGTCCAGGACCTCTGGCAGAAAATTAGGCCCACAGCATTAAAGATACAGCAGAGTATTTCAATGAACCATAGAACATTTGAAAAGTAACTGACACTACTGGAACTTCAAACGGGATGGGTTCTATGGTCAGATGAAACAAAAACATTAGCTTTTTGGCAGCAAACACTTAAGATGGGTTTGCTGCACACAGGGATAAAAAAGTACCCCATGTGTAAAATGAAATACTCTGCTGTATCTTTAATGTTGTGGGCCTAATTTTCTGCCAGAGGTCCTGGACATCTTGTTCAGATACATGGCATCACGGATTCGATCAAATACCAACAGATAAAAAATCTATACCTGACAGCCAGTGCTAGAAATCTTATAACGGAGAACAGGATGGAGAGATTCTGTATGGAGGAATGGTCTCTGATCTCTTGTCAGGTGTTCTCCAAACTCATCAGGCATTATAGGAGAAAACTCAGAGCTGTTATCTTGGAAAAAAGAGGTTGCAAAAAGTATTTAATAAAAGCGGGCAAACAATTGTTCGCAACGTGTTTTGGAGAAAAACATTTATTTCATAATGTGATTTCCCCCCTACTTTCAATTATTTTACTCCAATGAAAGGTTAGATTTTTGCACATTTTTAAAATAAAATATCAAATGCAGATTTATTTTTTACAGCCATATTTGATCATA
The DNA here is from genome assembly GCA_021464565.1 of Rutilus rutilus. Classification (NCBI taxonomy): domain Eukaryota; kingdom Metazoa; phylum Chordata; class Actinopteri; order Cypriniformes; family Leuciscidae; genus Rutilus; species Rutilus rutilus. The sequence goes on along the minus strand of JAJAQA010000028.1, from coordinate 710,065 downwards.
TTTACCAAGGGGGCAAACACTTTTTCACACCACTGTATAACCTTGTATGAAAGTACCATATGAAAAGTTAATGCAGGATTTAAAATTGTTTTGCAAGACATAAGGGCACAAATTTAGTAGAAAATTTCCTTGACCGTGTTGAAAAAAACGCTTTTTTTTTTCATCATCGCGTCATATTACGTCACGAGAGGGAGTCGTTTGCTGGATCTGCGTTCGTTCAGTGTAGAGTAGGTTGGATTCAGTAGGATGTGATTCAGTAGCTGTGTCAAAAAAAATTGGCTGCGTCCTTCGAAGGACCCAGCCTACCCAGCCTTCGAAGGACGCTCCGAGTCTAGCCTTCATAGGATTTGTAATTGCCACCAGGTGTTCCCCATTATGCTGTCGCCTAGCAACGCTGCGACAGGAGAGCTGCCATCCTACGCGGCATTTATTAAAAATAAAAATGAAACAAGATTTTGTCATTTTAATTTTTTCATTTTATGTTTTACTGGAGGAGATGGTGGGGATGTTTCATCCCCGGCGCCGCCGGGTGATGTATCTCCGGCTTGGTCAAGACCGTGGCTAGGTAAGGTAAACTGGTTTGCTGCATCCCAATTCAGAAGTTGCGTCCTTAATTGCTGGAGTACACTTTCAAATGTACATAAGTATTGGGTGTACTTGAGTAATGTAATGATAGGCTACTTATGAAAATACAAAATACACATAAAGCTGTTCAAATATTTACTGGCTACCTTATGAAGATGCTATTTTTATTGAGTTTATTCTCTTGATCATGGTGATCTTATTCAGGCATGTTTCCAGCGTGCTTTGTTTTAACGCCATTGAAGCATAAAAAACAAAACAATAAAAAACCACAGTGAAATATACCTCTTAAATAAATACAGTGAAATATACCTCTTTAATATATATATATATAAGGTAGGCTACTCCCGCTTGCCTTCAGATGCAGCCTTTAATGGCACGCATCTGTATAGTAACAATCCCTTAAAATTGTGCTTGTTTCATTTAAAAAAAACCTGTGGTTGACTGTAAGCAAGTACATTCGTTAAGTATTCACATACAAATGTGAAGTAATGAGGGTATTTTTCTCTCTCACGGGACAGCAACACTACAAAACCATGGTATTTTACAATATGATGCATTGTTGTATAGTAAACTACTTAACAGTAAATTACTTTAAATATAGCAACCTTCAACATATTCAGAATTAAAATGCAATATGCACATAGCCAAGCAGTAATATTAATGCAACAACATATCTAAAAACCCTGACAAGGAGTTTTTTTTTATGCAGAATACATAACTGTACTTTTACTCTTGATATCTTGTAAATTAAATACAAGTATGCAAGATAACACTTGTACATAAGTAAGGTTTTAAATATAACAACTTAGATTTCCCCAATGTGCCATTAATTCTTACTAAAAGTAGTTTTAAGCTGGGGTAGGTAAGAATGGTCTAAAAAACTTATTTTTCAAATTTGTTTAAACTTTATGTATATATCAATACATAATTAAAATGTAAGTATTCTGAAAAAGAAAGTATAAAAATCTAACTTTATCATTATGAATATAAACAAATAAGATGTATTTTAGTAGCCTACTCACTATCAAGCTGTCATATCGATATTGGTAAAGTTTAAAATATATATTTTTTGATTCGCTAACGAGCTAGTTATAACTATAAGGCAAAGCTAAAAACAGGTTGCATTGATATACGTTTTTCCATTTCCATTAGTTGCACTGTGATGAAGATGAATTTCGTGTAAGATTCATAACATATAACGTTAGGCCTACTAGCTGTTAAACATGTATTTTGTTATGTAAAGTTCCCCCCACAGCGGAGCCTGCCGTGAACGCGCAGGCTAGTAAACATGCAGGGTCACCGATGACGACGGATAAGGTTAGCAGGTTTCAATTGTTGCTTTGCACAGTGCGTGACATTTTATCTGTATGTTATGCGGCTAGAGTTTTAACACTGAGTCAATGGGCTCCGACGGGCTTGTTTATCGTCATCTGTCTTTTTCCGTTTACCTGTCTTTGTTGTATGAGCAGGTTCCACTCGAGAAATTGGCCGTTTTGGTTGTTTGTCCGCCATTAGCACAGCTGCTCAGCACACCGGCAATCTTGATTTTGAATGACGGTACGCGCTGTGCAAGAGAGGGGCGATCAGCGCGTACGCGAACTTGATTGACACTGCTAAGACACTCCTCCTGGCTCTGAAGCAGGCTTGTGCAAAATTCAGAATTTGAGAATTGGCCTCCATTCAATTCATGAATTTGAATTTGAATTGAATTTACTCCGCCCCACAGGACATTGAATTGAATTTGAATTGGAATGACAGGAAGTGGAATTAAATTCATGGCAATTCAAAGAAATTCCACTCAGTCACACAACAGAAAGAATGTGTTGAGTCTCACATGCATTCAGTGTTAGGAAGGTTATTTTGGAAATGTTTTTGCTTATTACTGTTATTAGTTACCCATTATAAATGTGGTTTGGATTACTTAATTTGGATAACTTTATCAATGCAAAGCAATTACGTTTTAAGTTGATTAACTAATTGAATTAAACATTTTACCTCAGTAATACAACTAAATACAATTACATTAATTTTGTAATTTATTAACAGAAATTTCATTTCACGTAACTATTTACTCCTCAAAAAAAATTTCCTCATAAATACATTTTGTTCTAAAATAGATATTGATCAAATTCTTGAAATAAATTACCCCCTCAATGTTGTTTAATTCGTTTTTTTTTTTTTTTTACATTGCTTTTAACATTCATCGCTGGGGGAAAACATATCCTTTTAATGTAATCTGTACAAGTAGTTCAAACTAATATCATTTATAATGCAATCATATCTGACGTAAAGCTTCATTGTTAAACACTTCACTTAAAATATGTATATGAATTTCTTTGAATTTTTATTGAATTGCAATTCTGCTTCGTTTAATTCAAATTCGAATTGTAATTCTAGATCCTGTTTTTGACATCAATTCAAATTCAATTCAAATTCAAGAATTGAATTGGAATTAAGGAGTCATTCTCAATTCAATTCTGAATTGTGCACAAGCCTGCTCTGAAGGCATCTGATTGGTTCTTTACATTCGCACCGAATGGCAGTGATTGGTCAGAGTTTTTACTGTCCTGCAGCTGCTACAGAGGTCTGATTGTTTTCATTCCTTTTTTCTGAACACATAATGTATTGACTACTATCAGGATGGAAGGACCATTTCACCCAGTATAAAAAAAAGTGTTTTTGAACAGGATTACCTACTATAGCTTTAAGTATCACTATATCTTCCCACAATTACTTTGTCACAACTCAATTCAAAACTCAAAACAATTTCTCTTTTGTTTGTTTCTCTAAATCAGAACAGACCCCTGTACTGCAGGATAAACCTGAGTGTCCCAGTGCTGGACAGGTTTTTTAATGACATGGACACACGACCTGATTTTCGGCTGAGCAGGGAGGCAGACCTGTTGAGAAGCGACCGGCAACATGGATGGGGTTCCACAATAGAGACCCTGGTATTTCTTTTCTGGCTGGCGTGTGGTACATCATACAGGGTCATCTCAGTGTCCAACGGGTCGCTGAGGAGGTGGTGGCCATCCGCCACCAGGTCATTCGGTTCCCCAACACCCCAGAAGACCTGGAGGCAGTTTGCCGTGGGTTTGCAGGGCTGGCCAGACACAGAGCTTTCTTGAAAGCTGCAGGAGCAATCAACGGCTGCCAAACATAATTAACTTCTTTCTTCCAGACCATTTCATTTCATTTTTTGTTTTGTTTTTTTCATTTCAGGTCATCACAGCCTGTGCCATCCTCCACATCATCTGCCTTGGGGCTGGTGACATCATAGCCCCGGAGGATGAGGGGGAGCATGTTCTGGAGACAGTCAGTGGGGCTCCCTGGCGTGACCAGATGTCTGCAGAGGTGTCTGCCCTGGAGGACGTTCCCATTGACCATCATTATTTGTAACAGGCAAGTCAGAGAACTTTAAAGCTATAATGCCCAAAACCAAAAATTAATGTCCATTGAATGGATTTACATGTTGAAATTTTTCATGCAGCTCAAAGCATTATGGGTAGAATCTCTCATCAGTCTATTCTCATTCATCAACACAGTTTCACTGATGATCCATAATAAACCCCAAACCCAGGATAGAGTGTGTGTGTGAATGTGGTCTGGACTGTGTGTATAAGGCTCAGTGTGTCAGAGACGCTGTAGAAGGACAGAGTTCCTGCACTGTGATCCACATACACTCCTATTCTACACACTCCTCTTCTCCTGCTGATGGACTCTACAAGGAGATCAGTCCATATGTTATTGTGTGTGAATGAGTAACTGGAGGAAGAGCAGAACAAACTCCAGGACTGATCATTATATCCAAACCGACACTCATGACCCGATCCCTTCCTGCTGATGCTCTTATATGACACTGATATACACACACTCCCACTCCACTCAATCTCCCAGTAAAAGCGTCCACACACACTCTCTCTACACAACACCTGAGGATTATATTCATCAAATCTGTCTGGATGATCAGGATACGGCTGAAGCTCTCTGTCAGTGTCAGTAATCACTCTGTTCTCCTCAGACAGACGGAGGCGTTTATGTGCTGTGTTCAGATCCAGAGTGAACTGATGAGAATCTGATGGAGAGAAAACACACATCAGTGAATTACAGAAACTTTCTATCTTGAGTCTTCATTTCAGATCTGACTCGTTCATTTAGGATTGTAAGCAACCAATGATAATAAAGCACTAAAGAAATATCATTCTGTAACAGCTTTTGTCCTGAATGAGGTTCTGACTGAAATCGCCCTGGTTACCAAACAGAAAACATAGGATTCTTGTGTTCAAATATTTCTGTAATCAGGAATTATGAAACTGTCTGATCTTTACAGTTTCTTTTAATTGCTTTGCCACAATTTTCACAAGCAAGTATTACATTTTCAAAACTTTTCGTACTAATATCACAACAGATCATCAGAAGTGCACTTTCCCCAAATATTCCAGCGTGTGTGTGTGTGTGTGTGTGTGTATGTGTGTGTGTGCGTGTGTGTGTGAGAGAGAGAGAGAGAGAGAGAGAGAGTGTGTGTGTGTGTGTGTGTGTGTGTGCGTGTGTGACTGAGTGAGTGTGAGAGAGAGAGAGAGAAAGTGTGTGTGTGTGAGAGAATGCGTGTGAAGGTGTGTGAGAGAGAGAGAGAGAAAGTGTGTGTGAGAGAATTTGTGTGCGTGTGTGAGTGTGTTTGTGTATGTGAGTTTGTGTGTGTGTGTAGACGTACATTTTCGTGGTCCTGCTGTAATCCTAATCTCTCCTCCATGATCCACACTACAAAACACACAGTGACAGTTAATCAGTAAACACATTCACACACACTCTCAGACACACACACGCGCACACACACACACACACACACACACACACACACACACACACACACACACACACACACACACACACACACACAACAGTGGCAAGGAACCAAAACTCCATCAGTGATAGAATGGAGAAAAAAACCTTGGGAGAAACCCAGGCTCAGTCGCTCAGTTCTGCTCTGGCCAATGAACGAACAGTGTATGATTATGATTCAGGCAGCATTACAGGTCAGAAGTCAGATTGGATCAGAACATTCAGAATATTTATTCTTTATATCCTTTCAAATTCGATCTAATTTTCTTGCCGTTAACTTTCAGCAAGCGTTGCCTGCTGTTATTTCCCCTGTCCAGACAGGTTTCATGACTGGAAGACACTCATTTTATAATACCAGAAGACTTTTTAATACTGTTGTATATCTGCCTAGCAGGGCAGATATCTTTGTTCCATTATTGAGGTCTGTTCAGAATGCTCGCTCTGGGTTGTTTTGGTTATGTCTGGATTTCTGTTTTTCTATGTTCAGTAAAGCCTGATGTGAGTCTGCATAGTCATCTCGTCTTGTGTTTTACTTCATGCATCGTATGACAAGACATCACAGTGGCGACGAGGATGGGATTAACTGTGAGCGTTGATATCCTAGTGCGCGAAATTTGAATGACAGAGAAACAGAAGAGGACTAGTTCAGCGATCCAAAAGAACAGTCAGCGTGAGTAACGTTACGTCACTGTGAGCGGCGAACATGGCTTACAAAGGCAAAGTTGACGCATTTGATAGTTCCACGGAGGATTGGAACATGTATATCGAAAGACTGCAGCAGTACTTCGCTGCAAATGAGATAGCGGAAGAGAAACATGTCGCTGTACTACTCAGCGCAATGGGTGGAAAAGCATACAGTCCATTGCGGAGTTTGACTTTTATAAACGAAATCGGTGCGAGGGAGAGACCATTTCCACTTATGTGGCTGAATTGAAAAAGTTAACGGAGCATTGTCAATTTGGGGACGTGTTAAACGACGCACTGCGTGATCGGCTGGTATGCGGTATACATCATCAAGGAATTCAAAAGAGACTGTTGACTGAGCCTGATTTGACGTTTAACCCTCTGGGGTCTGAGGGGGTTTTGGGGCCCTGGAGAAGTTTTGACATGCCTTGATATTTCTTCTTTTTTCAGTTGCTTTAAAACATATTAATGGCTAATGTCTGATTACACTGTATTCAGCACAAACAGGGCTACAATAATATGCAGGCGTGATTGTAGAAAAAAATCCTGAGCCTGAACTTTTTTCCCTGGGAGGTAAGCGGGCCCCTTAGCCAAGATATATGGCCTGATCAACATAATTGTCAAGTGGGATCCAGGGGTGTGCTCCCCTAGGAGAACATTTTGATAAATAGTCCCTTAAATGATAGATTCTGGTGACTTTTGTGGATATAAAATGGACATCATTCAGACATGAGATGAACAAACCCAGTACAAGCCTATATTACAGTAGCAGGTTTCAGCAAGTCAAATTTACGACCTTTTTAATTTTAAGACCATGAAGATTGAAATTTAAGACCTACACGACGTATTGCCAAAAAATATTCAAATCAAAGAATTAATTTTATTTCAATGAATTCAGTAATTGAAAAAGCATTAATTTTATTTACAGATAGAGCAATCACATTAGTAACCTTCCAGACCCAACAACGCGTGTCAGAGAAAAGAACAGAATCAGATATCATTTTTTTTTATAGAAAACTGTACTTTGCATATATTATACTGTAAAAAAAACCCACATAATTAGTTGATTTTAGTTGATCATAAAAGATGAAATGGCATGAACATTTCATTTCATGATTATAGTGACAAAAATTATCACGGTTATCACAGAATCCTGTTCAAAAAGTACTAATACTACACAATGAAATCAATTCACCAAGTTTTATGTCGAAAACCAGCAAATAACAAATAAAGCATCAATATGCACTTTTTGTTTACACAAACATTAAAATAATTCCATTAAAAATGATAGCCAGATTTTAAAAGTGTCTTGCAACATGTTATATACTAACATGTTTGTACAAGTTCAAATAAAGTTCTGACAAAACTTTTTTATAAAAAGATAAACCTCACATATTTCAGACTTTAAATGATTTTTATAAAAAGAATGAGTCAAAAAAAGACAAATTACTGACATTTACAATGCACTTTAGCTTATTTTTTATTATTAATAGTAAAATTAGGTCCGATTTTCCCGTGGCGTCTGTCATTGCTATGCAACCATGCACTGACTGTGCTCTCCACAATGACAAAAAGGTTTTAATGGCTAATGGATTTCCACCACCGAAAAACGCCTGGAAAAAAACGAGCGCGTCGCTTCAATTATGAGCGCGCTTACCTAAGCGCGCCTACATTTAAATGAACTTTGAGCGCGCAAAAGACGTGATATGTGAACGGCTTGTTGGCGACCTACCTCAAATCAGGCAACGAGCTACAGCTGCTTGATGACTAGGATCTAACTGGTGTCGTGGCAGCACTTTTTTCCCGCTAGTTCCATATAATATTTTCCTTGCGCACAAAGTGCAGAAAAATGCTCCTGCATGGTTGCCGGAGTTTTTGACACCAGCTTCCAAAGGGCTTTTCGTCTCTACCCACTGTAACGGCCACCTAATGTTATAGTGTTCATGACATGAATGTTGTCTATGCCTTTAAGATGACATGTTATTGTATGCGCGCTGTTCAAGTGAGCGCGTGCGCAGTGAGAGAAGAGTTGCTCGTGAGATAAGAGAGATGACCGCTCTACCGACTGCTCCTTTAATTTACTGTGTTTAATTATACTCTTATTTGTAGCGTGTTTTCAGAGTGTTTTTCCCTGTTAATATTCGCTCCATGACATGTATGAGAAGAGTGCATTTAACTGAGAGGAATTATATAAAGACTCGTGGAACTAACGTTACCCTCCGTGTGCGCTGTCTTTTCTATCCATCCTGGGCAGACTTAAAACTCTGACAGCGTTACACCACCTCCTCTATCCAAGACCATTTATTCTTTATGCCTTTATCGACAAGTTTGGTGTCTTCCCCTGGCTTCATAAAGTTGCACTCCATGACTTTGGCTATGTTTCGCGCTGCCAGTGTGGGAAACACATTCGTAGTGTATGTGAAACACAAAACAAATTTGCACGTGGAGTGACTGCTGACTCAATTTGATTGGCCAAAACCCAAGACCAGCCCCTACCCTATTACCGATTGGCTGAAGTAGGCTTACTGGTGTGGTTTAGTGAAAGCGCCTCTCAGATCTTGGGATAATTGTCAGATCACGCGAACACGAATCTGATTTTTTTTTTTTTCGCAGACACGTCTGTACATGCCGGAAATCGTGGCGCCGGAGTGCTATCAGGCCTGAATATGTGAGAAGCATGTTTGTACATGTTTGTATTTATGAGAAAATAACGTTTATGCGTTTTTCACTGAAATAAGGCCATATAACCATAGGCGTCGATTTCGGGGGGGACGGGGGGGACGCGTACCCCCCAGATTTCGTCATGAGTCATTTTGTACCCACCACTTTTAACTTCCGTCCATATTAATTTGACTTTTGGTTCGATTTTTTTGACCGTTTTCAGTGGTTGTGAGGAGCAATATGAGAGAGAAATTTGGTAATCATTGTCTGACCCAACAAAAAAAACATTATAATATTCATTTTATTTTATTTTCCGTGTTCGCATTTATGAGGGAAAAAACAACGTGTCAGTTCTCGGTTACGGACGTGAATCATACGGTGACGCATTGCTGCCACATACATATTATTTTTTCACCTCAATTATGTCTACTAACGAGATCTTATGTCGTTTTAAAATAACGATGCATTTTAATTGTTTATTAATTAACTAGTCTTTTCTAAATCAGTGTAGGCTGCCTGCATACATATCTCCACATCTCCGCTGTAATGTAGTCTAGATGCGCCTTTCATACGGACAGGATTACATAATCAGATGTAGCTACCGTATTTGCTTTCGATTGGATTTTTTTTCGTTGGTGGACATTTTTTTTTTTAACTTTATAGTTATATTTCTCATGTCTGTGAGGCTTGTCTATACACTGTTTGTCAGTTCATTTTTGAGGCGCGCTCCAATTCACAGAGATAATGAAAGCGTTCCCTGTTCGTTTTCTTTTATTTTACAAAGGCACACCGTTTTCTTGTTGTTGTGAGTTTACACAAATAAAAGTAGTTGCGACTGATGTATTATTATATTCTGTATGACCAGAAATGGAGTATTTTAAGTTGTTTCCACTGTTGATAGTAAAATGCGAGTAATGGCACCGGCGCCTCCATCCATGTCATAGTGCGCGCTCCACACTCTGCACAAACACTTGGATATGCGCTTCATAATAGCAAACATTTATCTAGGTTAACGTTAGAGCGAGCGGCCATGCCAGACGGATAATCCTCTTCATGTTTAACTAATCAAATTCTGTTGCATTTTATTGCGGCAGTTTGAAAAGGGCGGCTGAAACACTTAGCCTATACAGATAAACGCCCAACGCTGGTGTTTTTCTTTAAACAAATTCGTTTAGGCTTTAAAATAAATATTGTTTATGGGCTAATTAATGCCACAATAATTTATTTATTTTATTTGTTTTGCATTGAATACCATTGAATATTTTCATTGAATGCATTGAATATTTGCTATGCACCGCTATGCCATCCTCCCATAGAAAGACACGTTAAGAGCCACCTATTTTCCTTATAATAAAGGGTTTCTATGAAAGGAAAACGCTTAATGTATAATTAAATGCATTGCGTTCATATTCTTTATCACTGAAGCTTTTTCTTTATTATAAGGGTGTATTATTCCATTAAAAGGGACTGTTTATAAGGTGACAATCCGTTATACATCTTGAAGATTTTTGTATTGTATTGTATCTTCTGTTATAAACACGAAGATTGACATTTCGTTAATAAAACAAAATAAAAACACAAGGTGTAAAAAATAAACAACTTAGGCTATATGTTCTGTTAGATGTGTTTTGACTACTTTTTGTTTAATTATATCTCTAGTTAATGAAGATATAGCCTATTAACAATCATTCATAATCATTACTTTTACGAAGTGGACGAGCGGAGCGGAAAATTCAGAAATGCGCTCTCCACTCACGAGCTCTGATCGGAACAAACCCGAACCTCACTGTCTGCTGAACTTGCGCAGAAACATCAAAATATAACCAGCTTTTTAAAATGGTTTTTAAAACTAAACACTATTTTAGCACAAATTATGAGCTTATTGGCGATTTTTTTATAATTATTGACAAAATTAGAATATAGTAAAAGTTTTTTTTTTTTTTTTTTTTACTTTTGGGTGGGCCTGTTGAAAAGTGGGGCCGTGCCTGAGCTACAGGACATCGTCTTCCAAAACATAACCTGCGCGAAAGAGAGAAAAAAATGAATGCGTCATTGTACCCAGCACTTCTGAAAATGCACTTACGAATGCGTCTCTGTCCCCAGCACATTTCAAACCAAACTGACGCCCATGCATATAACACATAGTAAACATTTGTTCACAAGACTTTTCAGAATGGCATATTGTAGCCCAGAGTTTTTTCTTCAAAATGATGTGAAAATTATCCTGATCACTCACTCATACAAAACAATATAGTCATTTAACTTTTGTAAGACACTTTTAGTGTCAGAATGGCTGTATGCGGAGGGGCGTGGAACTTCATGAATAATGCAGTGATTTACACCTGAGGAGACAAAGACCCTCCCCTAGGAATATCAATGAGGAATGTGACAGAGGGAACTATAGAGAATGAATGTGAGGAGACTTAATGATTGAATGTATCGTTTGAAGTTTATTCAAAAAAGCAAATTTAAGTTAAAAGTAGTAATCTGACTGTACATTTTCTTTACTTCTTTACACACATTTGCAATTCATCAGCTGGGCATATTTACCACATTTCAGCACATTTACACATATTTGCAACAGATATTTGCAAGCACTCTTCGTTGATGATAATAAGGCAGCATAAACACTATAGTCAAAATATAATCTAAACATACATAATATTTTATAAATTAATTTCCAAATTGTAACTTTCATACATACTAGGCCTATGATCTAAACATATCATTTTACATATTATACAGCATAGCCTAGACCATTTAAATATAACTAAAACCTGCCTATTAAGATATATTTTAAATGTCAATAGGCTACTCTGAATTGCAAGTATGGAAATGATCCAACCAGTAAAATATGTACATGTTTATATAAAATAGCTTGTCAACTAATGCAAGTAAATTTAAAAAGACTTACTCATCCGAAATTTTATCCACGGCTGGATCAAGTCGCTCTTCAAAATGCAAACGTTCGTCGTCAGAGTCCCGCTCTTCTTCTGAGGAAAATGTGAACTAGAGGCTGACATTTTTTCGGGAATCCCACGGGTCACGGGATTCCCGTGGGATTCCTGCAGGATGGGAGTCATCTTTGCTATTAATCACGGGATTTGGACGGTACAGGATAAATGGTTAACGGGAGCAGACGGGAGCGGGAATCAACCAATAGCAAAGACGACAAAAAAAGAAAAAAGTAAATGCACCATTTTGTAGTTTCCTTTTAATACGCCTACAATGTAACGCAATTTAAAAATAACTACACGACCCAGCCGTCCACTTTTGTTCCTACACAGCAACATATAACTAAGATGGACTCATTATGCAAGAGCATAATTGATGAAAATCGTTAACATGTAATTAAAAAAAAACTATAAATGTAAACTATAAATGTATTGTTTACTCAACAATAAATGAGTAAAATGCAGCTTTATGTGCTGTTTGGGTTTATTAAACTATTGTAGACATGGTGTGAACTATGTAGCCTACTGTTTTTCTTTTATTTGCTGTCTTCCATTTTCTGGAGAAAATCTAGAAACAGGGGCTCAGCAGCTGGTCTAAAACAGGATGGAGAGCAGATTAAATCAAATTCTATGTATTAACTAAACACTAATTGAAGAAAAAAATATATGGGAGCGGTACAGGAGCGGGAGTCAGTTTAAACAGGAGCGGGATGGGAGTGGGAGTCAATTTACCAGGAGCGGGATGGGATGGGATTATTTTTTTAACTTTGGTCTGGGAGTGGGACGGGACAAGATTTCTTTCTATGGGAGTGGGACGGGACAGGAGTGAAAATCCACTCCCGTGTCATCCTCTAATGTGAACTCTTTTGAGCTGAAGGGCTTCCTCACCGGTGTATCGTGTCATCTTCCAAGCGCGCAGGAAAGTGAATGAATGAAACTTGCTGGTTTTGGCCGGTGACACACTGGATGCGTGGCGTGAGCGTTTTTAATTCGGCTCCCATGTTAACAGGTTAGAGCTTGCACACTGCCTGCGTGAGACGCGCGGAAAACGCGTGCATGCTAGAAATAGAACTGACGCCTATGGCATTTGCCTGGGGTGTGAACAAATTAAAGATAATTAGCTGAGACGGGAGAAACTGTACTTCTCTTTAGTTTCATACAAATTACATTTCAGGAGAATATTTGTTTTAAATGTGAATTGTTTTATTTAAAAGTAGAAGTGTTTTAAAGCTTTCTTTAGATGCATGTTTCATGTTTGTGTGTTAAGTAGCTGAGTTTCAGTTCATTTTCCAGACTTGTTTCAGAAAGATTTTTGCGGAGACAGAGTGAGCTAGTAGACAAATCTTTTTATTGACTTTTCCAAACATTTAAACAACAGTCACATCAAATTAAAATGTTAATACAACATCTCAACACAATAATAAAAAAATAATAATAATAATAAAAAAATAACAAAAATAATACAAAAAATACAAAAAAAAATTAATAATAATATATATATATATATACATACATACATATACACACATATACATATACATACATATATACACATATATATACATATGTACACATACATAAAAAAAAAAAATATATATATATATATATATATATATATATATATATATATATATATATATATATATATATATATATATATATAAATAAAAAACAAAAAAAAAAAACCTACTAGGTGGGGGGTAAAGGGGGAGCTTACAATTAGTGTTTGGGTTGAATCTATCTTCAAAATATGAAAGGAAAGGCCTCCAGACTTTAAAAAATCTGTTGACAGAGCCTTGCATGGAATGTCTTAGTTTCTCTAACTTTAAATATGCCATAACACTTTCTATCCACTTAGCATGCGTTGGTGGTTTATTTGACTTCCATTTCAAAAGTATAAGCCGTCGAGCCAACAAAGAAGAGAAAGCCAATGCATCCGATTGACCTGGAGGTAGTGAGAGGTTCTCCAAAGCCACACCAAATATTGCTATTGCGGGGTCTGGTTTTAGCTCCTTTCCACACATATATGAAAACGTCTCAAACACAGCAGACCAGAATGGTCCTAGAACGGGGCATGTCCAAAACATATGTCCCAAAGTGGCCTCGTATCTGTGACATCTAGAACATGTTGGGTCTATTTCTGGGAATATTCTTGCCAGTTTACTTCTAGAAAAGTGTAGCCTATGTATTATCTTAAATTGCAGTAGTCCATGTCTGACACAGATAGATGTCGAATGAATTCTCCTAATGGCTGATTGCCAGACTGTTTCTACGACTACACTTCCCAAATCCTCTTCCCACTGTTTCTTCAGAAAATCTAAAGATGGAGAGGCCGCTCTTTGAATCAGACTGTACACTGTTGATATCAGACCTCGCTTAGATATACTCAAGTCAAAGAGCTCCTCAATCCAACAATGCGGAGGAGGGGCCGAAAGTGTATTGAAATATTTTTTCACTAGACTTCGCACCTGCAGATATCTATAAAAATTGGATTTAGGAATATCAAATGCTTTAATCATATGTTCGAACGAGATAAAACTACCGCCTTGAAAAAAATCCCTTACACACCTGAGTCCCTTTCTAAACCATGCCTGAAAAGCATGATCAATTAAAGATGGTGGAAACAATGCATTGGAAGTAAGTAATGGGTAACAAGGAAAGTGCTTGTTTTTGCTTAAAGTGTGACCTAAACTGAGCCCATATTTTTAGAGAGCTAGTCACCACTGGGTTGCTTGTTAAATACTTCCTGTTGAGTGGTAGTGGGGCACAGAGCATTGAGAATAGAGAGACTGGACCACAAGATGCCTGTTCCATCTCCACCCAAACAGGTTTGTTCTCCTGATTCGGATGTTCTGCCCAATAAATAACTTTATCAATATTACATGACCAATAATAATACAAAAAGTTGGGCAATGTCAGTCCCCCTTCATCTTTCTGTCTTTCTAAAAATGGTATCCTGATTCTTGGAATGTTTTTATTCCATATGAAGGAAGATAAAAGTTTGTCTAACTCCTTAAAGAAAGATTTGGGGATAAACAATGGGACATTTTGAAATAAAAATAGAAACCTTGGCAGAACAGACATCTTAATTGTGTTTATTCTGCCTGCCATTGAAATAGGTAGTAAGGACCATCGGTTTAAATCTTTTTTAGTTTTTTCCATCAATACAGTAAAATTACATTTAAATAGCTCTTTGTATGTATTTGTCACTGAAATTCCCAAATACTTAAAGGAATCACAAGTCGTTTTGAATGGGAATTTCTTGAGGTCTAACTGCTTTGCCTCATTATTAATTGGGAATAATATACTTTTATTAAAATGTATCTTATATCCAGATATTCCCCCAAAACTGTTTATAAGTTCTATTGCTTTAGGTATGGACATATCTGGGTTGGATATATATATTATGAGGTCATCTGCATACAACAAAATCTTGTGGGTGCTCCCACCTCTATTTATACCTAGCAAATCTGCCTCCTTCCGTAAAGCTATTGCTAGGGGTTCCATCGCTATGTTAAATAAGAGTGGTGACAGGGGGCAGCCCTGCCTTGTACCCCTGTGCAAACAGAAATAGTCTGATATTACCCTATTGGTTCTTATACAAGCAGATGGATGTGCATAAAGTATACTGATCCAAGTGCAAAAACTAGATCCAAAACCAAAATGTTTCAGAGCTGTAAATAAATACATGTATTCTATGCGATCAAAGGCTTTATGTGCGTCTAACGACAACAGAACCTCTGGTAGCCGTGGGCTGCCTTGTGCGTAAAGTATATTGAATAGTCTTCGTAGATTACTTGAGAGCTGTCGTCCAGGTATGAACCCTGTCTGGTCTTGATGAATAATAGACTGCATGATAGGATTCAACCTCACTGCTAAGACCTTAGCTAATATCTTATAATCATTTGAAAGCAAACTTATAGGGCGATATGAGTCGCATTTTAGGCGATCTTTACCTTTTTTGTGTACAACTGTAATGATAGCCTGAGACATTGTTGGTGGTAAAATTTTTTGCTCAATTATTTCCTTAAACACTTCTTTCAAAATAGGGGATAATTTCCCTGAAAACTTCTTATAAAATTCGATTATAAACCCATCGGGGCCAGGTGCTTTTCCACTTTTCATTTGTTTAATAGCTTGTTCAATCTCCCCTGTTGATATGGATTGTTCAAGATTGGCTTTATTTTGTTCACTGATGGTAGGTATTTCTAATTTGGCAAAAAAACTTGCCATGTCCGCCTTGTCACATGGCTCTGATGTATATAATTCCTCATAAAAAAATTTAAACTGCTTATTAATATTCAGCTGGTCTGTGGTTACTCCGTTTGCTGTCTGAATTTCAGCTATATAGTTCGCTTCAGTTGTCTGTCTCAGGTGGTGTGAAAGCAACTTGCTAGCCCTTTCACCATATTCAAATTCTTGCTGTTTAGATCTCAAATACAATGCCTCCTCTGCCTCTGTAATCAGGTTATCTAATTCTAACTGTAATAATCCTCTCTCCTTATATAGAGTAGCAGTGGGGGTTCTAGAATGTTCTTGATCTATATCATTTATCCTTGAGATAATCTGATTGATCCTCTCCATTCTGTTTTTCCTCATACCTACACTGTATGAAATTATTTGGCCTCTTAAGAAGGCCTTCATTGTCTCCCAGAGGATGCAGTGAGTCATACCTGGTGTGCGGTTTGTTTCAAAGAAGTAATCTATCTGATTGGATAAGAAATCAACAAACTTCTCATCTGTCAATAATCTGGAGTTGAATCTCCACATACAGGGCTATGGTCGGAAATTACTATACCTGTATATTCACATGATCTAAGTAGTGGTAACATTCTCTTGTCTATAAAGATGAAATCAATCCTTGAATAAATCTGATGTGCTGCAGAAAAAAAAGAATATTGCCTTGATGTTGGATTCTTATATTTCCATGCGTCGACCATACCATAAGTTTGCATAAAATCATTGACACATCTAGCTGATTTACTAAGTGGCCCAGATGATGCTTTAGATCGGCCCAGCATTGGGTGAAGAGTACAATTTAAATCACCTCCTAAAATAAGCTGGTGACTGTCAAGATCTGGAAGACGTGTAAAGAGGTCTTTAAAAAAATTAACATTGTCCCAATTAGGTGCATATATGTTTACCAGCAGCACTTGCTGGTTAAACAGTTTTCCTTGGACGATAACATAACGGCCCTCTTTATCAGCTATCACCTTTGATTCCTCAAATGATACATCTCTATGAATTAATATGGCAGTACCTCGACTTTTCCCAGTAAACTTTGAATGAAAAATGTTTTGAAAGCCCCCTCTTTTCAACTTATTGACATCCTTAGGAATCAAATGTGTTTCTTGTAAATATACAATAGACGCTTTCTGTTTGGAGATGTGAGAGAAAACCTTGCTTCGTTTTATTGGATGATTAAGACCCCGACAATTCCAACTTAAAACTACTGTACTGCCTCTCTTTTCCATACGAGATTGCTATTTGCTGCATAGTATATGCTCCCTCAAAAAAAAAAAAAAACAGAAAGGAAACAAAAACAAAACAACAACAACAACAACTTGAGCTGGCCTCTAAAATAAGGCTGCTAATACTACCAGTTACCATATCCTCTTAACGTCACTCGTCCCACTGACTTAAACTCCAATCTGAACTGTTATGATAAAATAATATTGCCACAAACTGCATTCCTCTTATTTACAGGAAGATGTTGAATACTAGAGATATAAATAACGTATCTCTTAAATGTAGGCTATTACTGTCAACCGACTTTATCTTCAGATACTAAGTGCCATAATCAACAATTAGCGATCAAACAGTTCGATGGTAAAAGTTTAACTCACCATGTATTAATTAGCAAGATATTAAAGGTCACATCGTTTGTATTAGGGTTTCAAAGTGGCTCTCACGAAGTCCATAGCCTGTTTTGGATCTTTAAAACTCCGTCTCACCCCATCTTTCGCGGTGATTCTCAGCTCGGCAGGATAGAACAGACCGTAGCGCACACCCTCACAGCGTCTGAGTAGTCCACGCACCTCATTGAAGGCTGATCGCTGTTTCACGACCTTTTGGGTATAGTCGGGCTGGAGGTGTATTTTGTCTCCGTCCAGTGTGACAATCTCCCTTCTCTGCATGGCTTTCTTAATCAATATTTCCTTCTCCTGAAAATAGTGAAATTTCACTATAATTGCCCTTGCTGGTTGATCGTCTCCTGGTCTCGATCTCAGGGTTCTGTGTGCGCGATCTATTACAGGGGCCTTGTCCAGCTGTAACGAATCCTTGAGAAGCTCGGATATGAAGTCGGGAATATGCTTTCCCTCCTCCCGTCTCTCCTTCACTCCCGTGATGCGTAGATTACAACGGCGCGATCTGGCCTCAAGATCCTCATTTTTTGCTTCCAACACAGCGACATCTTGTTTAAGTTTCGCCACCTCTCGATGCAGAGTACACACGTCATCCGAATGTCCGTTTTCTGCTTCTTCCAGCGAGAGCACCCGCGTCTCAATTGTGGCCATTCTCGCGGCTGCTTGGCCCATCACAGTCCCAAACTCCTCTCTCAGTTGCTCACATTGCGTCTTTATCTCCGTGGCCTGGACCTCAGCCTTTTCGTCTATTTTCAAAAGCAGCTCCGTTTTAAGCATTCGTATCTCTTTGAGAATAATCTCTTGGTTAGTTTCCATTCTGTTTTCCACTAGGCCTACTTCCATCGTCGCGTTTTCCGCCATCTTATCTGGTTTGCTGCGAGTGCCAGGCATTTTCAGTAAACCTCTGAATTAGACGATTATTTACTCAAACTTTACTCTGTAGGATCTCTTCTTTTTTTTTTAACTATATGAAATCACAATGAGCTGGTCGAGAATGCATTTGTTTTTAACTAGTTAAATACAGTTCAGTATGGAGACCAGTCAAACACGTCTTCACATGTTGCCGTCCAAACCGGAAGCCGAGACAGAGTGAGCTGAAAGCGCACCCTGTTTATTTTATTTATTTAAAAAAAAAACAATGTTTTGATGTTAATGTGAGTGTACACAAATAAAAGAAGACACTCTATAGTTTATAATCATGTATTTATTTTATTTATATGACCATAAATGACGCCGTATTTTAAGTCTATGTTGCTGCTATGTGAAAAAAATCCAGCAAAACGCGCAGGCGCGTTTCTCGACCCCAGAGGGTTAAACGAGCAGTGGAGATCGCCATTTCAATGGAAACTGCAGCAAAAGACACTCTGGAATTACAAAGTGACATAAAGGCTGGAAGTGTGAATAAACTGTCAACAATAAGCAAAATAAACCAGACGCCCGGTTTTAGTTGCGGAAACTTTTCTCATCTCCCCTCTCAATGCAGATTTAAAAATGAAGAGTGTAGACAATGTCACAAAACTGGGCACATTCAACGAGTTTGTTGCAGTGGCAAGGCAAAGGGGACTGAGAAAGATAAGAGATATCTCAGTGACAAGAAAAACATGCATAAACGTGATGATGTATCAGACAATGACAGTGAGGATGCATTGGCCAGTTTGGAACTGTTCAGTCTGAGCGTAAAAGACAAACAGGCCATCTGGCTCACGCCTAAACTAAATGGCCAGGGAGTAAAAATGGAGCTGGACACAGGCTCAGCTGTTTCAGTCATGTCTGAGAGCGATTACAAGGTATTTTTCAACAAAGAGAAGCTAGACCCATCTTCTATTGCTCTTAAAATGTATACTGGAGAAAGAGTAAGACCACTGAGTTCGCTGCCTGTGACAGTAGAATATAACGACCGGAAAGAAATTCTCAGCTTGTACATAATTCCAAAGGGAGGCGCACCACTGTGGGGCCGTGAGTGGTTAAGGGTGTTTCAGATGGGCTTCGACGAGATCAAAAACCTCAGCGTGCTGCCTGCCATGCCACAAAATACAAAAGAAAAGCTGGAATGGATCTTGAGGGATGCTGCCTCTGTATTTCAAAGTGGTATTGGCACCCTAAAATCTATCAAAGGAAAAATTGTGCTTAAAGATGGTGCGACCCCACGGTTCCACAAAGCACGTCCAGTTCCATACACCATTCGACAGATTGTCGAAAGTGAGTTGGATCGGCTGGAGGAAAATGGGGTACTGTCGAAAGTGGATTGGAGTCCATGGGCGACACCTGTTGTCGCTGTAGTAAAAATAAAACGACACAGTTAGACTATGCGGGGACTTCAAGGTCTCAATTAATGCTGTACTACAAGCTGAACAGTATCCTCTACCCTGAATTGAGGACATTTTCACAAATCTGGCAGGCGGACAGCGTTTTTCAAAGGTGGACTTAGCTGACGCCTACCTCCAGATGGAGATGGAAGATGATTCAAAAGCCTTTCTAACCATCAACACGATTAAGGGTCTTTATCGTTACAACAGGCTTGTGTTTGGAGTAGCTTCGGTTCCAGCCGCCTGGCAACGTGCAATGGACCAAGTCCTTCAAGGAGTGCCCGGAACACTAGATGACATAATTGTCACAGGCGCTACAGATGAGGAGCATCTTGAAAACCTGAAAAAGGCCCTTAAACGACTGGAGGAATTTGGACTTAGAGCCAGACGAGACAAATGCGAATTTCTCAAGCCCAGTGTCACATATTGTGGGCACATTGTAGATGTCCAGGGATTGCACAAGAGCCAGGACAAAACTCAGGCGGTGATGAATGCTCCAAAGCCACAAGGTGTCTCACAGCTCAGATCCTTCTTAGGGTTTGTGAACTATTACAATAGGTTTTTGCCTAACCTGGCAACTGTCCTGCATCCCCTAAATGAGTTACTGCAGTCAGGCAGGCAGTGGAAATGGAATAGTGAGTGTGAGCGTGCTTTTCAGGAAGCCAAGAAGCTGGTAATATCCGACATGGTCCTGACACATTACAATCCATCCCTCCCAGTGAAGCTGGCATGTGATGCCTCTCCCTATGGGATCGGGGCAGTGATGTCACACGTAATGGATGATGGCAGTGAGAGGCCAATTGCGTTTGCATCACGGTCTTTGTCTGCAGCTGAGAAAAACTATGCCCAAATTGACAGAGAGGCATTGAGTCTAGTTTGGGGTGTCAAAAGATTCAAGATTTTTGGCAGAGAGTTTACCCTTGTTACGGACCATCAACCGCTGACTTCTATTTTCAGCCCACAGAAAGGCATCCCTGCCACTGCAGCTGCTCGCATACAACGCTGGGCATTGTTTTTGGGAGAGCATCGTTACAAGATTGAGTACAAACGCACTGCATGTCATGCATATGTCTCGATTGCCATCAGAAGTGGCAAAAGATGAATATGGAGAGGAAGGGGTTCTGGATATGTTCTCCATCAGCCAGACTGAAGGCCTGCCTGTCACAGCAGACATGGTGAAAACTGAAACCAAACGTGACAAGGTTCTGTCACAAGTGTATCTAGCAACACTGCATGGATGGACAGTCAAACACAGATCTCTGCTGCCTGCGTACTATACAAAACGTCATGATCTCTCTCTGAATGCTGGGTGTGTAATGTGGGGTCTGCGAACCATCATACCCACCAGATTAAGATCAGATGTTCTGGACGAGCTGCATAAGGGCCATCTAGGCGTGGTGAAAATGAAGGCACTTGCCAGGAGTTACGTGTGGTCGCCAGGAATGGATCAAGAAATATAGCGGCTGACCCTGCAGTGCCCTGGTTGCCAAATGATACAGAATGAGCCAGAAAAGGCACCACTTCACCCCTGGGAATGGCCGGCATCCCCATGGGAGAGGATACATGTCAATTTTGCAGGGCCATTCATGGGATCGATGTTTCTGGTGGTAGTTGATGCCTGTTCAAAATGGCCTGAGGTTTTCACCATGAGCACAACCACCTCTTTGCGCACCATTGAGGTACTGAGAGACTTGTTTGCTAGAACTGGAGTTCCGCGCCAGTTAGTAAGTGACAATGGGCCGCAATTTGTCGCTACTGATTTTCAGGCATATCATGTATGCTCCGTGGCACCCAGCTACTAATGGACTTGCTGAGAGGTTTGTACAAAGCCTTAAACGAGGGATTCAAGCCATGGCACATGAGAAACTGACACTCCAACAAAAGCTGTCAAATTTTTTGTTTGCATACAGAAATGCCACCTATGCTACCACAAACCAAACTCCAGCTATGTTGTTCATGGGACGTTCACTTCGTTCCAGATTGGATCTGATTCAGCCTAACATCAAACAGACTGTGCAGGACAGGCAAATGAAACAAGGGCAGAGGAACCCTGCCAGAGCCACACGGAGCTTTACGGTTGATGAAACTGTGCTTGCGAGAAGTTACAGGGGAGACTGCAAGTGGGTCGTGGCTGTAGTTAAGGAGAAAGCTGGACCATTGATGTACAAGGTTGAGCTCCCGGGTGGCACCGTATGGCGCCGCCATGTTGACCAGCTAAGGAAAAGTGGACTGAGCGGGACAGAAGAGCTCCCAACACAGTCTGCTGATTCTTCTGTCACTCCGATAGAGCTACCATCATCTCCTCCGGGAATACATGTCCAGAGTCATCGTCCTCACCTCCCAGTATCACCTCCATCTGCATCCCTTACAGAAACCAACACTGTTCCAGCAGACAGTGAGGGGGTGCTCTATGAGGAAAAACGATACCCGACACGCATACACAAACCACCACAGAGACTAATAGAGACCGTTTAGGGTCATGGTGATGGCTAATCCATTGTGTGGGTTACGAACAGTGTATCGATGTGTTGTAGTTTATACAGGAGTTCACAAAGACTTTCTGAAACAAGTGTTAAGTTATTTTTTTGTACTTTTGCTTGTTTTTTTTGTTTTTTTTGGCCTGACATTATTGATACTTCTGGTTTTAAGGGTGGAGGGAATGTTGTATATCTGTCTAGCAGGGCAGATATATTTGTTCCATTATTGAGGTCTGTTCAGAATGCTCGCTCTGGGTTGTTTTGGTTATGTCTGGATTTCTGTTTTTCCGAGCTATGTTCAGTAAAGCCTGATGTGAGTCTGCATAGTCATCTCGTCTTGTGTTTTACTTCATGCATTGTATGACAGACATCACAAATACCATTCTTGTTCTGAGAAGGCATTCGACTGGGTAGAGTGGGAATATTTGTTTTTTAGTTCAAATAAATTTAGTTTCAGCTCCAATTTTATATCATGGATTTGATTACTATACTCCTCCCCTGTAACATCTGTGCAAAGCAATGCAACACTTTCTAAAGCCTTTCCCCTTCATCGAGGCACACACCAAGGTTTCCCCTTTTCACCTCTATTATTTGCCTTGGCTATTAAACCACTGGCCATTTGGTTGCGAAGTGAGGAAAGGCTTGAGGGCATTACCCAGTTTGGAACCTCTTATAAACGGTCCAGTTATGCAGACGACCTTCTTTTATATATAGTTAATACAATTTCATTGTTAACGCCAATCCTCGAGATTTTTTAATAATTTGGCAAACTCTGGTTACAAATTGTATCTTCAAAAGATCTAATTGTTCCCTATCAATTTAGCAGCTGAGACACTTTCCCAACATCATTCCCCTTTTGGGCTCAAGAAGGATTCAGATATCTAGGCGTATTCATCACTAAAAACACACAGATATCTTTAGAATGTTTTTTAATTCTTTAATTGATGTTTATAAGGCAGTATAGAGAAGTGGTCCTCTCTTCCTATTTCATTAATTCTAGGGGTCTCAGTATCATCAAGGACCTTTATGATAAAAGATTGTTTTGATCTTTTTCAGAATTGTCAGAAAAGTTTGATCTTCCTAAAACACATTTTTTTTGCTTCTTTAAGATCAGATATTTGTACAAAGTCAGTTTCCCCAGTTTTCTAATCTTCCTCCTGATTATAAAATGGACACCCTTCTTTCTCTTAGTTAGACAGAAAAGGTCTAATCTCTGTAATTTATTAGTTTAGTTTAGAAGAAAATTTAGATTCATTAAATCATAAAAGGACCTCTGAAATAACTGAAATCATTTTGCAAAGTGATATGGAACTGTAATGCAGTCAAGACCTGCCTAGAACTACCTTACCTGTGCGTTTACTGTAAATAATTGCACACCTTATAATGTTCGTCAGCCAATCAGAATGAATCATTCAACAGCCCTGTAGCATGACTAGAGCTAAACCTCTGTATATTCTCAATAAGAACTTTTGTAAATGTAGTAATGTGAGTAATAAGTGAAGATTGAAATACTGTTTTTGGAGTTATTTAATCAACTCTTCATGCTCTACATACTTGAGTTTATCCAGTCTGTAGTTTGGATCCTCCAGTTTATCAGTAAGCAGCTTGACTCCTGAATCTCCTGGGTGATTGTAGCTCAGATCTAGCTCTCTCAGGTGTGAGGGGTTTGAACTCAGAGCTGAAGACACATAACCACAGCCTTCCTCTGTCACCATACAGCCAGACAATCTACAAAGACATACAGCAACAGTCCACATGACATTAGTTTGGCAATCAGACGTTGCTATCACACACTGACCTTGGCTGTGTTTCCCAAAAGAATCTAAGAATAAATTACTTTTTTTTATTACATTGTTTTGAATTGAAAATATATTATTTACATTTAGACAAGAAACATTAACAGTCATACAAATAAGAGTGAATGTGTGCATATTTCAGAATAAATGATTATTTGCAAGTATTTCAAATGCATTAATTTACATTGAATTGTTGTTGCTACTTGCTAATAAATTCTTAATTTCCCTTAAATTTCTTCAATTTTTTTTTATTTTTAAATCTGTTTATTGAACTTGTACAATAATACCAGGATACATATACAGGAGAATAGTGAAAAAGATATTAAGCACATAACATCTCAGCCAGTCATCCAAAGTTTTTTTTTTCCATAGCAGAAGAATGCGCCGTCTAGCTAATAATGTTGAGAAGGCAAAAGCCTTTGCAGCATTTCCAGACAAGCCAGTGACATTTGGGGAAAGTCCAAAAAGTGCAACCAAAGGGCAAGGCTCAATCGGTCTCTTTGTCACAAATAGGACACTAAAGGTGTGTGCTGATCAGTTGGCACAGCCCTTTCATAGGTTGTTCCAGCTGTCACTAGATACAGGTGTCATTCCCAGTTTATGGAAACAATCCCTAATAGTGCCTATGCCTAAAAACAATAGACCTAATGAACTCAATGATCTGCGCCCTGTTGCCCTTACCTCTGCACTTATGAAATGTTTTGAAAAAATCATTTTAAAACAACTTCTCCATGAGGTTTCACCTCTTTTAGACCCGAATCAATTTGCCTATCGTGCAGAGAGAGGTGTTGAGGATGCACTGCTATCCTTGATTAACCCTCTGAGGTCGAAAAACGCGCCCGCGCGTTTTGCTGGATTTTCTTCTTAAATTACTCTGTCATTTATGGTCATACAGAAAAAAGAAATATAAAAAAAGAATCTGTGATATTTCTACTTTTGTTTGTGTCCACTTACAATCAAATCAAAACATTGTGCTTTTGTAAAATAAAGAAAATAAACAGGGTGTGCGTTCTGCCTCTCCGTCGCGGTGAACTTTTTTTTCTTGAGCACGTCTATAAACAAACAAAACTCAGCGAATACTTGTCACACATTTATGAGCCATATATCTTTATAAACATTTAAGTGTGTACTTTTAAATGATCGGATTCAAACTGAAAACAAATATTCTCTGTTTAAGTAATTTGTATAAAACCAACATGATGTACAGCTTCTCACGCGCTTCCTAATTATTTTTAATTTGACCACGCCCATGCGTGCAAAAGATATTCACATGCAAATCTCCACATGGAACGCGAACGCGCTCACTTCATCAGTCTCTGCTTTTCGTCGAGTTTGAAAGACGTGCCGTGAGCTTACATTGGCTTTACCCCAGAAGAAGAAGAACGCGATTTGAAGACAATAAAGATGTAAGGTAAGAAATTCTTACATATTAGTTTGTTATTGTTGCATAAATTTCACATTGCAGTTGAACTGTTGCTAGATATATGGTGAATATTATAATATTTAGACCCGTGTTTACTGTTACTGTGTTTGTGGATATCTGCTCAAACGTAGATATGTAGCTATTTGGTAACCATAATGTTTTATATTTGAGCGCGATCGCGTTTGAATGTATCATATTTTGGATCGCGATCAAGCAAAAAGCAAAAGCGTTTTTGGTGCGTTTTGAAAAGCAAAACGCACCAAACGGCTTCATGTTTTTACTATTATCTCATTTCATATCATCATAACGAATGGAAACATTTGAAGTAACATGATAATCAATATATTTTTCTCTAGCTTAGTTGTTACTGAAATCTTTTGGAAGATTTATAGGCTGCAATAGGTTATTGTTATTATTTTATGCAGCACTGTGCATAGCCTATGCCTACAAGGCACAACAAACCTGGTGTTCATTATATTATATATTGTTGGAAACATTTGTGTGTGTGTGTGTGTGTGTGTGTATTCTGTGAATTTTAAAAACAGACCTGCAAACTCCTGAGATTAAAAAAGGTGACAGTGTTCGGGGGGGGGGGGGAGAGATTATGCGGCGCATATGCGGTCCAGGTATGCGGCGCATCCCATGCAACAAGAGATTAACACAGTTGCCAAATTGCTTTATGTTACACTTACTCTCACTTCAGCTGTTGTGTAAACAGATACAATCGATACAATACACTTGTGTCACGGTTCGGTACATTTTTGATACAGCAAAAAGAAAGAAATGCCAGAGAAATTTCCTTGATTTATTTTTTTTAATTCTTTTTTTTTAATTAAAACTAACATCATAAAGTATGATTTTTTTTTTTTACTTTGAGCAATTCTGGAGCTATAATTGACTCTTCTAAGGAGCATATAAAACAAAACAGCTCCTTGGAAAAAATATTGTAGTAGTTATAAACAAAGGTTTATTTTAGTTCAGATTAACATTTGAGGGCAGCAATTGTATTCATAATGTCAAAATAAAACCGACGTAATGTTACCTGAAGGCATTATAGCAGACTATTCCTGCCAAACTTACATGGTTGCAGTTAGTGTTACTACAGTAAAGCCATGGTGAATGTTGCTGATCTGTGGGCACTGGATAGTTCATTCATGGCACAATGTTTCTTCCTGGTTTCCACGTCAGCGCTGTTTGATCCGTTAATAACGGAGAAATGTGAATGTTTCTCACTAGATCTCGCAGCGATGTTATTACTTCTGTGGCGAATTCAACTGGATCTCTTATTAGCGCTGTGTAGTAACAGTGTCGCTTGATCAAGATCGGCTCGCGCTGCTTTGGTCCAAACTGATAAACATTCCGTCAACCACACAATAACGAGCAGTTTCGTTCCGCTTGCATTACGTTTGCCATTTGATGTTGGGCAATGCTGTGGTCGCGCCGGCGGATTATGAGCGCGCTCACCACGCACAACGCGCCTACATTTGAAATAACCCCCCCCCCCCAAACCCCAAACCCCAAACCCCAAACAAAAACTTTCCAGTTCTACGCGATTCACATAAATGACCCAACTGACCAAGAAAACGGCGATTGTCGCCGAAAAGCGACAAGTTTGCAGGTATGTAAAAAGCAATTTTAACCAGAAAAATCTAAAATGTATTCCCAAAATCGTGCAGGCCTTTCTCTTGATATCAGTATGTTCACTTTTTTTTTCTTTCAGGGCCCAGATGCCACTGAGTCCTGCTGACTTCAACATTCACATGAGTCTCTGTACATGAACATGGTAAAGTGAAAATCAAACACCTTGGAAATGAAAGGTATGTACAATGTTTTTAGGAATGGCACAAAGGTCTCTGTCTTTGAATTATTGTTTTCAATAGTGTGCTTTTTTGTCATTTGTTGTGTATCTTTGGATTATGTTGTGTTGTAAATAAATCCAAACAATCTAAAAGCCATTATTTTTTAAATCTCCTCATTCTTTGTGCAAGGTTGCTCAGAATGACAGGGCTTGATAGCTCCTAATAGGGCCATTAGGGAGTGTCTTTGTCTTTCTCGGGTGTGAAAAGCTTACATATTAATGTGGTGATCCGCCCCTTCGCATAAAGCTTTATCACACAAAACACGTCGTAAAAATTTTAAATCAATATATTGTCTTATCTGAATGAGCAGTCAGGGTGATTTTCACATAGTTTTAGAGCAAATATTCTAGGCTAGGTGATACAATTTTCAAAAGTCTTGTGAAGAAATAATCAGTATGGGTTTCATGACCTTATTTCAGTGAGATTTTTTTTTTGTATTTTCACAAACCACGCATAAATGTCATTATCTCAAAACTACAAACTTTTACACACATGCTGCTGATATATTATTGTAGCAGAGTTTGTGCTGAATACAGTGTAATCGGACTTTAGCCATGAAAATGTCACAAGTAACAGAAATAACCACAAATGTCAGAGCATGTCAGAACACCTCCAGGGCCCAGAAAACAGCTCAGACCCCAGAGGGTTAACAGCACATATGAGCACCTTGAGCATGCTGAGAGCCTGGTCAAGATTAGCGCTTTCAATACCTGCTGGTGAGAAAACTGGTGCATTTGGTAGTAAATCCCCAACTGATTTTATGGATCTATGACTTCTTGACGGATTGTAGTCAGCAAGTCAGATTTAACTCATGTATATGATCCACAAAAATTATAAATATACAGGGGCACCACAAGGGTGTGTTCTGTCGCCCGTCCTATACACATTATACACCAATAACTGCCAAGATTCTTCTTCAGCCTACACCTATTTTAAATATGCTGATGACACAGCACTGGTTGTTATTTTAAAGTCTGACATTTCTTCTGTGAGTGGATTTCAGAGGGAATTATAGGGTTTCACTCAGTGGTGTTCTGATCATTTTCTTGAAATCAATGTGAAGAAAACAAAAGAGATGGTCATAGATTTTAGCAAAAACAGAATAATAGATCCCCTCTCTAAGATCAATGGTGAATTAGTGGGGAGGGTCTCAACCTATAAATACTTGGGAGTTGAAATTGATTCTAAACTAACTAGAAGAAGAAGAGCGCGACTACTCTGATGACGACCGTTTGTATTTTGAAGAGCGACTTGATCCAGCCGTGGATAGAATTTCGGATGAGTAAGTATTTTGTCTTACTTGCATTAGTTGACAAGCTATTCAATATAAACATGTAGCTTACATATTATACTGGGTGGACTATTTTCCACTTGCCATCCAAAGTATTGACATTTGATATCTACCTATATTCAACACGATCTAATGAAAGTGCATATCTTGCGGGTGTGTATTTGCAGCCTCTTACCGCTAAGAGGCGCTGCAATCACAGACTTTGCAAAGTGTCAGTTTATTCTCTCTATTGTGTAAACTGCCGCCGCGCCGCGGCTCATTGAGAGCGATTGAAAGCTGGTAGTAAATCAATTCAAATGAAACATTGAACGAATTTATAAAAAAAATCAACATAAAACATTGCAATAGAAAAACATTAGGCCACATCAATGAGGCTTTGTAAGAGCATAAGACATTAGTTAAACAGTTTTCAGACGATAGCTCTGTGGTCAATGCATCAACATGAGCCTCTCGGAGCTTCAAGCGATGTGAGATCGAATCTCAGTGTAGCTGACAGTGTTTATGTTTTTCCGTTCTTGTATCTGTTTATTAAAGTCAAGCATCTTGTTTAATTATCAATTGTACATTACAACATAAATTTGCTACATTCCAGTTGAGCCGCTGCAAAGACGACACAACTGATGAAGAAAGATTGTCAGCCGATCGCACCAGAAAATTAAGATGATGAAGCTCGTCTTTAATCTGCTATTTTTTTTTTGTGAATCATTCACGAAATTGAGATGACTGACAGTGATACCCGGCCATAGCAACGGAAGACATTTTTCAATACAGATTGAACAAATCAGAAAAATACTTTCAATACAGTATTGCTTTCAATTAAATGTAAAATAAAAATAAAATTAATTAAGTTTGAAAACCCATCGCACATTTCAAGGTTTACATAAAGTGTCGGGACAGTTTATTTATTTAAAACAGGGTTGCATCGATAGAGTTTATTCCCTTTGCGATGCAAAATAAGAAACACAGAATCTTATTCTTGCAACATTTTAAATTTCTATTGTCAAAGAAATTGCAGCTAAGTTAAAAAATTAAACCGGTACAAAATGAAAAAAGTTAAAGCAACATAAATTAAGAACAGGCGTTTTTCTTTGCCTCTCTCTCGCGCTGGATCTTTTTTTTTAGTAGGCTAAGTTTCTTTTGTCTCCCTCACTGCGCGTGCCGGGTCTTATTCGAAATGAAACATTTCAGAGTAAATACACACCATACAGCTGATAATACTGTATATGTCGCTGCGTGTCATCCACACAAATCACAAAAGAAAATCTATAACAAACAGCCTTTATTGCTTCAAAGATAGGCTACAGCATGCCTTGCTGAATTCACCTTAGGCTACAATAAAACGAGGTTGAGCGCGAATTAAAGAGCTCTGTATCTGCTAAATTGAAATTGTGTGTGGAAAACCTTTAAATACAATCAATAAAACTACAATATTTATAATTTAATAAGATATAGGGCCTATATGGACCATTGGAGATTTTGAGATTTATCCTTAAAAGAATTTTGCCTTTGCCTGCTCATCAGGCTGGCTATCCGACACTCTCCATATGAAAGACGGAACATTAACACCTCTTGTCCTGCACCCCCACGATAAAGCAACTATACTGCCTTCTCCAAACCCCCCACAGGCTATCTAAGTTTGAGACTGACTTAAAACAAAGAGTTTGCAATTCACACTTAAATCGCTATTCTAGACATTATCAATAGGCTATTTAATTGTTGATAATGAAGGAATTAAATAATTTAGGCTATCTAATAATATTTCTGTCATAAATGTTTATTACTAAATATTTAAATATTTAATTATTTCAATAATTGAAGAATTAAAACGCTACTTCAGTTTGGGCCAGCTTTGTCCAAGCAAAACTAAATACAATCTTCAAACGCATGTTCATTTGTTGTCATGAACAAAATGTTCAACTCAATATTAAATTCCACAGGGATCTTTGAATCCTTACAACCAGGGTGCGATTTGTGAATAAAGTTTTTTTATTTTTTTATTCAAATAAATCTCGAACCACAGTGCTTCGTGCTGCTGTTAAACTAAATAACATTTATAGAATAATTATGAACTTAAATGAAACAATATCGCAACATTGACAAATACATTTATTTGATCTGTTTTTACCATTTAATTCAGGGCGATTTAGCCTACATTTAATTAGATTTTCACCCTTTGTCCTCGTTGGGAAGCGCTCACATGATAGCTAAACATGTTTGAGTAGATCCTCTGTACCTCTCGGTTTCTTGTGGATTAGGCCTACATAAACAGACTTTAGACATAGCCGATTTCGTATCGTGACTGAGCTGAGGCGAGTGGCGTTCGGTTCATTTTTGTGACGCGCAGTTCCCGGAGACTTTTGTCGCTAGCCTAATATGAATAAAAGTTTACAGTTTTGAACGATGTAGGCTACTGTACTCTTATCTGTATGACCGAAAAACTACAGAGTAGCCTATTAAGTTATTTTAGCTTTTATGAGAAAAATAAATCCAAATGAACGCGCCGCCGCGTTTGTCGAACACTAATTCAACATGCCAGAATAAAATCTGGCTTTAGAACGATGGGGTGGTGGTGGCGCAATGGATAAGACACATGCCTTTGGTGTGAGAGACCCGGGTTCGAATCCACTGTGAGACACCAATGTGTCCCTGAGCAAGACACTTAACCCCTAGTTGCTCCAGAGGCGTGCGACCTCTGACATATATAGCAATTGTAAGTCGCTTTGGATAAAAGCGTCAGCTAAATGAATAAATGTAAATGTAAATGTAAATGCATAGCGCCACTCGTCGTGGTGTGCCAAAACACTATAAACTTCAACATTTCATATAGATATAGGCTATCATTTTATTTTATTTTATTAATTTTTTTAACAGAACTGCTTTTGAAATTACGATTGGAATTATTATAGGCTACAGAAGTAAAGTCATTGTATAATATTTGTTCCTTAGTTTAAAATGGAAATGCATGGTAATTTTATTTTATAAATATAAGCAAAAAACTATGGTGTAACAGAGTTTTAGAACTAGACAAATCTCTCTGCATCAATAAATGCATTAAAAATGACAATAGTCTAAGTTAGTTCGGGATTTGAACCTGTGTCATCTAAATGAGCGAAATGTTCTACCACTCGGCCATGACTTTACTGGTTGCAAAAAGCCCAAACGTTCCAATGTGTGTCCGCTCACACGAGCGAGAAGCGCTCTTCATTCAAATGAACGCGCCGCCGCGTTTGTCGAACACTAATTCAACATGCCAGAATAAAACCAGGCTTTAGAACAATGCATAGCGCCACTCGCCGTGGTGTGCCAAAACACTATAAACTTCAACATTTCATTCAAACAATCTCAAAACGCTTTGTGACATTTTGAAAAGCCGTGCATGCATTACTGCCACTGGAACCATGAACGTAACAGAATACTGGTTCTGATTTTATTGATTGTCTTTTAAACGTGCCTATATGCATATTTTTATTTTATATATTTTATATGGTCTATTGAATTAGCATTGATATATATATATATATATTTTTTAACAGAACTGCTTTTGAAGTAGTAAAGTCATTGTATAATATTTGTTCCTTAGTGTAAAATGGAAATGCATGGTAATTTTATTTTATACTATAAGCAAAAAAACTATGGTGTAACAGAGTTTTAGAACTACAAATCTCTCTGCATCAATAATAGGCTATAAAATGCATTAATAGGCTAATATAAAAATTGCAGTAGCCCAAGTTGGTTCGGATTTGAACCCGTGTCATCTAAATGATCGAAACATAAGTTTTACCACTCGGCCATGACTTTACTCGTTTCGAAATGCCCAAACGTTCCAATGTGTGTTCGCTCACACGGGCGAGAAGCGCTATTCATTCGTCTCATTCCTCAATAGAATAGTACAAATAATCAGCTTCATTGCACATAATTTACTTTTGTTTGTTATTTTTGGTATTAAATTTGTTTTTGTGTTTTTTGTGTGTGTGTGTGTGTTTTTATCGCACTGCTCCCCGGGGAATAGGCTTGTCGCCCACCGACGTCTAGGCCTAAAATATGAAATACAGGTTATATTGTTATCGTCTCTATTTTTAACTTGTTATTCTATTTTTCTGGCCTTATAAAATGCTGTATTCTGTTTACCATAGTTGTAGTGTTTCATCCTTACTGTTAGTTGATATTAACCCCACTTACGGCAATTTAAAAAAATGCAGCAATTGCTGCTGTTTTGCACAATATCCCTTTGCGCCACCTGGCGGTCATTTCGCGAATGACTTTGAAATGCGACTGGTTTTTTTTTGCCGCGGTAGTTTTTTTATTATTATATATATTACTTCAGTTAAAAATATATATGCCTATAGGCATTCTGGTTGGTTACCATCTGTACCATGAATTTAATATCTCGTACCATTTTAACGTCATAAATGTTTTTTTTTTTTTTTTTGTGTAGGCTACATATGCTACGCACTGTAAACCCCTTGGTTAGGAAATTTGTATTTGTATAGCCATTGGGGGAGTGTCTATGTCACACCCCTGGTCTGAATCTCATTAATATTGATAGGCCATTACCACTCCCATGCATAAACCTCTTCTGACAAAAAAACTGTCTTACAAAGTTTAAATCAATGTATTGTTTTATGCGAACGATTAGGTAGGATGATTTTCACATCATTTTGAAGCCAGAACTCGAAGCTACAACATCCATTAGTCAAAAGTCTTGTGGACACATATTTAGTATGTGTTTTGTGGTCTTATTTCAGCAACTTTCATTTAAATTTTTTTCAATAACCACGCATAAACATTATTCTCTTAAAAATACAAACATGTACATACATGTTGCTCACATATTATGGTAGCCCTGTTTGTGCTATATAGAGTGAATTTACACCTTTGCCATTAACATGTTTATAAATAACTGAAAAAAGCACAAATGTCAGGGCATGTCAGAACATCCCAAGGGCCCCAAAAACACCTTGGTCCCCAGAGGGTTAAAGCCATTTTGAAAATTCAATCTTCCTACAGTCCATTCCCTTCCCCTCACACCAAACATTATTTTTCTTAAACTAATGCAGTCCATGTGGGTCATACGTCTGTATAAATGCGTAAAAATATCATCAAATAAGCTTTTGTTTGCCAATTTCTACTCATATGTTAAATATATAGTATGTTTTATCAAAAATAAAGTCATCAACTAAGATGTTATTATAGTGTTTGTTCCAATGTAGGCTAAATTCAAGCTAATGAATCTTTAACTTTGAAATGCGTATGATAAAATGTCATTCCTGCAAATGTTTTATCACTTGCGGGTGCTAAGCGGCCACTTACCTTGCTTATTGGTCAAGTCAGCCTCTGATTACAGCATAGTTAATTATTTTAAAACCATTCACCTCAGTATCTCCAGCTGACAGTTTGGACTCTTCAGTCCATCAGAAAGAAGCTTCACTCCAGAATCCTGCAGGTCATTGTTACTTAGGTCCAGCTCTCTCAGAAAGGAGTTTGAGGATTGTAGAGCTGATGATAAACTCTCACAGGACTGAGCTGTGAGATTACAGCTGTGTAGCCTGTGTAGAGAACAAAGCAAAGAGCAGTAGTAATGCTTATTAGCATTTATAATCTGGAGCATGAAAAAAAACTTTAACTGTAGTGAATTAAGCAAAGCTAAAACAATTATCTCTTCATAAAACATCAAACCAGCATTTATTTTCACACAGATTACTTTCATTAATTTTCTGAACAGTCTAGGCCAGCAAATCACCCATTTAAAATGAAGGCAATAACATAAGACTAACAGTGTTTATAAATGAATGTAAAAGAGACTCTTACAGTGCTCTTCTGGTGTTTTTGATGACTGGCAGCAGTCTCATCAGTGCTTCATCAGATCTTCTGTATTTCTGCAGTTCAAACATCTCTTGAGTCTCTTCTGACATCAGGAGCACAAACACCAGACCAGACCATTGAGCAGAGGACAGATTCTGTGCTGAAAGATTTCCTGAGCTCAGATTCTTCTGGATTTCCTCCACAAAATCATCTTTCAGTTCACTCAGACAGTGGAAGAGATTGATGGTCCTCTCTACTGATTTCTCTGTCTCTATTTTCTTTTTGATATAGTTAACAGTGTTTTTCATGTCCTCTGTTCTGAGTTCCAGTCCTGGCAGTAGTCCCTTCAGGTCACTCTGATTGGACTCCAGTGAGAGACCCAGAAGGAACCGAAGGAAAAGGTCCAGGTGTCCGTTCTCACTCTGTAAAGCTTTCTTGACTGCAGCATTATGAAGCTGAAACAGTGGCTTTTTGGACAGTTTCCATGTCAGTTGTTCTCTCCAGGATTGAAGAAATAGGTCAGCTTTCTCATCTTTGCCCATCATAAACACATAAAGAGCAGCGAGGAATTCCTGTACGCTGAGATGTACGAAGCTGTAAACGTTTCTTGCTGCTACCTTTTCCTCCTGAAACATTCGAGTGCATAACCCAGAGTACAACGACCCTTCACTGACATCTAGTCCACATTTCTCAAGATCTTCTTTGTAGAAAATCAGGTTTCCTTTCTCCAGCTGTTGAAAGGCCAGTTTCCCAAGCTTCAGAATAATCTGATCAAAAGACACTGCAATGGCTTTAGGTTCAGAGTCATCACCGTATTTTTCTTCCATCTTTTGCTTCTGAGAAATTAAGAAGCTTGTGTACATCCCTGTGAGAGTTGTGGGAGTTTTGTCATTACTCTCTCGACCAAGTAGAGGCTGAAGAACAATAAGAGAGATCCAACAGAAGACGGGTATGTGGCACATGATGTACAGACTCCTGGATTTCTTGATGTGACTGATGAGGTTTCCAGCAACCTCAGGACTGCTGTTATTGATGAAGTATTGCTCTTTCTGCTCATCGTTAAATCCTCGCACCTCTGTCACTTGATCAATGTAGTTTCGGGGTATCAGACTGGCTGCTGCTGGTCTGGATGTGATCCAGATGAGAGCAGTGGAAACCAGATGTCTCTTGATAAGGTTTATTATTATCTTACTCACTGTTGTTTTTTCATTTACATTTATAAATGTGTCATCTTCTTTAAAGCTCAAAGAAAAACGACATTCATCCAGCCCATCAAAGATGAACATAACTTTACCATCACCTTCAGGAAGAGAGGGCAATTCTTCAGGACTACTAAAGAAGTATTTGTTTAGCAGTCCCATGAGACTGTACTCTTCTTTAATCGAATTCAATCTACGGAATGGAAGTGGAAATATGAAGACTATATCCTGATTCTCTGTTCCTTTAGCCCAGTCAAAGATGAATTTATTGACAGAGACAGTTTTTCCCACTCCTGCGATCCCCGTTGTCAGCACTTTTCTGTTTCGTCGATCCGTGTCACACTGGACTTTAAACATGTCATTACACACGATTGGCTTCTCCTTGGCAGTCAGTCGGTTGTGATTTGATTCGATCTGTATCACTTCATGGTCGTTCACTCTTCCTCCAGTCTCATTCCCCACCACATATAAATCAGTGTAAATATCGGTCAGGTATTCCTGATGACCCGTCTCTGAATTACCAACCAATATCTGCACGTAGTCCTGTTTTAATTTGTTCTTCAGTCTGATGCTGGTCTTTGTGTAATCATGAAGAGTAGCTTGACTGTCTGCAGTTGAGCCTTTAAGAAAGAGGGGAAAATACAGCAAAAAGTAAGTGATTGTGTTTTTCATAAATTCCTGCTTCTACTATATTTAAATGAATCGCACTCTCACTGCAATAGTGTTCACATGCACATCTTATGCTGAAGCTGACAACATAAATGATGGAAATACCTTGATTAATACTTGAATGCAATTGGAATTGGATTTATCGGATTGTCACTATTGGACTCAGATCAACTTAAAGGAATAGTTCACTTAAAAATGATTATTCTGTCATCATTTACTCACCCTCGAATTGCTTCAAACCTGTATAAACATTTTTTTTCTACTATGGAAGTCAATGGGGCCCATCAACTCTTTGGTTACCGACATTCTTCAAAATATCTTCCTTTGTGTTCAGCAGAAGAAAGAAATTCATACAGGTTTGAAACCACTTGAGGGTGAGTAAATGACAGAATTATCCTTTTTAAGTAAACTATTCCTTTAAGGCCATGCTGACCAAAATGATTACACGATTTTTGATCAAACCATTGACATCTAGTACACCAAGAAAGACATGAGACTGTAGAAGGGTTAGGTTGGGGTTATTGCAATGACCCTGCATATGTAGAAGTTGCTTGTAGAAGTTTTAATTCAGGGTTTAAGACTCTTGTAAACCATTTAAAAAATGACTAGACAGTCTGTACTAATAGATGTACTTGAATAAGATCTGCTGCTGTTCTTCTTGGCCCTGTAATTGTTGCTTGCTGTTATATTTTCTCTTGTTTCCATGTACAGACAGGGATTACTTACCCCTGATCTCTTCTGAATGAGCTCCAACAGCGTCAGACGTCTTCATATTGCCTTCAGCCTGACTTGAGTGTGTGAGAGAGAGAGGATCACTCACTGGGAAACATAAGTCACACAAACACATCCGCAGAGAAAAGTTTAAGTCAAACCTTTACATTGGTAAACAATCAATCTACAGTCAGAGTGAACTAAATGTTACTTTGCTTGTGATTGTTCTCCAGCTGCTCAGCCAGATTATTCTGCTTCATCTTCCTCAGGATCTTCACCATGTTCTTCACAGCTTCTTCTAGTCCAAAACATGCTACCATCTTATCCACTGTGTCTAAGATATCTGCATTCTTCATATCAGACTTTTTTATACACTCATGATCCTTCTCTAAGTACCACTGAAACTCCTTTAGATCATCACTCAGGTCCTTCAGTGAGTTTAACAGCAGTTCTTTAACATACGCCATCGTCCTTCACAGATTCACAGCTGCAGGATAAAAAGAAAAAGATCTGAAGTAGTTTCACTCTTAACTTGTTGCCATAAGGGCTCAAATGTTATTTGGATTATGAAATGAAGCTGTGATCGGATCAGGACTTTCATCCAAACTCATCTGTTAAAGGGGTCCTATAATCTTATTTATCAGCAGCTAATCACTCTCTCTCACTCATATCCAAGGAAAATCATCAACACTATCATCCTTTATGTGGCAGGATAGGTGATGTTGCCCTCCTATTGGCCCTGGTTAAGTGTGGCTTTGGCAGACCAATGAGGTGGAAGCGGCCGCAATATTTAAGGACCCTTATTTTGACGGGTGTACGGGTCCTCGTAAGTCTGGGTTCTTCCCTTCCTGGCATTCTCGTTTCCGTTCTCGTTTCTTCTGAGGTATGTTGACACTCTCTCTGATGGTGTAATAATGTGAATAGCTCTAGTAATATTCTCTATTTATAGTTTAGTTAGCAACACCAATGTATGGTTGCTTAAAGTAAAACAGGTTGTTATTGAAACCCTTAGATCCTTCATTCCCCTCTTAATCATATATGAAAACACTGGATTACATAGACTGATTAAATGCAAGCAATGATCATGATAAAAACATACTCTGAAAAACTTGTGTGATCAGGCCGTACTCTTCCTTCTACATGCTCTTTAACAGAACAGCTCTTCTCTGTCGTACCGCATACCAGCGTCAGTTGAGAGTGTGTGTCTGACGTCAGATGAAAGCCTTACGACAGTCGAGTGTGTCACAAAACAAACCAATGTACAAGAGTCTGATGAGAAACACTCCTGAAACTGTAACTAATAAAGGTGCTTTAAATTATTCACAGTGGCCCTGTGACGATGAGATGCAGTTATGATATCGTTGCCTGGTCCGTGTGACAGAAACACATGAGCGCGAAGCACACATTTTTTTTGTTGTTGTGTGGCATTAAGAGGAGTTACTAAGGATCTAATGTAATGACTACGCCACCTGGGAATTCTCAACCCAGGAAAACCAACCTAATAAATAGGCTGCACAGATTTATTCCCTTAACAGGACAAGAGACGTGGAATGGAATTGACGCGAATCCTTTCGTTTTAATATAGTTGAGACAGCAGCAAAACAGCAGCGCTCCGTAATCAACGAGCGAACGTCGGGTAACCCCAGCAACGGAAATCCTCCCCGCTACTCGACAGAATACGCTGCGCTTCTGAAACGACAACTTTAATTAAAAGACATATCAGAGCATGACGCACATATACAAATAACCTGCATACTTGGGGTGCGAGGAATCCCAGTCACGGCAGTCCAAAGTGCCCATAAATCAACGTGCACGCTGTAACATGAAACACAAGGCATTTCAGTTTACCCCACTGCCCTATAAGGGAAGGATAGACGCTACAAACAACCGCGTTCCTACCTGTGAAGAGGCTGCAGACACATCAACCATGGGAAACAGTACTCGTTCTCCTACATACCATGGGACCACACAATTTTCCCGCATGCCTCTTCACAGCATGCGGAACCGGAAAAGCAAGGAAGCTTTGTGACGGGACTCAATACAGGGCAGGTATATATGCTCCGCCTTTAGCTGTGATAGGCTTAATAAATAGACCTGAAGCAACCAATAGTAGCCTGAAGCCAAACATCTATACTGCCACAGTTGTTTTGTTGTATTGTTTTGTAATTTAGGGTATTTAAGCCAGACCTCCTCAGCCTTTAGGAGAGAAGGGGTCAGTGAGTTAAGCTGAAGTTGCGTTTGTGCTGTTTAAAGCAAATTAACTTTGTAAAGTAGAAAAAGTGTGCACTGAGTTAAGTGTTTGTAACTATTCTATTTTCTTTTTCAATTTGTTTTTTCTTTATCCGTATTCACAGACTTGTAATTTGTACCCCAATTATTGCTATTTGCAGAGGTGAAAAGTAACGAATTACATTTACTCGCGTTACTGTAATTGAGGTTGTTGTTTTTTTTACTTTTTTAAAATCTGTAATTTTACTTTTACTTAAGTATGTTTTGTTTTAAGTATTGTAATTCGCTTGGTCCCTAAAGGCATACGTTACGACAGGCCTCAATATTGATCTGAACCATGCGTCCCACTCAGAGGAGAAAAGACATGATCCGTATTGAGTTTAGCTAAATTGTGCGCTGATCTTCCAGTGTTGTCTGGGATATATGAACATTAACAGTTGCATGTTCCTCCATAGGAGGCTAACAGAATATCAAGAGCCATTCGCTTTAGTAAAACAAGCTTCCTCATTACATGCACTTCTTCTGCAATGTCAGCAACAGAACTAAGTGAGTTTTGCTGTGTCCTCAAACACCAAAGGTGGCCTCATGTAGTGCCTGTACTTCATTCTGTACATTGATCATATTTTCAGTTTCAGAGATTTAATTCTCGATCTGTGTCATGATTAAAAGATGTTTGACATAATCCTATCCTCTGACATTACTCACATTGCCAGTAATAGAAGCCAAAAAACATCCTTAAAATCCCTTACAGAGGAATAGATCAGCTTTGTTACCACAAACAAAGTGTGTCATTAGAACAACGAGTGTTTTGATTTCTCATTGTTAGAAGAGTTTTGTCACATCTGGAAAATTCCCACATCTGGCTTAGACTTGCTCACTACAGTCTTCCCTTCAAGGCACCAGGAAGAATTCACTTATTCCCTCCAGATTTCACATAAAGACAAACTGATATCTATAATCAGTACTGTTATATACAGTCAAATGTCAAATGGATGTTAAAGAGAATAATTTCAGTAGTGACATACACTGCTCGTGAACAGCAGTTTGTTGTGCCAGGAATAATCAGCCACATTATAGACACATCTGTAAGCATTTGATGTTGTCAATGGTTCAAAACTGCATTTAGCAGAAGTTTCACCCTGTAATTTCCAAAAGTCATTGTGAAAATCTAGTTCTTTTCCACCTCATATTTCTGTTTTTAATTTTTCCCTTTTACACTTTTGCCTTTTGTTGTCTCAACATTAAGGCAGTCTATGCTCTAGTACTGTTACTCTAAACAAGTTATGTGACAGGTTTATCATTTTGATACTAGAATTAGTTGATTTCTTTGATGATAACTATACTACGTTAGTTAAGCAGTGAGTAATGTTGTTGTACAGGAAACATAGTTTAGATTGTTGAATGGCAGGGCTGTCCATCACCAAATTACACAAACATCTCATTAAAATGTCTACAAAACTATAAAACTGATCTGAGATCAGATAAAAACCCTAAACACAGGTTTACTGGGATCGGCCCCCAACAGCAAACCATTGAAATTTCGAAACATTTGGAAACAGTTGTGACGTAACAAAACCTTTTTTTTACAGAATTCACGTGACGAAAGCGGCCATCACTAGTGAAGACAAACATTTGATTGAACAAGATCCAAACTGGAGTATAAAGTCAGTATCTCTGTGCTCTTTGATTTGGGATAGTTCAACTTGCAAAAATCATATAAGGCCAAGGCACTCAAAAATTTAGAAAAAATAAATGATTGGCCTTTATTCATGGCTATAACATTTTTATGAACATTCATATATCTGCACAGCAAGTGTGTGTGAGGATCACATGCCAAGGACATGGAGAGGAGTGAGAGGAGTTAGTTTTAATCACAGAGGAATGTGAATGCAATCTAGCATAGTTTCCACTGATGCATATGTTGACTGAAGCATTATCTTTAAGGAATGAGGATTGTGTAGCATGAAATATACATTCAATTTTAAACATCCACTTCCCAGATCAATAAATCATGAGCTAAATGAAGTTTTATTAACTAAGTTCCGGAGGAGCATGTTCAGATAAATAACACGAGTAGACAGCACTCAGCAATCAATGACAAGAGGGTATATAGACTCAGCAGTCTTACCTCGATCCATTGACAGTTTGCAGCATCCCTCCACCACCCCTTCTCCAAGCTTCTATTTCTAAGCACTTACATACGGGGGGAGTACTCTGGGTTCGGGCTGAATTCTGAGCTCGGAGCCCTCCCTCCGGACAGCACGCCAAAAACGCATTAAATCCTACTCCCTCAAAATTATATGTAAGTGTGAACTCGTGAAACGTTTTTAAAACTCAATTGACACCTATTTCCAATCCATAGATGACGAGCTACAACCTCATTTTCCTCAAAACGAGCCTTATAATATAAATCGATCTCCGTGAGACCGTCTGCAAAGTGCAAAACCCATAAAGCGCTACTACAAATATTAGTCATTAACTTCAATGTTACACACTGCAGTGTCACCAAATTCAGTTTACACATCAATGGTTTGTGGCAAGACGTGTGGCAAGACCCATTTCCATTTTCTGAGACGTCCTTCAACTCATCACTGATAGTTACAGCTTCACTTTTCCCCCAGTTAATTTTAGCAGAGGACAATACACCAAAAACATTAATATTTTCTACAAGGGTGTCAATATCTTCTTGTTTTTTGACAATGATAACAACATCATCGGCATAAGCAGATAATTTAAAAACTGTTTCACATCCAGGAGGGTTTACATTGAAAAGAGATTGTCTTAATTTGTGCAGAGGAGGCTCTATGGCCAAGGAGTACAGCATACCAGATAATGAACATCCTTGTCTGACCCCCCTATGAACTTTAAAAGCAGCACTTAAACCACCGTTGATCTTTAAAATACTCTCAATGTCACTATACAAGACTCGGATCATGTTTATAAGGCCAGAGCTGAACCCAAACGCATCTAACGTTTGCCACAAATACTGGTGTTCGACTCTGTCAAAGGCCTTTTCTTGATCAATTGAAATCAGGCAAAATTCACAACCCAATGAATTGGAGAGGTCCAAAACATCATGAATTAAAATGATATGGTCAGATATCAACCTATTGGGTATACAATAAGTCTGGTCAACATGAATAATATGCTCCATAACTTTTTTCAGTCTCATTGCCAATACCTTTGACAAAAGTTTGTAGCCAGTACAGAGCAGAGCCACCGGCCGGCAGTTCTCTCTTGTAAATTCCCTTTTTTGGGGAGAAGAGTGAGGATTGCTCTCCTGCAGCTCAATGGTAAGTGTCCTTTACTTAAACTGTCTCTGAGAACAAGCAACAAATCTTAGCCAATCACAGGCCAGAAAACTTTATAAAAGTCCACAGGAAGGCCATCAATGGCTGGAGCTTTACCGCTTTCTAGAGACTCATAATTTTGACCACATTAAGTTTTGTTTTGAATAAAGCCTTTCTTTAAAGTGAATTTCATTTTGTATAAATTGTATCTTAATTTTAAACAATGTTTCATCAACCAATTGCCTGGATTTAATAAATAAGAATATATGACGCACAGATGCCAATGGCACATGTCACTATGCTTATTGGCACATCCGGTCTTCATTGGCATGTGCCAGTGGATAGTGGCATGTATCATTGACATTATTGCGACACACTGACACTGACACGACACCTGACTGACACAGAGTTGTGGAACATGTCACCATATGTTGTGAACTTGTGACACCTCCAGTAGTGACTGACAGATGAATCGACGTCTATACTGACATAATTGTGACACAAAATCCTACATAAATAGCCTAATTTTGGGATCTTTTATATATCAATTAAATGCCAATAATAATATAAGTCAATAATATTTTTTCAAACGTGTTATTTGTGTCACGTCTGTTTTTGATTGGCATGTGCCACTGAATGTTTTGTAATACCATTGCTACCTTGTGTTGTTTATCTCGCAAAGTCACAAACTGCCCAACATAAGTCCAAGTATATAAACGCTGAGTAGTATGAAAAAGCCTCCAAACATCACATAAATCATTTGAGAACTTTGAAATGTTCTCCTTCTCTTGTTGAGTCTACCAAATCTTGCAGCTTCACTATTTCACTCTCCAAAGCTTTCATAGATCTAGTCATGTCCCTTGTGACATTGAGAGTATACTGTAGGCACAGCTGTTTTATATTGACCTTCCCTATGTCCCACCACTGTTGTAAAGAAGTGTATTCAGATTTTTCTTTTGTGTAACAACTCCAAAAATACTTAAAAGCATCTTTAAAAGCATTGTCAGAAAGCAAGGATACATTAAAATGCCAATAGTCAATTTTGCATTTCACATCCTTAACAAAGATAGCAACTTGTACAAGGCAATGAACCGAAATACCCACTGGGTGTATTGAACAACCTTTAAGTTCATTACTCTATCAAAAATCTATCAAGCCTAGCCAAAGACAAAGAATTATCTTTAACATAAGTCCAAGTATATTAACACTGAGTAGTATGAAAAAGCCTCCAAACATCACATAAATCATTTTAACAAGACAACTCTTACTGGCTCCATGTGGTTCTTGGTGGATTCTGTCTAGAGTTGCATTTTCAGTGCAGTTAAAATCACCACCTAGGAACAGGTATCCATCATCACTACAGTTACTTATTACAGTATTTAGAGAGTTTAAAAAGACCACCCTTTCTGTGTCTACAGTTGGAACATAAACACTGATGAAAATCATTTTTACACTTTCAAAAATTAAAGCTTGCATTTTCAACAAGCGATCTTCAATGATTTCTTCAGTAACACAAGAAATGGGTAAAAAATCTCTAGAAAACAGGATACCAACTCCACCACTGTTACTACTCTTATGACTGAGAACAACTTCCCTATCCCAATCTTTCTTCCATGCAGTTTCATTTTCAACACGTTTCTTGTAAAAGCATTTTTTTTAATTGAATTCCTTAACTTTAACCCCCTGGGGTCGACAATCGCGCCGGCGCGATAGGCTCGCTTTTTTTTTTTTATCAGTTCAAATGAGAGTCCAAATTAGTGTTGCTTTCGTCATCGAAAATTATGACGAAATATTGTCGTCAACGAACCTTTATCACCTGACGAAAACGAGACGAGACGCAACGTAAATGCTGGTCATGTGACGATGACTAAAATAAATGTATAATGCAATATCGTTGACGAATAAAACCGAGACTAAATGTGGTTTACAAAATAAAAACTATGCTAAAATGTCTCTTCATTTTCGTTGACCAAAACGAGACGAGACGAAATGTTATAACGTCACGACGAATGAGAGAGTTGTGCGTGAACCCGTTTATGGCGTGAACCCATAGCTTTGTCGGCTTTAAATTCTGGTTTGCGATCTGGTCACCCGATTATCAGTAAATTTAACAATATTATTCCATTAGTTATTCCATTAAAATGTCTCATTGATATATTTGACACATTCATAATCATTACTTTTGCCGGTTCTTTGTGACAGCTGTTATGTGTGTTATTGGCAGCGTCACCCTCTAGTTATGAACGCGTCACCGCATCAGCACCGAAAACATGGAGTTTATTTTAAAGAATAATCGCACAACCTATTCGATATTCTATAATTAA
The DNA here is from genome assembly GCA_021464565.1 of Rutilus rutilus. Taxonomy (NCBI): domain Eukaryota; kingdom Metazoa; phylum Chordata; class Actinopteri; order Cypriniformes; family Leuciscidae; genus Rutilus; species Rutilus rutilus. Next base: position 665,099 of record JAJAQA010000028.1, on the reverse strand, counting down.
ATAAACTAATCGAATATTCAAAAATCGTGACTCATCCCTGCATGGAATCTCTTGTTTCTTTTCCCAAATTTTCACTCACGTCTCACCCATTTTCTAAGGGGATTATAAACGTTTCTTCATTGGTTCGCTTTTAATAAGGCCTATTATATCCGTATTCTTTACTGTGGTAAAGTAGAAAACGCTGTAGGACAGATAGCCTACATTCGTACTTGCATGTCAAATTCTACAGTTTGTGCTTGTTATAGACATGGTAAGGCACGTCAAGTTTAGTTGTAAAGCGCGTTTTACACGCGCGGATGATTTTTAGTTTCATTTTCTCTGGCCATTTTCATTTTCTAAATATCTCGCCGTTGTGGAGGATAAAATTCGCTCTTCGGGCCATTTTACATCAAGTTGAAAACATGAAGATATCAGAAAAGAGATCAATGGACTCTTTCCTGCTTGTCCCACATCCCTCTCAAAGCGCATTGTGGTAGGCTATATCACGCGTCTTTGTGTGGAAATATAAAACGATTTTTTTTTTTTTTTTTTTTTTTAAACAACCCCCCAACCACCGCTGGTAGTTTGTCCATTACCAACAAACTGCCACCGTCACAGCCTGAAATATAATAACATAACCTTGTTTGAAATACTATATTGACTGGGTTAAATAGAATTGCATTACTAAATAGAGACTAAAATACAATTTTCATTGACTAAAACTAGACTTAAATGTCATCAGTTTTCGTCAAATAAAACTAGACTAAAATGTCATCAGTTTTCGTCAAATAAAACTAGACTAGACTAAAAAGAGTATGAACGTGACTAAAACTAATAAAAACTAAAACGACAGCTTGACACAAAGACTAGACTAAAACTAAAATTAAAACAGGCTGCCAAAAACAACACTAGTCCAAATACTCTGTTGACTTTGATGTTACAAACCAGTTTCATACATCAATCTCTCCTGTTAAGTGTGTATTATTTTTGTGTATACTCACAATAAAAACAAAGTGTTGTGCTTTTTGCCAAATAAAGAAAAATAAACACGAAGCGAGTTCTGCCTTCTCTCTGTCAGTGTAGTCCATTCTGAAACGCGTCCGAAAATGAACAATAACTCAGTGAATACTCAGTCAAACAGACATTACAGACACACAGGCATGAAGCTTGAATTCTCTTCTTTTAAACGAAGTAATTTTTATAAAAAACAAATATTCTCAGTTTATGTAATCTGTAAGAAAAGAGCGAGATGTCAGTCGTTCTCATCTCAGCTAATTATTTTTAATGTAACCCCGCCCACGGAGAGCGCGCGCTATTCAAACGCAAATGACTGAGGCGATCCTGCAAACTGTGAACGCCCCCATATCAGCTTGAGAAAACACATCAAGTTTATTCAGATCATTGTACTTGTTTACACCGTCTCGCAGCGCTGTGAGGAATAATAATAATGGAAAATGTACCTCAGAAGTGCTGGTATTTCGAGGAACAACGGATGCCGCTGGCTGAGGAATACTGTAGTAAGTTTTTTTCATTCTCAAGTGAATCGCGTTTCTGTGTGTGAATGAATGAACGGCAGAGATGCGCCACAACTCACAAAAAGATGGTTTAAAGGTGAACTAAGTAACATTTTTTACCTTAACTGAACATCTTCGGAGTCATTGGAATTGTTATATTACTTATTTCGGGTTGAATGGTGGTCGTTTCGCACCCCCCTGGTGCCCGAGCGGAAAATGCGCACTTGCAACTTTGAGCCAGCGGGCCGCTGGCCGCCGCGTCAGGAAGTCTCGCGTGATATCAGGTCTCACGATGTAAACAATTGCTTTACGGCCAAAAGAAATCTGCTAAAATGCCGTCATTATTGCGCTCCCTCACGCTGTTCGAATCCGAATGAAGAAGACGTTTTAAAGAATGTCCCATCTGCTTTGATGTCGTTGATCTACTAGCCTCTGGTGTCTGAGAATAGCCAACGAGTTTTTACAACAGTGTTGTCAAATATCTATTCCGAAGCTGTAGGGGGAGCTCTAGAGAGAAACCTGCGAGCAAAAAGCGAGAATACAGCGAAGAAATCCCGAAGTTACTGAATGCAGCTTTAAATTTGAATCGCATTTCTGTGTGTGAATGAATGATCCGCTTTTAGCAAACTGTATTGCTATACTGAGATGAGTAAAAATCGACTGAAATATGTTGAAATAAAATGTATTTGTATAAGCAACGTATTAAACTGCAAATTAACATTTATATTTCTTATATAAACGAAAGACCTATGTTACAGACAAATGAAAGACAACATTTCGTTGACTAGTTTTGGATAGATTATACATTTTTACTGTAAAATATCTGCCACCTCAAATAAGCTTTTGTTTGCCCATTTTTGCTCATATGTTAAGTATAGTATGTTTTGTCAAAAATAAAGTCATCAAATAATCAATCAAATCCTTAACTTTGAAATATGAATGATAAAATGTATACTTTCGTTTTTACAAAGAAAGATTACACTTGAATTGTTGTTGTAATTGTAACCTTTTTGATAAAAAATATATATTTACAAGGTAGATGTAAACAAACTATTAAAAGGTAAGTATAAGATTTTTCTTTAAAAAAAATTTATTGTGTTTTTTTAGTGACAAATTTGGGGAGAGGATACATATTCCAAAACTGAAAATATGAGAATTAACTGCACAATTACTAGACATGTTTTACTTGGACATTATACAATTTGAAAGCACAATTTGTGGAAAAATAAAAAAAAATTAGATGCTTCCAACTGTGAACCAATTTGGTAGAATATATATATATATAAATATATATATGCATTTTTTCTTGTGGCTCAGTGACACACCTGAATGAATGGCTCATTAAGTATGCGGGCCATTGTCTCCTCAGGTGTGAACCACTAAATATGCATGATGGTGTTGGATCGTTGACGCCCACTCGCATAATGCCTTTCCAGACAGAAAGTGTTTTTTATTTAAATCAATGTATTGTGTTATGTGAATGATTAGGCAGGATGATTTTCACATCATTTTGAAGAAAAAACTCTAGGCGACGACATACATTAGTCAGAAGTCTTATTGACACATATTTAGTATGTGTTTTGTGGCCTTATTTCAGAAACTTTAGTTTTTAGTTTTTTCAATAACCATGCATAAACATTATTCTCTCAAAAATACAAACATGTACATATTGCTCACATATTATGGTAGCCCAGTTTGTGCTAAATAGAGTGTAATTACACCTTTGCCATTAATATGTTTATAAGCAACTGAAAAAAGCACAAATGTCAGGGCATGTCAGAACATCTCAAGGACCCCAAAAACACCTCAGACCCCAGAGGGTAGTGCTGCACGATTAATCGTATCGCAATCGCAATCGCGATGTCAAGCCCACGCGATTATATGACGCAAAATGCTGCGATTTTATATTAAATAAACAAATTAGCGCTGTTAACGCAATTAACGCAGCATCTGTTAATTTTTGCCATCCTTTGGCTACAGTGTTACATGATCCCGCTCTTATTCATGCAAATGCTTTTAAACCATTCATGCGCGATAAGACAAAAAAGAACGCGCTGTCAGTGAATGTCCTCCTGACACACACACACACACACAACCCACAGATAGACGCGCCAGTATCGTACAGACAGCACGCCAGTATCAAGTTCTCTTTTGCGGTAGAACGAACACACATGTATGCCAAAATGAACGCGCTGCCTGTCAATGTCCTGAAAGACACACAGAAAGACGCGCTAATATCGTGCGTGCGCACAAAACAGCATGCCAGAATACAGTTCTCTTTCGAGCTTGAACGAACAATAACATACACAATTATGCCAAAATGTCTTTTTGTCGAGTATCTTCATAACATAAGAGTAGTCTTATGATGAACGTGAAGAGTTGTGACTCGTGAGAGAATGAGGCGTGTGAGATCCGCGTCTCTGACAGCAGCAGCTGGTCTTAAAGGGACAGTACACAGTAGCCACTAATTATATCTGTCGCTTAAGTTAATCAAAGAACAAAGGGAACAGAGAAAAACACTCACTCCTCTTGACTAAATAACTTTTTTCTTTAGGCAGATTATCACTAATCTGTGTGTGCATTTATTTTCAAGTTGACTCATGAAACCATTTGTTTATTATATCGCATATCGCAATCGCAATATTGACCTCTATTATCGCAATATGACATTTTCCCCAAATCGTGCAGCCCTACCAGAGGGTTAAACAAACTGATAAGGGAAACTCTCTTTGCATCCTCTCTGGCACCATTGGTGTTTAAAGAACCCAGCTTTATGTCAAACATAGCAAATGTTAATTTTAACAAAACAGAGAGGTTAACACAAACAAAGAAAAAAAGAAAAGACACTTAACCATCATTAGCTATTCGTGCTAACTTTTATCATGCATTTTTTAAAGGTTTTTTTAAAAAGGTTTTTTGGTCTGTAAAGGTCAGTTGGCCGGGGTGTTCTGTATTTTCATGAATAGTTTAACTGAATCAAGAAACAACTTTAGATCTGGGAAAAACGCATCAACTTTAACTGATCTCAAGCCTTTGGTTCTTTGTAAAAAGGACTGAATTTTGGTGAAAGAGTAAGCACTCTCCACATCCATCTGTGTGTCTCCACTAACATCACTTTCAGACTCTTTGTGTTCATCAGCCCATCATCTGACTGAGGTGAACAGCTCATGGGATTTGTCTTTGACACTTTTGTAACTTGTTCAGTGTTTGATTTATTTTCTGGATTTTTTTAATTTGGAAATGTCAGCGTCCAACAAAACCTCTTCTTCATTAAACAACACTGACTCAGCTACTCTAGTTGCGGTTGGACCAACATTTAATTCCTCTTTTAAAACATCTTGTGCATTTTGTTCACTCGCTACATTTTCTATCTGCTCATTCTCATCTCGGTTTTCTTCCTGTACAGTTCTCTGCGGGTATCAGAATCGGCGCAAAGCAACATCATCTTTCCAAACACTCAATGCCAGTGCGGCACAAACACTGTGTGATGCGTGGGCTGAATATAACATTAGGAAGCAGGAGGATCCAAAATCAGGAATGCTTTGAGTGAAGGGCATGTAAAAGCAGTTCAGGAAAATAGGGACACCCAAGCAATAGCAACACCCTAGCAACCACCCAAAATACCTTAGCAACCGCCCAGAACACCATAGCAACCGCCTAGTAACACCATAGCAACCACCCAGAACACCCTAGCAACCGCATAGCAACCACCCAGAATTACCTACCAACCACCCAGAACACCTTAGCAACACACTAGAAACACCCTAGCAACTGAGGTTGCTCTATCTATTAGAGATGCGCGGATGGGCTATTATTTCATCCGCAACCGCATCACAAAACTCATCATCCGTCCGCCATCCATCCGCACCAACATTTTTGACCAATTTTCAAAACCGCACCCGCCCGCCATCCGCTGAATGTATACACATATTTTTCATTTGACTGGTTCAACCGCCCGCCACCCGCCACCCGCCCGCATTTAATTAATTAAAATATTTTTCGTCACGTCATCCGCCCGATCCGCGGGGTCCGCGGCTGTAACCGCCAACCGTGCATCTCTACTTACTATCTATCTATCTATCTATCTATCTATCTATCTATCTATCTATCTATCTATCTATCTATCAACTTAAAACTACTTCAAACTATACTTTAAACTACTTTTAAACTTCAAACTAATTTAAACTGTAAACTACTTTAAACTTCTTCAAACTTTCTGCCAACTTAAAGTTTGTCTCGACAAACTTTTTAATCTCGTTTATTATTTTTATTATTATTATTATTATTATTATTATTGATTATGTTCACATAGGTGAAATAAAAACATAAAATAATTTATCATATTATTTACTCGGGCTTCTTCCTTTAAACATCACAATCCAGACACTTTAATTGGAGAGTATAGATTTTCTGTAGCCATCAAAAATACATCTGTTTGTCATAATCGATCTTCTCACTAAAGCTGATCGTCTGTGAATCAACACCTGGCCGACAGAAGAGCGGAAGTGTTGAACATTTACATGTTTACTTTCCACCTCTGTATATTTCAGATTGTAAAGAGTCTGTAAATTAATCTAAACTAAAGCAGAATCCCTAGAGCTCGATATCATTATAATCCTGAAGATTAATTCCTGAAGACTTACCGTGATGTGATATTTGTGCCAGTGTAAAATATGTGTTGGCTCTCTGTCACCCTGTTTAAGTTTGCATTCTGTGAGCTGTCTACACTTTCTCTTCCTCTCTCTGGTTTTCCTGCCTGCAACTTTGACGCAAGCAGAAAACAGACTAACGCATGTACTGACACACATATCCTCTGTCCAACTGTATTAAACTGAGAATCAACTGAGCAGCAATCTGGTGTCTGTGTCTCTTATTTGGTTCTCCAAGTGCACTGTCAGGCTTCACGAGATTTGGAGGGCATTGCAGAAGACTGAAGATTATTTAATTAAAAAAGTCATGCTGGTTTGGGTTTTGTTTTCACGTTTCATGTCTTTAATTTTGTGAATGTGTCATGTTAGGTGTGTTGAACATCGGCTGATGTAACCGATCGGCGAGAGTTGCTGAAAACAGAGACGTGAAGTCTGAAGACACTTTCTGCTTCCCGTAGTGACGCTCACGTGATGTTTGCATACTTTACCACAGCTTTACCTCAGATATCAACAACAAATAAACCCCGTCCATCTCCAGACATCTGTCACATCAAGTGTCTCCAGGAATGGTTTATATTCTGAATTAAGTGATGAGAGTCGGCCTGTGGACATTTATCAAGAGCGCTGTCAATCACAACACTGTAATTCCTATAGCAAGTAGAGAGTTTGTGAATTCAGTCAGTCAGTAAAGTCTTCTGCTTTCTATAAACTCGAGAAGTAGCATTCTCAAACCTTCAATTAAATCCAGAAATATTGGCCATAATATTATAAGTCAAGTTAAGATCAATGACATTACACAGAAATGTCCATATGAATCACAGTCTGAATGTAACAGATTATCTTTAAATGCATTTCTTCATCACTGCACTTCTCTGCTTTGGTCTTCTTTATCTTCAGGTCTTCTCCCTCTGAACAAACATACACGTATTTGATTAATCAGGTGCGTCATCGGATCATTCTGTCAAACTATTAGTTCAGTTGATTCAGTGTTTGGAGAAGCTCAGTTTCTCAGCTGATGTGACATTTGAGACGATTTTTATGAGTCTGAAATATGGTCTTATAATCGATTCAGGATTATCCAGAAATTACATCATGTGACATACAATGTTGTGGATTTCACCTACGATTCTTTGTCATTAATGTTACCATCAGAGATTGGTTTCCATCTTCTTGTGTTGTCTTGTTCCTGCAGAGAATTAAAGGTGGAAGAATCATTTGAAAAGTGTTTAACATTAAATCATTTTGTTCATAGTCAATTATACGGACCTGTGTCGTGTGTTAAACAGGACAGTCCAGTGTGCGCTCATATAGAATATGTAAATCACAGTAATCAGCACATTACCAGAGCTTTAGTCTTATTTTTATCCGCCTACACCTAAAAATTATGACATTACTTTCACATATGTAAAGTCCTGAAAGTCAGTTGTCGTGAAGTAAAAGCACAGAGTTTGTGATAAAGTTTCCCTCAGAAAAGCTCCTGTCAGACTCCCTTTGCGAGCGCTGAGTGATCGACGTTTAACGGTTTTGTCTCCATTCACTAATATGATATAAAGAGAGGCACAGACACCATTAACCCTCTGGAGTCTGAGCTGTTTTCTGGGCCCTGGACGTGTTCTGACATGCTCTGACATTTGTGCTTATTTCTGTTACTTGTGACATTTTCATGGCTAAAGTCTAATTACACTGTATTCAGCACAAACTCTGCTACAATAATATATCAGCAGCATGTATGTAAAAGTTTATAGTTTTGAGATAATGACATTTATGCGTGGTTTGTGAAAATACCAAAAATAATTCTCACTGAAATAAGGTCATGAAACCCATACTGATTATTTCTTCACAAGACTTTTGAAAATTGTATGACGTAGCCTAGAATATTTGCTCTAAAACTATGTGAAAATTACCCTGACTGCTCATTCAGAGAAGACAATATATTGATTTAAAAATTTTACGACGTGTTTTGTGTGAGAAAGCTTTATGCGGAAGGTCATTAATATGTAAGCTTTTCACACCTGAGAAAGACAAAGACCCTCCCCTAATGGCCCTACTAGGAGCTATCAGGCCCTATCATTCTGAGCAACCTTGCACAACTTATTGAAAACAATGATCCAAAGACACAGACCTTTCTGCCATTCCTAAAAGCATTGTACATACCTTTCATTTCCAAGGTGTTTGATTTTCACTTTACCATGTTCATGTACGGAGACTAATGTGAATGTTGAAGTCAGCTGGACTCAGTGGCATCTGGGCCCTGAAAGAAAAAAAAAGTGAACATACTGAAATCAAGAGAAAGGCCTGCACGATTTTGGGAATAAAATTTAGATTTTTCTGGTTAAAATTGCTTTTTAAAATTCACAGAATACACACACACACACACACACACACACACACACACACACACACACACACAAATGTTTCCAACAATATATAATATAATGAACACCAGGTTTGTTGTGCCTTGTAGGCATAGGCTATGCGCAGTGCTGGATAAAATAATAATAATAATAACAATAACATATAGCAGCCTATAAATCTTCCAAAAGATTTCAGTAACAACTAAGCTAGAGAAAAATATATTGTTTATCATGTTACTTCAAATGTTTCCATTCGTTATGATGATATGAAATGAGATAGCCTAATAGTAAAAACATGAAGCCGTTTGTTTTGCTTTTCAAACGCGATTGCGATCCAAAATATGATACATTCAAACGCGATCGCGCTCAAATATGAAACATTATGGTTACCATATACATATACATATACATATACGTTTCAGTAGATATCCACAAACACAGTAACAGTAAACACGGGTCTAAATATTATAATATTCACCATATATCGAGCAGCAGTTCAACTGCAATGTGAAATGTATGCAACAATAACAAACTATTATGTAAGAATTTCTTACCTTACATCTTTCTTGTCTTCAAATCGCGTTCTTCTTCTTCTGATGTAAATCCAACGTAAGCTCACGGCGCGTCTTTCAAACTCGACAAAAAGCGGAGACTTGTGAAGTGTTTTGTTTTTGAGGTAATGAGCGCGTTTGCGTTCCATGTGGAGATTTGCATGTGAATATCTTTTGCGCGCGTGGGCGTGGTCAAATTAAAAATAATTAGCAAGCGCGTGAGAAGCTGGACATCTTGTTGGTTTTATACAAATTACTTAAACAGAGAATATTTGTTTTCAGTTTGAATCCGATCATTTAAAAGTACTCACTTAAATGTTTATAAAGGTATATGGCTCATAAATGTGTGACAAGTATTTGCTGAGTTTTGTTTCAGTTTATAGACGTGCTCAAGAAAAAAAAGTTCACCGCGACGGAGAGGTAGAACGCACACCCTGTTTATTTTCTTTATTTTTCAAAAGCACAATGTTTTGATTTGATTGTAAGTGGACACATACAAAAGTAGAAATATCACAGATTTTTTTTTATATTTCTTTTTTCTGTATGACTGTTACGTCCCTCGTTAATTAGATGTTATTTGTCTAGGAATATTATTAGACTTAACAAAAGTGTTGCATGTGTGTGTCAAATACAGTACCGGGAATTGCAATTGAAAAGGAACAGACAACAATACATAACTGAGTTGAAAGATTTTTAATTCCTCAACTGCAATAAAGTGAAGTAGTAATGAAAGTATAAAGTAATGAAAAGTAATAAAGTAATAGATGTTTACAAATTGTACAACGTAACCAGAACAATCAAAAGTACAGACAAACTGAGGGAGAGGAAAGAGCAAAAGAGTGGTGCTTAAATCAAAAACTGAATATAACAAAAAGCCCCTCTTACTAAAGTTAAAGAACTAAGCTAACTATCAACAAAAGTGGTAGAAATAAACATCTTCAGCGTACGAGACGCTGTAACTAAACTATACTAACTAAAACAAAAACATACATAATTAGCACCACTCCTAACACTTGTGTGTCTAATACATCTCAGTAAACTGCGTGTGCAAATGTAGGTCGCGACCAGCTTACCTGACTCAAAACCTCTCTCGCCAGTCTACACACTGCTGAACGATGAACTGAGATGAAGATTTCATGACAGCAACAAACACTTAGCAGGCACTGCAAGCACGTAAGTTACCAAGGGCAACACAAAACATAAGCACGTAAGTTACCAAGAGTAACACAAGACACATTCGCGTAAGTTACCAAGAGTAACACAAGACACATTCGCGTAAGTTACCAAGAGTAACACAAAATACACTCGAGCACAAACAAAGAGAACTGATCTAACTGCAAGATCATAAAAGCAGCGAACCCCAAACACAGATCAGTCTCTCAGACTTGTCTCTCAAACAAGAGAACCGTCCTCACAGAGAGTGCAAACTCTTTCCCAAACCCAGAGTCTGTCACGACTGCCGCCATTGAAGTTAGAGCCATTCATAAACTGCACGGTGACATGCGATTGGTGGCGCGATCCCAGACGTCAGCATCCTACGTCAACAGATTGACAGGCGGACTCTCCAATCGAGCTTCACACCTGAAACAAATAAAGTACACAGACATACACGACACGCATATGCAGCAACATACGCACAAACAAAAATGACGTAGCGCGGCGTACGTAACAATGACCATAAATGACGGAGTAATAGCTCAACTGCAGGCCGCTCTCAAGCCCAGCCTCCTGCACGAAGCTCTTCGTAGCGCTCGTCTCAGCCTCCTCTCTCTTCTTCGCAGCGACGACAGGGCGGCCGCCCTAGATCGCGCTCAACCAGCCGTCACAGGCCGTCTCCCTCCCGGGGACCCCGGCCTAAGATCGCGTTGAAACCTGAGCCCGCGAAGTCCTCCTAGCACCCGCGAGGAGAAGATGGTCGAGTCCCGCCGCGGCCGGACCACCATCAAAACGACCCGCTCTGTCAGTCCCCTTAGAAAAGGCTACTGCAGCAGTGTATACCGCAGCCAACGAGTCAGTTGTACAACTCGCTCGCCTGCACACAAACAACGTTTTTACGGCGACTCAGATAAATCTCAAAAAGAGTATAATGTCTGTTTATCCGGCTCACACCGATGGTGTTCTGAGTGTAGAAAACGTGCCCACGTTCCAGTGATCACCCCTACACACAAGCACTATTACCACTGTGTCCTGCACTCCCACAGAGCCCACTCACATAAAGCTGGCACATGCCGCTCGAGTGTTAAATAAAGGAAATGTGCCCACGTTTCAGTGCCCACACCTACCCACTGCCCGCTCTGTTACACGGTTATCCCAGGGGACAAAAATTTCAAAGCATACTGGCCATGTTGTGAACGTAAGCCCTGTGCCCGCTCTCGAGCGCTCACACTTACTGATAAACACTGTACCCCCGGCTCCGCTCACGCGTCCCGCTTTTCTCGCCACAGTATGTTCTCCATCCAAAGTGACCGAGTCATTAAGTGCAAAGCGGCCAGCCATCACTGTCAGTGAGCCGCCCTATTCAGGCATCGAGAGCGCGCGCGCCGCGCCGCTACCTCTGATACAGGTTCTCAACCCCACGCAGTGCGGCGATCGGAACCCAGAGGCCATTCTACCCCTAGCTATGCATGCAAAAGCATGGTCTAGCGATTCCGGGTGTGTCAGAATGGGTGCTGAATACTGTAAAGCAGGGCTATTCACTACAGTTCGCTCGCTGGCCCCCGCGCTTTCGAGCTCGGACCGAGACGAATGTGAATCTGGAAGTAGCACACCTACTTCGAGCAGAAATAGCGAAGCTGCTGTGCAAAGGGGCGATAGAACCGGTACATCCTTCTCTTAGCAAGTCAGGCTTTTACAGCCGTTACTTCCTCATACCCAAGAAGGATGGAGCTCTCAGACCTATCTTAGATCTGAGATATTTGAACAAAGCTCTCATGAGACGGCCGTTCAAGATGCTCACAACCAGACAAATCCTCACGCAAATTCGCCCGAGGGACTGGTTTATTTCTCTCGATCTGAAAGACCCATACTTTCCGATTCAGATTATACCCCGTCACAGGCCATTCTTGAGATTCGCCTTCGACGGTCAGGTATTTCAATACACCGTCCTGCCGTTCGGCCTGTCTTTAGCACCCCGTACATTCACGAAGTGCATGGACACGGCCCTCGCTCCCCTGAGAAGTCAGGGTATGCGAATCTTGAACTATTTGGATGATTGGCTGATTTTGGCACAGTCAGAGAGAGAACTCTTATCTCACAGAACAGTGCTTCTCAGCCATCTGGAAAGCCTGGGTCTCACGGTCAACTGGACCAAGAGCTCATTGCTGCCCCGTCAGTCAGCCTCTTTTCTGGGAATAGAGCTGGACACGGTGGCTATGACGGCCCGCTTATCGACACAGTGTGCGCGCCGTGTTCGGCATCTGGCCGCGTCTTTCCAGAAGGACAGCGTTGTTACTCTGAAAAGATTTCAGAGAATGCTGGGCCATATGGCGTCAGCTGCAGCAGTGCTCCAGCTGGGTCTACTGCGTATGCGCCCCCTACATCGCTGGCTGAACGCTCGAGTACCTTACCGAGCCTGGGCTGCCGGCGGCTCGCGTATCAGAGTGACTCAGAGCTGCGTTTCAGCTCTGCAGCCCTGGATAGCGGCCGAATGGTACCAGTTGGGAGTGACAATGGGAGATGTCTCGTACCGAAAGCTAATCTCGACGGACACCTCCAACCTCGGTTGGGGCGCTCTTTTCGAGGGCAGACCGGCTTATGGCCTCTGGTCAGATCGGGAGAAAACCCTTCACATAAACGGTCTAGAGATGATAGCGGTCGAGAATGCGCTGAAACACTTCCTCCCATACCTGCGGGGCCACCACATACTGGTTCGCACAGACAACATGTTTGTGGTGTCCTACATGAATCGCCAGGGCGGTGTCAGATCCAGAAATCTCTGCGCTCTGACGGAACACCTCCTCATTTGGGCTTAGCAATCACTGAGCTCGCTCAGAGCCACGCACGTGCTGGGCCACCTGAACGATGGTCCAGACAAACTGTCCAGGGACAATGTTCCCCCGGGAGAATGGTCCCTGCACCCGCAGACAGTCCAGTCACTGTGGCGTCTTTTCGGCAAAGCGAAAGTCGACCTTTTTGCGTCTGAAGACAACGCTCATTGCCCAAGGTTCTTTTCGAAGAACAAGGACGCACTGGCCCAAACCTGGCCCAGCTGCCCGCTGTACGCTTTCCCCCCGATCTCACTGTTACCACAGGTCATCAGGAGAATCAGGGAAGCGCGCCACTCAGTGCTCCTCATAGCTCCGCACTGGGAGAACCAAACGTGGCTCCCAGAGCTGAGGCGGCTGTCAGACTTAGCCCCATGGCCGATCCCGGTGAGAGTAGGTCTCCTCTCTCAAGCCGGCGGTTCGACTATTGCAGCGTTCGCAGAGTCGACGTGCGGCCAGGCAATAGGAAGGAACAAGCTCATTGTCCGCTTCCTTAAAGGAGCCAGGCGGATGAATCCCCCGCGGCCCCCATCGGTTCCTATTTGGGATCTTTCTTTGGTCTTGGAGGCCCTGAAAGCTCATCCCTTTGAACCCTTAGAAACTCACGCTCAAAACCGTTTTTCTGATAGCCCTGTCATGACTCATGACTTACACGCGTTATCTGTTAACGCCGCGTGTCTCGAATTCGGACCTAATGACTCTAAAGTCATCCTCAAACCGAGACATGGTTATGTCCCCAAAGTGATCGGCACCCCTTTCAGAGCGCTGATCATTTCGCTCTCGGCTTTGCCGGCATCTGGCAGTGAGGTCTACGGTAACCTCCTCTGCCCTGCCAGAGCACTGAGAATTTACATAACGCGCTCCGCCGCCTTCAGGCGCTCGGAGCAGCTTTTCGTTTCGTTTGGTGGGCGTACCTAGGGTCTCGCGGCCTCGAAACACAGTCTGTCCAGATGGATAGTGGACGCTATCGTGGTAGCTTATGCGTCTAAAGACCTGCAGTGCCCTCTGGGCATCAGGGTTCATCCCACCAGAGGCATGGCCTCTTCGTGGGCTTGGTCCAGTGGGATTTCTATTCATGACATCTGTATGGCGGCAGGCTGGGCCTCCCCGTCTACATTTGTTAGGTTTTACAATCTGGAAGTTCCCGACTTGCAGGCTAAACTTTTGTCAGTTTAAGCGGTATGTATGTTCTGCCCAGAAGTATTCATGTGCAGGCTACCATCACGTGACTTAGCTCTCCTGGTTGAGCTGCACTATAAGGGTTGATGTTCTATATATAGACAGGCAGCGCCACTCTGTACTCCCCTACGGTGTGCTTATGTACATGTGCTGGCCCGCGTTGCTGGCCGCCTGATTACCACTCTTTTGTGTTCCCCGGGTTTTTCCCCTGGGACTCATGTAGTGGATGCTCAGCGTGCACGGCGCTGACAAGGGGTTCCCGTAGCGTAAGCAACTTACGCAATACCAGAGAACCTTTTCGTAAGAAAACGTACTCGGTTACCTAATGTAACCTCGGTTCTCTCTAGAAGAGGGAACGAGTATTGCGTAACCTGCCGTGCTCGCGCCTCGAGCTGATTCGCTTCAGTCGATGAAAACCAGGGTAGCAGCCACCGAGCCCTTCCTTATATACGCTATAGCCACGCCCATTCTGGCAGGCTCTGACGTGGGAGGGCGCGATGTCACGCAGGGCTCAGTGGTTGGCTGCTGCAGTTGACGCAGGGCAGCCAATGAGCGCGCTAGACAGCCCACTCTAGGTCTGCTAGCTGCTGCACTGCGTTGACAATATATACAAAATTAAGGATAATTTTTGGCTTCAATATCTCGAGAAAAGATTAACTTTACCCGTAGCGTAAGCAACTTCCGCAATACTCGTTCCCTCTTCTAGAGAGAACCGAGGTTACGTTAGGTAACCGAGTACGTTTCAGTGTGAGCTGTGAGCTGAGGCACAGAGGCTGGTGTGTGTGTGTGTGTGTCGCTCCTGTCATATAAAGCTGTTGTGCTCGTGGAGATCTAATAAAGGATAAAACACCATCATTTCAGAAGAAAATGTTGTGGTGATGAAGGCAGCAGATTGAGCTCTGAAGCTCCTGAAAGACTGGAATTACACCGTGATCATCTGTGTTTAACAGCGATAACTGTGAGTGTGTGTACCGTCGCTGATCTGCACAATTCATTTAGTGTCAGACAGTGTGTGGAAAAATAAAGCACACAATCAGGAGATCGTCTCTGTGTTTCATTCTGCTGATCTCTCGTCACATTCATGATCATTCATACTGTCATCAGTTAATAGCAATCATTTTCCTTACTCAAAATAAATGTTAACTCAAATATGATGAAGAAAGTGGTGTAGAGCCAAATGTATATAAAGTCCAACCTCACAAAGCTTACTGTGTAAAAAAAAAAGTCAAAAGCCAAAAAAGTCATAAAGTAGGAAAAGGATCCACACACGTTGAATAGGGCAAAGACTCTCCAACTGTTGGTTGATGATGCTTCAATGGAGGACCTGCAAAACCTGCTATAAAGTGCAAAACATTTTCTCAATAACTCTAGTTGTCTAGAGTTAATTTCCAAAAACTGAAATTCAGTTGAAAATAATATAAAAATAGGAACTAATGTAAAGATCAATCCTATAATAAGAGCTCTACATGTCACAGTGGTGTTTCAGGCAGGATGGCGAAGACAGACAGATCAAGTTCATAACACTCAAGGTTTAATCACAATACCTCAGACAGGCAAAGACAAACACAACTAAACGAAACGGTGATCGCACAGAGAATGAATCCAGGGGTACAACTTAATAAACACAAACGAGATAATTAATGGAACACAAATGAACTAATAATGACCGTAACCAAAGACACGTGACAAATTAAAACAAACTGAAGGTCCTTGAAAACAGAAACTAACAGAACATACACTCACCTAAAGGATTATTAGGAACACCTGTTCAATTTCTCATTAATGCAATTATCTAATCAACCAATCACATGGCAGTTGCTTCAATGCATTTAGGGGTGTGGTCCTGGTCAAGACAATCTCCTGAACTCCAAACTGAATGTCAGAATGGGAAAGAAAGGTGATTTAAGCAATTTTGAGCGTGGCATGGTTGTTGGTGCCAGACGGGCTGGTCTGAGTATTTCACAATCTAATAAACAGATAAACAGACGTCACCCGAACAAAATATCCCGTTACAGTTCAGTAGTAATGATTTTATTAAGTTCTTCACTGAGAAAATAGAAAGCATCAGAACCACAATTGTAAACGTTCAATCTTCAATTGCGCCTTATAATTCAGCCTCAATTATCACCCCGCAAGAACAATTACAGTGCTTTACAACTATAGAACAAAAAGAGTTAAATAAACTTATCACTTCATCTAAAACAACAACATGTTTATTAGATCCTATACCAACTAAGCTACTGAAAGAAGTGTTACCTGTAGTGGAAGAGCCTCTCCTCAATATTATTAACTCGTCTTTATCTTTAGGTCATGTTCCAAGAACATTTAAACTGGCAGTTATAAAACCTCTCATTAAGAAACCACAATTAGATCATAATAACCTAGCAAATTATAGACCCATTTCAAATCTTCCATTTATGTCTAAAATGTTAGAAAAAGTGGTGTCCGCTCAATTGTGTTCTTTCTTGCAAGAAAATGATATCTATGAAAAGTTTCAGTCTGGATTCAGACCGCACCATAGCACTGAAACTGCGCTCGTTAAAATCACAAATGATTTACTTTTAGCTTCTGACCAAGGCTGTATCTCAATACTAGTTTTACTCGATCTTAGCACTGCGTTCGATACTATAGATCACACAATACTCTTAGATCGACTACAAAATTATACCGGTGTTCAGGGACAAGCATTAAACTGGTTCAGATCATACTTATCTGACCGCTACCATTTTGTCTATTTAAATGGAGAAAAATCGATCATAACTCCAGTAAACTATGGAGTGCCGCAGGGATCTGTGTTAGGCCCTCTGTTATTCTCAATATACAGTATATGCTGCCACTTGGAAATATTATAAGGAAACATGGAATTCAAAGAAGTTTCCATTGTTATGCTGATGACACTCAAATCTATATTTTATCAAGGCCAGATGAAAACGCTAAATTATCCAAATTGACAGAGTGTGTTAAAGGTATAAAAGATTGGATGACGCGTAATTTTCTTTTATTAAATCCAGACAAAACAGAGGTACTAATCATCGGCTCAAAAAACCGCTCACAAAACCTCTCGCAATACAACTTTAACATCGTAAGATGTCCTGTTACTTTATCCTCT
The DNA here is from genome assembly GCA_021464565.1 of Rutilus rutilus. Classification (NCBI taxonomy): domain Eukaryota; kingdom Metazoa; phylum Chordata; class Actinopteri; order Cypriniformes; family Leuciscidae; genus Rutilus; species Rutilus rutilus. The sequence continues at coordinate 647,781 of JAJAQA010000028.1, read as the reverse complement.
ACAGTAAAAGACCTGGGTGTTATACTAGACTGCAACCTGTCTTTCGAAAATCATATTTCGTATGTTACAAAAACAGCCTTTAGAAACATTGCTAAGCTACGTAAATATGCTATCAGTTTCTGATGCAGAAAAGTTAGTTCATGCATTCATGACCTCGAGACTAGATTACTGTAATGCTTTATTAGCTGGTTGTCCTGCATCCTCAATAAACAAGCTACAGTTAGTCCAAAATTCAGCCGCTAGAGTTCTTACTAGATCAAGAAAATATGATCATATAACACCGATTTTATCATCACTGCATTGGTTACCTATAAAGTTCCGTATTAATTACAAGGTATTGCTACTGACTTATAAAGCCCTAAACGGCTTAGCTCCAGTCTATTTAACGGATCTTCTATCGCCCTATAATCCATCGCGCTCTTTAAGATCACTAAATTCGAGGCTTTTGGTCATACCTAGGATATCCAGATCCACCAAAGGAGGGAGAGCATTTTCACATTTAGCTCCAAAACTTCATAGATATATATTTAATTAGTCAAAAGCATATTGAATCAAACCAAAATCTTATGAATTAAAATTGAAATCAAATATTTGTTAATAGCCAGTGTTAATATTTGTTTTAATTTCAACTGTAGCCTTAAATTAATTAGGTATACCCCTGTATTGACAAATTGCGTCCGAGTACCCATTTGGATCTATTTTAAAAGGTATTTTAGTTCTATTTTTATTTTCCTTCATGAATTGTCTTAATTCCCACTGTGCTATGGCAATTTCTTGAATTAGTCGTTACCATTCATTATTTTCGTTTCTTTTCTAATTTCTCGTTATCATCGTTTTAACGTTGCTTTGATATATTTTGCTCTTCAATCAATTATTGTTCTGTTGGGATTATTATCATGTTGCTACTAAGTCTATTCAAGGGCTGAACATTCAATTTTAGGACGGTTTGGTTGATGTTGAGTGTTTGGCGATATGCTTCATTTTCAGATCGACATATCATCGGCCTGTGAGATCGCCGATACACGATATTATCACGTGGGGGTGGGCGGGGCAATAATTTACTTATTTCAGAATTTATTTAATAATTTTTCAACTTATTTATGTACTTTTCTACGCATTTCACTTATTTAATTCTCAAATGGCCATGGCTAAACTGTTTTGGTCATAACTTGAATGTGGCAGTGAATTATTCACTACAAAAGGAAAAGGCAAGAACTGATTGTGCTTTTGGCATGTGTCGTTCAATTAATGGAGCATTCTCTCACAGCTGGCAAAGACAACGAGAGCTCCGAAAGGCGCAGGAACAGCTCAGTCTACCTCAAACTATGCTGGTACAACCCAGTCTCACGGCAGTTCGTGACATAGTCATGAAATTTAATCTATTGATTCGTGTTTGTGAAAACGAATTTCCCCTTTTTTTCGTGTCATTCAGCACAATCTACTGTATTTCAATGGTATATTTGAAGTATGAAAAGTATATTTCGTGTCTGCTCCATGTTTTTCTTTCTGCCAATCTGGAGCATTGTTTTTTCTCATTTGTCATTAATTTTTTTTAAACTTTAAGTGCTACATTACTCAACATTTAATCAGACAATTGTTTTGCCCATATTCTGTGGGCTTCTCACCATTGTAAACCATCATCCGTGGTTCCTTACTTCCTTCCAGTCAAAATATAGTAGAAATATTCAGTTAACGAGACTGCAGAGTTCTGCTACGGCTATCGTTTCTAAATGTTGCTGTTTATTTTTTGAGAAATAACGTTTTTCCATTGGTTTGGTGTGTCATCTAACGGTAATCTACAGTACCCATGAGCCTTATCGACTGATATGACCATCAGATTAAATTGTTTCTCCTTCGATTGTGAGAACGGGGGATATGTTTTGGATATTAATTCATTTAAATAATTTAATTTAATTTAATTTATTAGTTGATGCCAGCATTACCCATTAACCTCAGCATCCGTTGCTGTGGAGACAGAGCCAGTCCGCTTTGCGATTGGGTGATTCCTTCAGTGATTTCTCATTGCGCTCAAACCACTGTCCAGGTAAGTAGGCTTAATGATCCCGTTTTGCTTAAATGTTATAATTGATGCCTTTCTTTGTCATTAGACTCACATGGTTTACATGTTAGGGCAACGAATTAAAGCCCGACCAATGGTTTCCTCATTATCAGCAAAAAAATAAATAAAACTCTTGTGAAATTAGGCTTGCTAAATGGTTAGCTAACTTCAACATAAGCTACAGGGTTTCTGCAGGTATCTTCAAAATAAATTTAATGCTTTTTAATGCCTTTTTTAATGCCATTTTTGACCCAGAACTAACCACGGATATTATATATATATATATATATATATATATGTACAGTGCCCTCCACAATTAATGGTACCCCTGGTAAATATGATCAAAACTGGCTGTAAAAAATAAATCTGCATCGTTTATCCTTTTGATCTTTCATTCAAAAAATTTGCAAAATTCTAACCTTTCATTTAAGTAAAAGAATTGAATGTGGGGGGGAAATCACATTATGAAATAAATGTTTTTCTCCAAAACACGTTGGCCACAATTATTGGCACCCTTTTATTAAATACTTTTTGCAATCTCCTTTTGACAAGATACCAGCTCTGAGTCTTCTCCTATAATGCCTGATGAGTTTGGAGAACACCTGACAAGAGATCAGAGACCATTCCTCCATACAGAATCTCTCCAGATCCTTCAGATTCCCAGATCCATGTTTGTGCTTCTTCTCTTCAGTTCAGCCCACTCATCAGGTCAGGGGACTGGGACGGTCATGGCAGAAGCTTCATTTTGTGCTCCGCAACAAATTTTTGTGTTGATTTTGATGTTTGTTTTGGATCGTTGTCCTGATGGAAGATCCAACCACGGCCCATTATAAGATTTCTAGCAGAAGGCGTCAGGTTTTGATTTTTTATCTGTTGATATTTGATAGAATCCACAATGCCATGTATCTGAACAAGAAGTCCATGACCTCCAGCAGAAAAATATGCCCACAACATTAAAGATCCAACAGTATATTAAATTGTACACATGGGGTACTTTTTATCCTTGTGTTCACCAAACCCATCTAGTGTGTTTGCTGCCAAAAAGCTATTTTTTTAGTCCCATCTGACCACAGAACCCTGTGCCGTTTGAAGTTCCAGTCATGTCTAACAATTAAATTTGCTGGAGTTTGTTTCTGGAGGAGCGAGGAGGATTTTTCTTGAAACCCTCCCAAACAACATGTGGGGATGTAGGTTTTTGTTAAGTTTTTTTTTTTTTGGGCTTTCTGACCCCAAGACTCAACTAATCTCTGCAATTCTCCATCTGTGATCCTTGAAGAGTCTTTGGCCACTCAAACTTTCATCCTCGCCGTGCATTAAGACAGTATAGACACACGTCCTCTTCCTGGCAGATTTGTGACATCTTTAGTTGATTGGAACTTCTTAATTATTGCCCTGATGGTCAAAATGGGGATTTTCAATTCTTTAGCTATTGTCTTACAGCCACTTTCTATTTTGTGAAGTTCAACAATCTTTTGCTACGCATCAGAACTATATTCTGTGGTTTTACTCATTGTGATGGATGATTAAGGGGATTTGGCCTTTGTGTTTCCTCATATTTAAACTCCTGTGAAACACGAAGTCATAGCTGGACAGTTTCATGTTCCTAGTCACCCCGGTGTACTAAAAAAGGTAAATATTAATGGGAATATACTTCAGAGATATTTTACTCGTAAAAAATTCTAGGGGTGCCAATAATTGTGGCCAACGTGTTTTGGAGAAAAACATTTATTTCATAATGTGATTTCCCCCCACTTTCAATTCTTTTACTTCAATGAAAGGTTAGAATTTTGAACATTTTTTTGAATGAAAGATCAAAAGGATAAACGATGCAGATTTATTTTTTACAGCCAGTTTTGATCATATTTACCAGGGGTGCCATTAATTGTGGAGGGCACTGTATATATATATATATATATATATATATATATATATATATATATATATATATTGTAGCGACAATGGGTAGAAACCAACCACCAACTAATCTTCTTCCAGAAAATTAGTTCAAACTTCCCACTTCCTGCCGAACAAAGAGGAAGATTTGTTCAGAACATCTCATGATCATCACCGGTCCACTAATTACAAGAGCCCCCAGCGCTAACACATAACTAGTCAATGCTAGCTTTGTTGCCAAATTACTGATTGGTTAAGAGAAAGACAGAGACCAAGGTCTGACACAAGAGTCCTCACATTCCAGATTCAAATCACCAATCCAGGGCCATAAAATCAGGCTCCAGCTAGTCTACGCTAACCAACGAAAACCCCCAAAGAACTTTTATGAGCCCAGCTAAAGGAAGAACTTGTCAATGTGAGATAGCTTGGAAAAGAATGATTGGTTCAGAGATGACACAACTCGAGCCCACAACATTCCAGACCCCCTCCTCCTTAAGGACCTCTGAACGAACAAACCAATTCTCTTCTTTTCAAACCAGAGAACTGAGATTTTACCTAACTATACATAAAATCATTCAAGAACAATTTTCAACGGACTTATAAATCAAACATCATGCAACTACAATGATTCGATTTTGTGTCTACAATAAATGTGTGTCTAATATGCTTAGATCCCATATAATTCATGTAATTGTTATAACTGTTAGATGTTTGAATGAAAGTGTGTTGTGCTTCATATCAATATGATCGTATGCTCATGATTCAAAAGATGGCTTGATTGAAATCTGTGTAAAATGTTCGTATTCTTATAATGGTAATAATGTCTAAACTGTGGCCTCTGTACTCTCTGCTAGAGCGTGGAGAGTAAGGAGATCCCAGATAACGCATGATTTACGACAAGACAAAGAAAGCCAGTATCTAATTATCTATCTGTGCTGTGTTTGACAGAAACCTGGCTAAAACCAAACGATTACATTACTTTAAATGAGTCCACCCCGCAAGATTACTGTTATAAACATGAACCCCGTCTGAAACGCAAAGGGGGTGGTGTTGCTGTAATTTATAGTAATATTTTCAAAACCACTAAGAAATCAAGTTTCGAATATAATTCTTTTGAAGTGTTAGTGCTTAATGTAAAAATATATAGTAAAAATGATAAATCACGTTTGAGATTTGTGCTGGCTACTGTATACAGGCCACCAGGGCACCATACAGACTTTATCAAAGAATTTGCGGACTTTCTATCAGAGTTAGTATTGGCTGCAGATAAAGTACTAATTGTTGGTGATTTTAATATACACATCGATAATGAAAAAGATGCATTGGGATTGGCATTTAAAGACATTGTAAACTCAATTGGAGTTAGACAACACGTGTCAGGACCTACTCATCGTCGTAATCATACTCTAGATCTAATAATATCACATGGAATAGATGTTGATGCCGTTGAAATTCTGCAGCAGAGCGATGACATCTCAGATCATTATCTAGTCTCGTGTAAATTACATTTAGCCAAGGCTGCAAAGCCGACTCCGTGTTACAAATATGTTAGACCTATCACTTCTGCTACTAAAGATTGCTTTATTAATAATCTTCCTGATCAGTTTCATCATTTTAGCATCCCGGATAGCTTAGAAAAACTTGATATTGCAACAGAAACTTTTAACTCTCTCTTTTCCAGCACTTTAGACACAGTTGCTCCTTTGCGCTTAAAGAAGATTAAAGAAAATAATCCAACGCCGTGGTACAACGAGCACACTCGGGCCCTTAAGAGAGCAGCCAGAAAAATGGAGCGCAACTGGAAGAAAACAAAATTAGAGGTATTTCGCATTTCATGGAAAGAGAGCTCGATTGCTTACAGAGAGGCTTTAAAAGCTGCTAGATCTGCTTATTTTTCAAACCTATTAGAAGAAAATAAACATAATCCTAGGTATTTATTTGAAACAGTGGCTAAACTAACGAAAAAGAAAGCTTCAAACACAGAAGGTTCCAAGCAGCACAGCAGTAATGACTTTATGAACTTCTTCACTTATAAGATTGATAATATCAGGGATAAAATTATAACTATGCAACCGTCTACTACAGTATCGCATCAGGCAGTGCATTGTAGTCTCCCTGAGGAAAAATTTGATTCATTCATTGCTATAGGAGAGGAAGAATTTACTAAACTCGTTAAATCATCTAAATCTACAACATGTATGTTAGACCCTATACCGACTAAGCTACTGAAAGAGATGCTTCCAGAGGTCATAGATCCTCTTCTTAATATCATTAATTCCTCTTTGTCTCTAGGATACGTACCAAAAAACTTTAAGCTGGCTATGATTAAACCGCTTGTTAAAAAAATGCAACTTGATCCTTCAGAATTAGTCAATTACAGGCCGATCTCGAATCTACCCTTTCTGTCAAAGATACTAGAAAAGGCAGTATCTTCACAACTATGTTCCTTTCTAGAAAGAAATGATATCTGCGAGGATTTTCAGTCCGGATTTAGACCATACCATAGTACTGAGACTGCTCTCGTTAGAGTAACAAATGATTTGCTCTTATCATCCGATCGTGGTTGTGTCTCTCTATTAGTGTTACTCGATCTTAGTGCTGCGTTTGACACCATTGACCACGACATTCTTTTAAATAGACTAGAAAACTATGTTGGCATTAGTGGAATTGCACTAGCATGGTTTAAATCATACTTATCTGACCGTTATCAGTTTGTAGCAGTAAATGAAGAGATGTCTTATCAATCACAAGTTCAGTATGGCGTACCACAGGGCTCAGTACTAGGACCGCTGCTGTTCACTCTGTACATGCTACCATTAGGAGATATCATTAGGAAACATGGAATTAGCTTCCACTGTTATGCCGACGATACTCAGCTCTATATTTCTTCAAAACCTAACGAAACTTACCAATTCACTAAATTAACAGAATGCATAGCTGATATAAAAAACTGGATGACTCGTAATTTCCTACTTCTAAATTCTGAAAAAACAGAGATTCTAATTATTGGACAAAAAACTTCCTCACGTAATAACCTAGAATACTGTCTAACACTTGATGGCTGCTCTGTTAAGTCTTCGTCGTCGGTTAGGAACCTGGGTGTGCTCTTTGATACCAATCTTTCATTTGAAAGTCACGTGTCTAGTATCTGTAAAACCGCATTTTTCCATCTTAAAAATATATCTAAATTACGTCATATGCTCTCATTGACAAATGCGGAACAATTAGTCCATGCGTTCATGACCTCAAGGCTAGATTATTGTAATGCTCTACTGGGTGGTTGCCCTGCACGCTTAATAAACAAACTACAGCTGGTCCAAAACGCAGCAGCTCGAGTTCTTACCAGAACCAGGAAGTATGACCATATTAGCCCGGTTCTGTCAAAACTGCACTGGCTCCCTATTAAACATCGCATCAATTTTAAAATATTGCTGATTACTTACAAAGCACTAAATGGTTTAGCTCCGCGGTACTTGAGCGAGCTCTTAACGCATTATACTCCTTCACGTCTATTGCGATCTCAAAATTCCGGCCAGTTGATAATACCTAGAATATCTAAATCGACTGCTGGCGGTAGATCCTTTTCCTATTTAGCACCAAAACTTTGGAACAGCCTTCCTACCATTGTCCGGGAAGCAGACACACTCTGTCAGTTCAAATCTAGATTAAAGACACATCTCTTTGACATAGCGTTCACATAATACATTATAGACTTCTATAATTCAATATTAGGCTGCATAGATTAGGTCAGCTGGAACCGGGAACACTTCCCATAAATCCTGATGTACTTGTTACATCATGAGAAGAATGGCATCTACGCTAATTTTAGTGTCTTTGTTTATCCCAAGGTTTTCCCGCAGCCTGCCGGATCCAGGCCGTTTCCAGATCTGATGAAGGACCTTCGCCTGGACCCGATGTCAATGCAGTGCTGAAGGGCCAACTAGTCTCTCCCTATGGAGGATCCCTTTCCCACTCTACAGATAACGCGTCGTCGGGAAAACTCAATTTGCGTATCTACCCCGAATTGATAAAATAAAATAAAATTCTGAATCAAAACTATAAGGAAACACCAGTAATTTGTTTAGGTTTGGTTTGTAGGGAATTCCAAACCTGCACACATATATTCAAACGCACATAACTATAGAACTCGTTCTTAATGTGCATCTGAACGCCATCAGCGTTTCTCACAGGTTCGCGTTTAAAGTCTGTGTAGAGAGAATGGTGTCGTCTTGGCGGCCCTAATTTAAAAACAAATGATCGTTGCGACGGAAGCGAATCAATCAAAACTAACTTTAGCTGGAAAATAACTTTATTAAAGAACCGCTATAAAGCCAAAACAATAAAGCCAAAATATTATACATTTATCTCTGTGAAGCTGCTTTGAGACAATCTACATTGTTAAAAGCGCTATATAAATGAAGATGACTTGACTTGACTTGACTTGACTTAATTGGTCCGATCTCTTCAGGAGGTTGGACGATCTTTGAGTTTAACCCTCTGGGGACTAAGCCCTTTTTGGTCAGTTTTCTCTATTTTTACATTTGGGCTTATAAACCAAGTAATGGAGATGGAACACCATGTGTTTGGTATCTATGGATTCAGAAGACCCTAAGCTAACAAAAGAATGCATGTAATGTGTTTATAAAGGAAGTATGAGTAAAAAAATTAAAATAAACTAGATAATTTCAAAAACGAAAATTTTATTTTAGTAATTTATTACTGAAAATCACACCTTACACAACAATAGTGAACAGTTTTTGAACAAAATATATATTTTTCAAACCCTTTACTTGACAGACATTTGTAATTGTTCAATCAAAAGTGTAAAGAACAATTAAATAATGACCTTTATATACAAACAGTCCCAGGCGTTTTTTCTCAGGCATGCCAGTGATTCGAATTTCTCCTCGTCACTTTCCAGTAACTGTTAATTGTTCCAGAGCTTGTTCTGAGGTAAATATTTTACTGCTTGCCATCATAAAAGTGCTAAAACAATAAAATAATAATGCTATAATTGCTAATATGCTATATATATAAACATTATAATTGTTCTGTCTCTCTCATATAAATCTGTGTGTGTAATTCTACGCTCCGTTCGCTCTCTGTCTCCTTCTCCACTCGACGCTGTTTGCGTCATATCATTTACTATAGTACCACCCCTTGCAAGGCTACAGAGTCCTCTGATTAGCTAGAATACGTCATGGTAACCTTCCTCTGATTGGGCAAGAAAAATATTCCTCCCAGCGGCAATTTTTCCATTGGTCTTTGTGCGTGGAATATTCCTAACAACATCGATTTCATTGGCCTTCTACGCAGTGGTATTGCACAACAAGGAAGTGTGTACACCATATACCACTGTTTTCAGCGGAGTCTGAGGAAGACGGCAAAAAAGACCGCATCTCTCTATCATTAATAGTTTTTAAGATAATTACACATTTGTAAAAGTATGCCATTTTGGGCGGTACCGCCCAATCCGTCCCCAGAGGGTTAAAGTCTTAAGACCCAAACAAAGTTTTAGAAGAACTCTCAACAAAGGCAGAACAAAGATGGGCAGAAAAAGATGAAGATCTAAACCAGACCAGTAACCATGTAACTGAGGAGCAGACCAACCCAAATTAAGATCAGATGGGTTAGATTCATTTCCAGTCATCTAACTACTCTCCATATCTCATTTTATTTCTTTCTTTGTGTTATTTTCCCTTTCCGATTGAAAGTCTCGGTTTTAAGTTAAGTTTTGCGGCAAAGTTTCGGTCAACGATTCACGGCTGCAACGCACGCTTTCAACTTCAAAGACTTTTCATTCAGCAGCTCCAGCACACCACGTGACTGGCCGCCGCAGACATCAGGCACGAGGAGACCAGCCAACGAACGGACCGGGAAACCCCCTTTTACGCAACAAAGGGAATTCCCAAAAAGGAACGCAAAGTACAAGCAAGTACCTCCAGACTTAAAGCTGAACTGGTGTATTGATACATTTAATAACCTGTCTTAAAACGATAGAAGGGTTAAATTAATGTTTGATGGTTCATTCAGGTTGTGTCTTATTAGTGCATAGAAACTTGGGATTTCATCATCTCATCTCTTAAAACTCTCTCTCTCTCTCTCGCTCTCTCTTTCTGCAACTCGTGTGAATGTGTATGCGTGTGTTTGTGTTAGATATTAGTTTTATGTGTTAGTACATAATCAATAAAGTATTGTTTGTATTTGAAAAGAGAAGTTACTTGTGTTATCTGCTTATGAATTTATTGTCTTGAACTTCGATCTAAATTACCTATGCTTTTACCCTTGATTTATTTCTTAATTTACTGTTAGCTGGAGATTATACTTTCTTGGCCAGGAAGATATTATATTTCCTAGAGTTAATAATTGTTTATGCTTTCTGTTCATTGGATGAACTGATAAAATGATCATACTATTGATTCTGCTACGGTAAATTCTGAAAATAATTAAAATATTAATTATTATTCATAATCCGTTATGAAAAATAATTAATGATATTTATACGTGGGCGTACACGCTAAACGCTACAAAACGCTACAATATATATATATAGTTCTGTCAATCGATTAATCACACATTTTTTTCTTTGATTAATCGCAATTAAAACACTTAAATTTTTATAGGTTTATATTATATCACTGATACTAATACAGCTATTGATATCTGGATAAAAATGATTTTGAATTTTAAAGGCTTCAAAAAAAAAAATTCAAACAATCCTCACATAAACCCATAATAAATGTCAGATTTAACTTTGCCCTTTCTGTCTAAAAGATATACGGAAATTGAATAAAGTTATCAAACAGTCTGCACGGCATAAATTATAAATTACATTTAGACTCATCCTTATTAAAGCTAAAAAAGTTCTTTAGTCAAGAGCATTGAGTAATTTTCTCTGTTCCCTTAGTTCTGTGATTAACTTTACTGACAGAAAGCTTTATTGGCTGCTGTCCCTTTAAACCCAGCCGCTGCTGCACGCGGATCTGCATGACGCGGATCTTACATTATTTAACTAATTTAAGACTGCTCTTATGTTATGAGGATACTCGACAAAACAGACATTTTGGCATAATTGTGTGTGTTATTGTTCGTTCAAGCGGTGCGCTGTCTGTACGCACGATACTGGCGTGGTCTCTTTTGTCTTGTCGCTCTTGAATGGTTTACAAGCATTTGCATGAATAAGAGTGGGATCATATAATGTAACGCTACCCAAAGGATGACAAAAATTAACAGATGCTGCCTGCGTTTTGCGTTAAATATTTTAACGCGTTAAATGGAAAAAAAAAGTATTGCATGCGTTAACGTTGACAACCCTAATATATATATATATATATATATATATATATGAGGGAAAGTAACTACACATAGTTAATTGCTGTCTGCCTATTACCATCGATTTGTGGCTGTCAGACTGCATATAAAATTTATCGGAGTTGATTCCGATTTCTACTGTGACCTTATGAAACTTTGACCAGATCTAGGTTTAATGGTTCTTGACTACGCCACCTGGTGCCTCTCACACCAAGATATACTTTGCACATTAACTGCTGAATACTTAATCTAAGGCAAGCAGGTTCATAGAAATACACCAATGCTGAACTAGACAGAGACGTGCTTTCAGTAGAAAAATACAGTACTTTATTAGTCAATAGTATAATTAAATGAGCCACACCGTCATGATAGAGGCACAGTAGATGCAAACGAAAAAGATTGGCCTAAAGGGAGAGACCAGGATTGGTATTGGCTGCTACCTGGGGCAATATAATTAGCAATGTAACACGACAATACTGATTCACTGTCAAGGTAGGTTACCTGTCCGGGATAAGCGTGAAGTTCTCCAACCGTGCTCCAAACTCTGGTGCCTACAGTCAAATGCATACACACACACACCACGCACACACATAGGCACAACCACTACAAACAAGTGTCACCGGTCGAGGGTGGGCGCCAGATGAGGGTGGGCCGCTTCAACCCCCGACTCACGTGCCACCGCGAGGAGCCGACACCACAGAGGACACAGGAGGCAGACAACAATTTAAAAGTTAAAGTACAAAATCTTTATTTAGTAAAACACGTTAAGACAGATTCGGATGCAGCCGTCGTGCCCCACGGACCTTCCTCCCTTTCACAGAGCTTGAGGGTGGGCGCCAGATGACCGGCCGCTTCAACCCCCGACTCACGTGCCACCGCGAGGAGCCGACACCACAGAGGACACAGGAGGCAGACAACGATTTAAAAGTTAAAGTACAAAATCTTTATTGAGTAAAACACGTTAAAACAGACTCGGATGCAGCCGTCGTGTCCCACAGACCTTCCCCCCTCACAGAGCTTGAACAGGGGAAGCAATGGTTTCACAGCAGGCCAGCTCTCTTTACGGGGCTCCGGTGGACAGAGAGGAAGCAAGGAACTTCACAGTAGGACTGGCTCTCTTCACGGGACTCATGCGGACAGAGAGAAGGTGAGGATTTCACAGAAAGACTGACTCTCTTCACAGGGCTCAGGTGGACAGAGAGAAGGTGAGGATTTCACAGTAAGACTGACTCTCTTCACAGGGCTCAGGTGGACAGAGAGAGGTAAGAATTCCACAGCAGAGCTGGCTCTCTTCACGGGGCTCAGGCGGACAGAGAGAAGGTGAGGATTTCACAGTAAGACTGACTCTCCTCACAGGGCTTAGGTGGACAAAGAGAGGTAAGGATTCCACAGCGGAGCTGGCTCTCTTCACAGGACTCAGGCGGACAGAGAGAAAGTGAGGATTTAACAGAACTGACACTTCACGAACCCAAGCAGGTAATAAGGGAAAGATGATAAGGATTCCACCACTAGTTGACTTCCTTCATAGGCCTCAAGCAGACAAAAATACGGACAATGTTTCCACAGCCAGGACAGATTCCCCAATGCCGCCGCAATACACTTTCACTCGTGTTCCACTGTAACCCACACAAATCATCACACGTGATTATATCAATGTACAGCACTGCAAAGTCTCATCACTCACAGAATAGGGAATCAGCATGGGATCTGGTACACTATTCGTCACTACAGTCTCCTTGATTGCCCTAATGAAGCGTGGGACTTTCAAACCTTCTCCAAAAAGACAATTTTACATGCCATGAAGTCTCATCACATTCTCCAAGATATTCCTCATATCGTAATTTAAACATAGAAAGCACTTATCTCTCCTCCACAATGATTCTCCTCTTCACTCCTCCAATTCGATCTCCACACCTCCAAATTCGCCCGTTTCCCCATCCTCCGATCGCTATCCCATCCAGAACATAGGGTCGCCCGAGCACCCGACCGCTGAACACTGCCGACTGGAAAGACACAACTGTAGAGTTAATAGCGTGATTCTGACAACTTAATTTAGCTCAAAGGAATTATTAATCAATTTATAGGGAATTCGAAAGAATCACTTATTACGACCGAGCAAATGACTCGTTCAGGGTTCATTTGAACCGGCCGTAACCATCCGCTCTGCAGCGGCTATAAGTTTCCAAACTATAGTGAAACACTATAGTTAGCAGGGTAACTAGATCAGCAGTTTAAGACATTAAATTCGTAAGCACATAACACAAGTAACACTTCTCTTTAAAATACAAACAAGACTTTATTGATTATTCTAACACATAAAACTATGTGTGAGTGAGATGATGAAATCTCAAGATTCTATGCACTTATGAGACATGACCTGAACGAACCATCAAGCATTAATTCAACCCTTCTATCGTTTTAGGCAGGTTATTAAATTTATATCAATGCACCAGTTCAGTTTAAGAGTCTAGAGGCTACTTGCGTCTTTGCTTTTAGGGATTCCCTTCTGTTGTAAAAGGGGGTTTCCCCGAGTTCGTTGGCTGGTCTCCTTGTGCCTGGGTCTGCGGTGGCCAGTCACGTGGTGTGCTGGCACTGCTGGCGGATGGATGAAAGTCTTTGTCTGAAGCTGGTTTTGCCGTCGAATCGGGACCGAAAACTTAGACCGAGACTCACAACAGAAAAGAAAGGAAAACTTGAGACGAGATGTAGTTAGATGGCTTGAATGAAGCTGTTGAACCCGTTCTTCTGATCTTGATTTGGGTTCTTTGTCTCTGCCAGTCTACATGGTTACTTTTTCTTGAGAGAGAGAAGAGAGAAGGGCTTTGTTCTCGGGTCTTAAGATTTTAAACTCAAAAGTTCGCCAACCTCCTGAAGAGATTTGACCAATTAGACACTGGCTTTATTTAGGAGGTGGCGTTATCTTCACTTCTTACCATAAATCATTGCTTATCTGGGATCTCCTTACTAGCAGAGAGAACAGAGGCCCCAGTTTAGACATCATTACTATTATAAGAATACGAAACATTTTACACAGATTTCAATCAAGCCATCTTTTGAATCACGAGCATACGATCATACTGATATGAAACACAACACACTTTCATTCAAACATCTAACAGTTATAACCATTAAATGACTTACATGGGATCTAAGCTTATTAAACATACATAGAATTATGTAGTTGCATGGTGTTTGATTATAAGTCCATCGAAAACTGTTCTGGAATGACTTTGTATTGTTATGGGTAAAATCTACATTTTCTTGTGGTTTGGAGATTTTACTCTGGGTCATTCAGAGGTCCTTAAGGAGGAGGAAGTCTGTTTTGTGTATCTGTGGGGGTCAGTCAACCTCTTGGTCAGGCACCGAGCAGTGCCCTCTCTGAACCAATCATTCTTTTCCAAACCATCTCACAGTGACAAATTCTTCCTTTAGTTTGGCCATAAAAAGGTCTTCTTGTAGCCTGGGTGGAGCCGGGCTGGGTGATTTGGGGTCTGGAATGTTAAGTTCTGTGTGGAGTTATGTTTGAATGTCAATAAAACAACAATAAATCTAATAATTGCACTTAGTGTTAGGTACGTGCCACTTAATATGGCCTAATAGTCCTAGGAAAGCAACTATCTGTCATTTTACATTGCAGTCATTTAAATGTAAGTACAGTATTTATTATAGCTGTGTGTCATAATACAGTAGTGAAATATGGTAGCTTACTGTTGTGTATAGGGGAAAAGGTAGAGGAATTACTATGATCAAAATACATTTTCGACCCTTCTTTAGCAAGCTAAACATTTTATGACCATATATTTTGTCATATATTTTACATTACATGTTATAAATGTAAATATATTTCACACTTAACATCATATATTTTTGTTATATTTCAGAATATATTTCAAAATGATAAATATAAGTGGACAACGTCAATGTATTTGGAATATATGCCACATATATTTTTGACACTTTAAAATATATTTACATATATTTATTTTGTGTATGGGAAACTAGACAGATGACTAAATTTGAACCTTGTGATTAACAATGAAGTAATCATTAAAACAAAGTTTGCTTTACCTAGTAACAGAAGGGTTTGCATATGAAGAACCAATCAAATTGTGGGGAAAATATGTAATGCGGTATGACATTTTTTGCCATACCTCCTTATTCTATAAAAACTGTTGTATTCTTGTGTACTGTGGGATTCTCAATGGAATTTGTCTGAGATCCTCCGGCCTTGCTTCTTGGGAAAGATTCCCTGAGAACTGCTCGGGAAGATCTCCTGGCTGTGATTAAAGCATTTAGAGGACATTTGCTAAGGTCTGTTTGTCAATTATTCCTGCGCAGGAAGAAATCTAGTTATGGAAGCAAGTTAGTTAGTTAGACTATTTATTAAGCGTCGATTGGAGACGTTAGGGATCGTCGATTGGAGACGGCCCAGGGAGATCGTCGATTGGAGACGGCCCCGGTATTAAGCGTCGATTGGAGACGTTAGGGATCGTCGATTGGAGATGGCCCAGGGAGATCGTCGACTGGAGACGGCCCCGGTAGACTTAGGTAGTTAGTTAGGTTTAGGGAAAAATCCACGACAATGGGCAGAAAGCCTCAGAGCGCTGGAAAGAAGCAAGACCATACCCCACCTAAAATGTCTTATTGCAATAGAGGCGGTTGGTCATCCCTTGTGTTGGCTTTGCCACGAGCCTGCTGTTATTAAGTTGGTTTTCATTAATATTCAACTTTAATTACCCAGGGTAGGTTTGCAGAGAATTAATGCTCAGTGTCCTGCTTTATAGGCTAAGATGTATGTCTTAGTGACGCAACCCAAAAAATAATGTTCAATATCTCAAACACCAAACCAGCACAAACGTTGGTTTTTGCGGCACAAATCAGCACAAACGCAGCACAAACGAATGGCATAGTTTTGGAAATGATTTCGTTTTATGGGGTGCCAACTTCACGGAGGTTTGGGACCTCATAGATGCAAAGAGTGCCTTCCTGATGAGTGGTTCTGTGGGGACTGTGATGTATTGTGTCACAAAAAACAGCCACTCCACAACAGGGAATGCCTGATTAATGTTTTTTTTTGAAGCCATTCCTCCAACCTCATGCGTCATTAAAGGGGAAGGTGGATATTGCACCCATGAGCAAGGTATGTTCCCACGAAATCCCTAATTTTGCTGTTCATGTGTGTCTGCAGCCAGTTACAGATAATCTAAATTATTGGTTTTCTTTCTTTTTGCCAGCTTGCATTTTGCCTACTGTGAAGGTGCCAGACTGCTCCTGGGAAGGCACAAACTTCACTGTGTTACCAGGCAAACCAGTGATTTTAATTACCATCAATGGTAAAAACAATTCACTATTTAGATTTCTATTGTAGGTTTGATGTTTTTCACACTAGTGTGCTGTGGCGTGATTGTGCTTTCAATTGCAGTAGTGTAAAAATCTATGTTATTGCACATGGTATTATCATTAACTGAAACAAAGACAGACATCTTTTTATTTTTGACACACACACAAAAAAAACAGCTGTTGCAAAGCAGTAACATCCTTTGCATCCTTCCAGCATGAAGTCCAATCAACACAGCTGTTTGGAATTTAGTGAATTAGACAAATGTACAGATGGTAACCAACCAGAATGCCTATTACCGCCGCGCCAGCCACCGCGGCAAAAATAAACCAGTCGCATTTCAAAGTCATTCGCGAAATGACCGCCAGGTGGCGCAAAGGGATATTGTGAAAACTTTTTTCAGTTGTCGTAAGTGGGGTTAATGTCAATTAACAGTAATGTTATCAACACTTGAATAGCCTATTGCTAATGTCTAGAATAGCGATTTAAGTATGAATTGCAAACTCATTGTTTTGTTTTGCAAACTCAGATAGCCTGTGGGGGGTTTGGAGAAGGCAGTATAGTTGCTTTATCGTGGGGGTGCAGGACAAGAGGTGTTAATGTTTCGTCTTTCATATGGAGAGTGTCGGATAGCAGCCTGATGAGCAGGCAAAGGCAAAATTATTTTAAGGATAAATCTCAAAATCTCCAAAAGTCCATATGTAGGCCCTATATCTTATTAAATTATAAATATTGTAGTTTTATTGATTGTATTTAAAGGTTTTCCACACACAATTTCAATTTAGCAGATACAGAGCTCTTTAATTCGCAATCAACCTCGTTTTATTGAATCTGCTAGTGTCCTTCCTGCTCTTCAGGAGCTGACGAAAATGAAACCTTTCCTCAGTGTGATGCATGCTCGAGCCCATGCTACTAAGTGTGAGGCATGTATAATATGTTTGCATCATATGCACATTTGTAATGTTTACAAGTACATTAATAATATGAAGTTAAAGGAGAAGTTCACTTTTAAACAAACTTTTGCTGATAATTTACTCACCCCCATGTCATCCAAGATGTCCATGTCTTTCTTTCTTCAGTCGAAAATAAATTAAGGTTTTTGATGAAAACATTTCAGGATTTTTCCCCATATTATAGGTTCCAATGGGACCCAAACGGTTCAAGGTCCAAATGACAGTTTCAGTGCAGCTTCAAAGGGCTTTAAACGATACCAGACGATGAATAAGGGTCTTATCTAGCGAAACGATCGGTCATTTCCAAAATAAATAAAAAAGTTTAAGTTTTATAAGCACAAATGTTCGCCTTGCTCTGTTCTGTGATGCGCGTTCGTGACGTCACGTAATACGCAATTACGTTGAAAAGGTCAAGTTTGACGTGTTTACAAATGTGCGGAAGGAGGACCATATACACATTTTCAAATGTATTTGTGTCAGTTTATCGTTTAAAATGCCCATTTCGTGTGCGTATCCTGGGTGTTTTAATATTAAAAAGCCAAAAAGAACATTTTCTTCAGGACAGAAATTTTTCAAGCGTGACCTTTTCAACGTAATTGCATATTACGTGACGTCACAAACGCGCATCACAGAACAGAGCAAGGCGAACATTTGTGCTTATAAAACTTAAACTTTTTATTTTTATTTTTGAAATGACCGATCGTTTCACTAGATAAGACCCTTATTCATCGTCTGGTATCGTTTAAAGCCCTTTGAAGCTGCACTGAAACTGTCATTTGGACCTTGAACCGTTTGGGTCCCATTTGAATCCATAATATGGGGGAAAATCCTGGAATGTTTTCATCAAAAACCTTAATTTCTTTTCGACTGAAGAAAGAAAGACATGGACATCTTGGATGACATGGGGGTGAGTAAATTATCAGGAAAAGTTTTTTTAAAAGTGAACTTCTCCTTTAAGGGCTACACTATACTATGTAGCCTTTTTGCATAACCATTTCTTGTAGGGATAGGGCCGATCCGATACAGTATCGGTATCGGGACCGATACCAGCGTAATTCACGTATCGGATTTTCACGATCCAACCTGCGGAGATTTCCGATATCCATGAGTCATGTCTGCGCTCGCTTTAACGTCTGCTGAAATGACTCCAAAAGTGATTCCCGCCGGCTAGTCTGCTAGCTGGCTGCAAACTGTAGAATGGATTTCCTGAACGGAGGCGCGGCTCAATGAGACACAGAGTTATGAGACACGCCCCCGCTCAGGAAATCCATTCCGCAGTTTGCGGCTAGCCAACAACGTCCGCTGTGTGGATATCTATTTTTTTTACAGTCTATGGTGGATATACTTCACACTGACTGAAAACACAGCAGAGCAAGACAGCAAAATGCAATGTTTGCAAAGCTGTAATTCAGAGTCCTTTGAAACTCCCTCGCGTCGTACAACACAACGAATGCAATCAAACATTTAAAAAAGCACTACGTTACTGTGCGTTCACACCAAACGCGAATAGTGCGTCAAAATCGCGTCTAGTTGGACGCTTTGAATATTTTGAATCCATTCGCGCGTCCAGACAAAAATTGACGTGCGTAAAAAGCAAAAGTTTGAAGCGAAATCAACGCGCGTCTGAGGCAAAATCCACTTGTTTGTTTGCACGATGCTGATCGAGCATTTACTGCATCGGAGCGAGGATCACCCTTCAGATAGTGTGTGTGTAAGATGTTTACACTTGCACTTTTCTTATATTTCAAAACGCAAGTATTTGACATTTTGGGAATGTAATAAATATTGACATGACAATCAATTTGAAATCCCAGTTGCATATTTGTTTTCAGAATGGGATTTTTCCTGTTAACAGGATTTCCTGTTTTTCTGACCTTCCTTTTCTGACTTGATAACTTACTTACCTCAAGTTGCCTTTTGGAACATACATGCATGCATACATAGGCTACGTACATAACATATCATTACTTGCCTGTTGAGAGAAGTTTATTTCAGCATCATATAAAATAAACAATAATGATAATAATAATATTAAAGCAAACACAGCTCTGGTATCGGAATAGTATCGGTATTGGCCGATATCCAAATTCAGGTATCGGGATCGGATCGGAAGTGAAAAAATGTGGATCGGTGCATCCCTAATTTCTTGTACAGATTGTAAAGCCCTTTGAGGCAAATTGTTATTTGTGTTATTGGGCTATATAAATCAAATTGAATTGAATTTCTTTCACTCTTTACTGCCAGATTAAATGGACTGGTAGAAACCAGGAAGGAGCAGGGACAACCACCGGTGAGGAGGTGGAGCAAGTGAACAACTACCTCTCATGTTGTGCCCTGACGACCAAATATATGTCTAAAGCAGGTGACCAGAGTGTTTGCAATATTCTTGCATACTTTATTTAGATTGAGCATCATAACCTCATTATTTGCTTTCAACAGCTCGGGTGGACAGCTGTGAGCAGTGAAAAATGCAAGTTTTATAACTTACAAAAACAACCATATATAAAATACCACCCGCCCCCCATCCCCCAGTTTACCCATGTGACTGGTTTTGTGGTCCAGGGTCACATTTATGACGATGACTTTGGTGACTTCATGACCTTTCCTCTATCACCACATTTAGGCCAAAATGTAAAACTTGCATTTTCCCACACTGCTTATTCTGCTTATAATGCATTAGACAGTATGTCACAGAAAAATACACAGTTTTATTTATTTTTTTTTATTATACTTTATATTGTATAAGAATTATATAATTATATTGTGTAAGAACTGATAAGAATATAAATGTGATAATGCAATGCAAGTCGCTTTGGATAAAAGCGTCAAATGCCAAATGCATAAATGAAAATGTATATTATTATAAATGACATCACTCGATTCCCTGTTCAGTTGATGCTTTTCAAGTTATCTTACCCTCAAAGTCCAGTGTTATTAACTTTTATACTTTATTATTGTATTATTACAGCCTTCTGGCTTGTTTGACAAATATGCATTTGGTGTATTTTCACTGGTATTGTTGTGAAAGACAAGAAATAAAGTATTTACAAAGATGAGCATTTTATGTTTTTACTTTTCCTATAATGTTATTTAAGAACAAAATGTGATGGTTTTGTGGTTGATAAAAGGCGATAGCTGGAGAAAAATGTAAAGAAAAATGAATTAAGCATATTTATATGTGGGATCACACTGCATTATTAATTAATTACTTTAAGGCATGTCTTTTTGCTTATCTTCAAACAACCTGGTCTTGTAATTAAACGTGTGATATAGTAAGTAATAACTAATGTGTATCTAAGGTGTATGTGTGTAAATGTATGCATAGATTTGTATTAGTATTTGTACATTTACTGCATGTATTTTGGCATTTTTAGGGGAATAAGTTGGTGTGGTGGGGAGTGGCTAGACCTGGGATAGTTTTTGTCTGTGTATGTGTGAGTGTACTATTTGTATTGTTTTGCTTTATGTACAGTAGTTCTCTTACGAGAGGTCTCTCGTACTGCGTAAGATATCTTACGCTAGGGGAAAATACTTTTTCCGCGAGATACTGAAGCCAAAAATGATCCTTAATTTTTTAATAATGCAAACCGCGTTGCGGCAGCATACAGACATAGGCGCGAGACAGCTCGCGCGCCTATTGGCTGCTCTGCGGCAACTGCAGCAGCCTATCGAGCGAGGCCTGGGGTGACGTCAGACCCAATGACGTCTGGGGTGACGTCAGACCCACATCCCGCCGAAACGGGCGTGGCCTAGGCCTATAAATACCGCTCGCAGGCAGCTAATATCTGATTTTTCATCCTTCAAGCGAAGCACACGCATCGCTGGATCCGGAGAGAAGCCGCGCCGTCTGAAAAAGCCTTTCAGAGGGACGAGTCAACATTCTGAAGCCGCTGGCCACGCCGCCTTCAGTCGCCTTCCTGCTGCGCTATCCGGCGTTATATCCTTTCTCTGCTACTGTGTTTTGTGTATGTGTGTGTGCTCGCCGCCGCGACAAACACTCTCATTGCACTAAAAGAGCCGGGCGTCTTTTTCAAGACAGGGGATGTCAGGAGCGGACGGTCACGGGGCTAGCTTTCTCTCTCCCTCTGTTTGAGCCGCGCAAACTGCGCCATTCACAAGGGAGGCTGGAAGCGGATGGTCGGGGTTAGTTTTTCCTTTACGTTACAAGAAAGCTACCCTGCCCCTGCGCCCCATTCATGCGTCACTCACCGGAGAAAGGAGTGTTTTTAGTCCCGCCGAGGACGGACTGACCTCAATTTCTCACACATTTCTCAGTTCCCTGATCAGGCGACTGGAAATATCAATATTGCAGCAAACGAGCCTGTTATATTACAAGCACGCCTGCAAGCAAACGCCGAATAAATTAACGGCAGATAAATTATGCCGCCAATGCTTCGCTCTGTCAGTTCCATGAAAGGCGACTGCAGATGTGCATTTTGCAGCCAACGAGCGTTGTACGACCCGCTCGCCTGCACCCAAACACCGTTCCTATGGTTCCGTGCGTCACTGGCGAAAGGAGAAGAGAGTGTTTTTAGTCCCGCTGTGGCCGGGCCGACCTCCATTTCTCACACATTTCTCATTCCCCTCTGAAGTTCGGGTGACTGGAAATGTCTATATTGCAGTGAGCAAGCCTGTTGTAATACACGCACGCTTGCAAACAAACGCCAGCATGTTGACGCTCTCTGATAATACTCGCGCTAACTGCATGACCATGTGTCTCCCCCTGTGGCCCAGTGGCAGACTCTCAGGCTGTCGCGCGGGAGACCCGTGTTCGATCCCGGGTCTACCGGCAGATAAAATTATGCCGTTAATGCTCGCTCTGTCAGTTCCCTGAAAAGGCGACTGCAGATGTGTATTTTGCAGCCAACGAGCGAGTTGTACAACCCGCTCACCTGCACCCAAACACCGTTTCTATGGTTTCCGTGCGTCACTGGCGTAAGGAGAAAAGAGAGTTTTTCTGGTCCCGCTGCGGACGGACCGACCTCCATTTCTCACACATTTCTCATTCCCCTCTGAAGTTCAGGCGACTGGAAATGTCAATATTGCAGTGAACGAGCCTGTTGTAATACACGCAGGCCTGCAAATAAACGCCAGCATGTTGACGCCCTCTGTTTCTATGGCAACTTCTCGCACGTTCAGTTCCAGTAAATGTGACTGTTCCAGTGTATTCTGCAGTAAACAGAGTCAAAACAAGTCGGTGACGCAGCACGCTTGCCTGCACACAAACGCCGCTTTTACGGCTACCCAGATAAATCCCATAAGAGTGATTTTTCTGGTGTCCCGGCCACGGCCGATGGTGTTTTATGTGTAGAAAAGATGCCCACTGCCCAGTGCCCATTCCTACACACAAGCACAGCCCGTCACACAGGGCTCGTCACAAATGTCATAAGCGCGATGCTTATGTTACAGCACACCGAAGCTTCTCTGTCGCTGAGCGAACGGAGCGCGCTTCGTATTCAACCCTTAGCCATTCATGCAGACGCATTGGGCAAAGCTGCCCGGGGTTTCGAAGTGGGTGCTAGACATTATAAAAGGAGGCTATTCGCTGCAGTTTCGCCGACGCCCTCGCCGCTATGCGGCGCGCGTCGAGACCGCGGTGAAAACAGAAGTAGCACATTTACTTCGAGCCAAAGTTGCGAAACTATTGAACAAAGGGGCCATAGAGCTTGACTCTGGGACCGATGGGTACATGAGCCTGTACCGATGGGTCTCGGGGGGCCTCTGATGGGTCCCTGAGCGATTCTGACCCCCCGATGTCACGCTGCGACCCTCACTCTGTCGCCCCGTGGGCTTTTTTACGCACTTTTCAAGTTTTTAATTTTTTTTTTCTCACTGTTTTCCAAATTTTGTATGTCAGCGTACCAATGGGTACCAGGAGACCTCACTCTGGCCCCATTCGCGGCCCCCGAATGCTTCTGACACCCTGATGTCACGCTGTGACCCTCACTCGATCTCCCCGTGGGCTTTTTTACACACTTTTCACCTTTTTTCACAACTTTTGCACATTTTTGAAAAAACTCTTTGTGTCAGTGTACCAGTGGGTGTCAGGAGACCTCACTCTGGCCCATGCAACAACCCATTAACCGCCCCTGAATGCTTCTGACACCCTGATGTCACGCTGTGACCCTCACTCGATGTCCCCATGGGCTTTTTACACACTTTTCCCCTTTTTTCACAACTTTTGCACATTTTTCATAACTGTGTTGTACCAGTGGGTACCAGGAGACCTCACTCTGGCCCATGCAACAACCCATTAACCGCCCCTGAATGCTTCTTGCACCCTGATGTGTCACGCTGTGACCCTCACTCGATGTCCCCATGGGCTTTTTACACACTTTTCCCCTTTTTTCACAACTTTTGCACATTTTTCATAACTGTGTTGTACCAGTGGGTACCAGGAGACCTCACTCTGGCCCATGCAACAACCCATTAACCGCCCCTGAATGCTTCTTGCACCCTGATGTGTCACGCTGTGACCCTCACTCGATGTCCCCATGGGCTTTTTACACACGTTTCCCTTTTTTCACAACTTTTGCACATTTTTCATAACTTTGTGTATCAGTGTCTATCAGTATGGTATTATTATTATATGGTAGTTTATTTTAAAAGGGACAATGACATTATCTTGATTTTCAGCAGACTGATGCTGACTAAAGGGTAAAATCACTTGTAATCAAAAATGTTTTGCTGATGTGTTGCATAGTTTAAAGTATAAAACAATTTCATTGATTTTCTTTTGACAGTTGTTCTCAATTGTTTACACACATTTTCTGAAAGCATGCCTCATACTCTCAGAGCTCTACACACAAATAATAATAAAACACGCGCACACACACACACACACACACACACAACAACAACAATGTACACAGTGCACAATGTACACACAAGAAAACAATGTACACAGTCAATGACTGTAAAATATCAGATTGATCAGTAGAAGGGAGACTTTTTACATTACATTTTTACATTTACATTACAGTATGCCTTGTGATACTGTAAACAGATAGAGACTGGTAGACACTGCCACATTACTGTAACTCAAACTAAAAGTACTAAATTGAAAGAAGATCATACTGTTCTGTTTCTGTGATTAAACCAAATGTTCTCATTACATTACAATAATCTTGTGTTTGAAACAATGATTATGTGGACTGAAATGTGTATAACTGTAATGCAAGCATGAGATCAGGTTTTAAAAGAATGACTAGCTGTGTAACAAGTGTGATCAGTTTGACTTTTTGTATTAAGAGTTTTGAAAATGTGCACCTTACTTGTGAAAATAGTAGGCTACCAAAGCGAATAAAAAAAAACTGTATTTGTGTTTGGATAAACAACCAGAGCCTGCAAACATATACCTGTCCACCAGATGGCAATGTGGATCTAGAATCCTAAAAGACCATGGAGAGACCCAGCCAACATGTCCATGTTGGCCCCACATGGGTTTTCTCTGGGTTATATGGGTGTCATGTGGGCATGGGCTCAGAGTGGGCACTTTGATGGGGTTACTATGGGCCCCAGTTTGGTTTAGGTAGTGGGCTCCAGCTAGGCTGCCCATTATTGTTTATTTGTGGGTCTTGTTTGGGCCCCAATTGGGCTATATTAGACTACATTTGTATTACTAATTTTGGTTTGTATTTATTTTAAAAGTACCTGCCATAATTGTGTATTGAAAATGAAAAACATTTTAAAAAATTTGACTAAGTTTTTTTAATTTGATATAATACAAAATGCACATCATGTTTGTCAAATAATTTTTTTTTTTTATTATTATTATTTTTGTGTGTGTGTGTGTGTGTAAATTTCATGGCCTTATAAAACACTTATTTTGTATTATGTGCAAAAAAGTGCTTAAAACTATATTTTCTAAAAGAGTAAAGCACTTGCATCATACTGTCCCCTCCCCCACAAGCTATAATGATTGCCTCCTCCCGCCTTTACATTCAAACTAACAAAAAAAAAAAAAACCAACGGTCTCCTTCTCTCCTGGACAAGTTTCTTCTAGACATCACCGTCAAATCTCCTGTTTAACACTACCAAGGTAAGATATGTATACGTTTTATTTTGTATTAACTTTGTTTTACTTAAGATTTTATAAAACTAGATATTTCGGAATCAATAGAGCTAACATTTAACGAACATTAACGAAGGTTAGCGAGCCGAGCTCAAACAACTAGTTAAGCTAACTAAAATGAAGTTGGTTAACCAGCAAATTTTATACAATAAAGTGTTCGCGCCGACTTTTCACCCTTTTACACGCTTTACCGTATTTTTCATAATCGTTCGGTCTCATAATAATGACCGAGGCAGTATATCGTGCAAGAATGCGTCATTGCGCTTCTAGGCCTGTGCTTCGCAGCCGGTGAAAACCCGGCTTAAAGTCCCATAAAATGATGCATACTACCCGTACACTCAGTTTAAGTATTCAGGAAAGTTTTATTTGAGGGACAGATCGAAATTGTTCGTCGTAGTTAAAGAAACATTAATAATTTGTGCTCATTCATGAACGATTCGTTTTTTGAATTGGTTCTTTTTAGTGAACCTGTTGAATAAAATCACAAAACTGTCAGAATGACTCATTTGAAGTCAATCAATTGACTCGCTGATTAGTGATCCGGTCAAGCAGTTCCTAATGCGATGTCTCCACATACAGAATGGATTGATACTGCTAGATGTAAGTTATCTTAATTATGTTATCTCAATTAATCAGTAGGCATATGTCGGTATTGATCGTTTAAAAAGTATCCTAAACTAATGTCATAGTTGTGCTGTGCCTTTAGGTTAATCAGGTAAAAAGAGATAAGTAATTTATTTTAATCTTTTCATTTTTGTACATTATTAACAATGGTCATGCATGAAGAAACATTACGCTGATGTACAGTACAGGTCAAAATTTGGAAACATTACGATTTTTTATATTTTTGAAAGAAGTCTCTAATGCTTATCAAGGCTGTGTTTATTTGATCAAAAATACAGAAAAAAACAGTAATATTGTGAAATATTATTACAACTTAAAATAATAGTTTTCTATTTGAATATACTTTAAAAAATAATTTATTCCAGTGATGCAAAGCTGAATTTTCAGCATCATTACTCCAGTCTATCACATGATCCTTCAGAAATCATTCTAATGTTCTGATTTATTATGAGTGTTGGACACAGTTCTGCTGCCTAATATATTTGATGAATAAAAGGTTAAAAAGAACTGCATTTATTCAAAATAAAAAATAAATATTTTCTAATAATATAAATCTTCTTTACTATCACTTTTTATCAATTTAACACATCCTTGCTAAATAAAAGTATTGATTTATTTAAAAAAAGAAAGAAAAAAATGACTGACCCCAAATTACTGACCAGTGTATATTGTTGTTACAGAAGATTTCTATTTTTAAAACATTTTTGTATTTTATTTTTTTACTTTTTATTTATCAAAGTATCCTAAAAAAGTATCACAGGTTATGAAAAAATATTAAGCAGCAGAACTGTTTCCAACTTTGATAATGAATCATCATATTAGAATGATTTCTAAAGGATCATGTGATAGACTGGAGTAATGATCCTGAAAATTCAGCTTTGCATCACAGAAATAAATGATAATTTAAAGTATAATAAATTGAAAACCAATTCTTTTAAATTGTAATAATATATCACAACATTAAATTTCTGTATTTTTGATCAAATAAATGCAGGCTTGATGAGCAGAAGAAACTTCTTTCAAAAACAATAAAAATAGTAATGTTTCCAAACTTTTGACCTGTACTGTAAATTTTCACTTATCACAGGACTCATGTTGTTTTAAATCATTTGTTAATTATTTTTAATTCTGCTTTTTAATCTACTACTGTTAAATTTCAGATTCCTTTTTATTTTATTTTTTGAGAAAATGGAGAATGACTGCTCGCAGCGGACAAAAAGGCGAAGAATACCACTACATTTGTAATTTTGTTTCTTCTATATTTCTTTTCATCTCAACTTCAGGTCTCAGTCCTTGGGGACATTGGAGGGAGGAGCCTTGATGAGTGTGTCCGTAGAACTATGGCATTTTTGATGACGAATGACCTTGCCCGTCAATTGAACCTCACAGGGCGCCATGGAAAACACTCGTTCAGGAGCCTACGTCTGTTTGATACTTTGCATGGTATATACATTTCAACATCCTTCATTTACATAGATTAGTAAAAACGCAAACGTTTGGGGTCATTTTGTGTCAAATCAACCAGAAGTTCCTAGCTCAATGTTGATTTTGATCATTTTGTTTTCTGGTGATAAAAATGATTACTTAAAGGGAACCCTGAAGATTTGTATGGTTTTTTAGATTACATCTGCGAATGTAAATTAGATATACAAAAACACTCTAAGGGCCCTATCTTGCACCCAGCACAATTGACTTTGTACACCGATGCATGTATCATATCATGTATCATTCCTATTTTGCACCCAACGCACAGCGGGCTTTTCCCTCCACAGACACACGTTGGTAAATTAGGGAATGAACTTTCGATCCCGGGGGCGGTTCAGCGAAAAGAGGAGGCGTGTTCCGGCGCAAACATTCCCTGGTGCTATTTTAAGGGCGCTTGCTTGGCCATAATGTTGTGTGTGCACAACACGCATATACTTTGCTTCTCTCATCTACACAGATGCAGCAGTTTTCATTTTTGCAAATCATACATTATTACAAGATAAAGTATTAAAACAAGAGGGAAATCATTGTTGTGTCCATGACGATGATACTTGCGTTTCAGATCGTTAAAATAGGGCCCTAGACGTCAGGTTTATTTTTATAAAAAAAGTTTTTTTCCGTTTGATGTTTGAATGAACAATATAAAAAAAAAATCACCAAATGTTTATGAAAATAAATAAAAACTGAGTTTTATCTATCTTGAACTTTTCATATATTAGCTGTATTGCGCTCAATATAGTGGTGTATTGCTGCAGTAGCACCCTTTCATTAAAATTAATTTATTATTTTGGTTCACAGGTAGCCTGAAACAGAACACTTTCTTGAGAACTGTCAGCAAGAAAGAGGTGGAGACAGCCCTCGGTAAATGGTTCACAAATGCTAGGGATAGAGATGGCAACCGTGCCTTGAGAGCCCAGCCAAACCTTGTGCGGAGAGCAGCACAGTCAGAGGTGTAAGTTACATAATTTATAACAAATAAAGGGAAAGCTAAATTGTTTGTTTTTCATTCAGTTAGTAGTAATTTTTAACATCTGTTAAGTTAAGTTAACCAATCAGAATAAAATATTCAACAGCACTGATTTTTAGGGGGCAAACTGCAAAGGAAGACCCTTATTGTATTTGTTAGGGGCCAATCATTGAGGGTGCATAGGCACCTATTAATTTTGGTAGTGTTCTTATTGTTATTAATGATCTTTATTATATTCCAATTTTCTTATTAGGGGTTCAAGCACCAAAATCTAGAATATCTATTGTATTTGCTCAGATTATTTTGGGGGGTATGAGCGTGAAGCATGATTATAATTTAGATTATACTCATGCATTTCTTTAATGTTCATGTAAAACAGATTTTTTTGAAGTTCTGCTAAGATTTTTAAAGTATTTATTTGTCTTTTCTTTCTTTACTCTTTAGGTTTGAAGCTGAGGATTCTGTACTGGCACAGGACTGATCACTTTTATTTGAGGTTTCATCTTGAAGACAGTAACTTCAATAAAAGAAATGTTGATTTACACATTCTGAATTGAAGTCATTTTTTTTCCTGCAATTCAAATATTTTGTAATTTCTTAGATATTAAAATGTTAAAGTAACACAAATTGATGCATTTTTGGTTTGGGCAGGTACTGGTTAACAAAACAGTAACAAAGTTGGAGTGATTTGAAAGTTAATTTTGTAGTATAGCACATTTACTTAAACCACGGTAATCAGGTTTACTTAATAAATGGGGCCCACTGTGGTCCAGTGAGATCACCCATAAGGGCCCCATAAGGGTAATGTATGGGACCCACTTTCGGCCCATTAATATTATATAATTTGGGACCCAAGTGGGCCCATAAAATGAACTCCTACATGGGCCCAACTTGGAGCCCACTGTGTACCCATCATTAGCCCATATGGGCTAACACACATGGGGCCCATGTGGAGCCGATGGACAAATTTATCTGGGCCCCATTTGGGTGGCCCATGCAGGGCCCAAGTTACAGCCCATCAAAAGCCCACATGGGGCCAACATGGACATGTGGCTGGGGAGTGGGGGGATGTTTGTAATTAGCATTTCCATTGTCTCTCTCTCTCTCTCTGTGTGTGTGTGTGTGTAGGTGTGAAAGAAAGATTAAGTTTACATCTATTTAACTTTACAGTACACGGCGAAATATCTCAGCGGAAACACAACGTATCCGTCGTTTGCTTAGCTCTTTGTAACCTGTATTCCAATGTTATTGTACAATAAACACAATTGCACAATATCAAGTCCTCCTCTTTTCTCGTTTTCTCAAAAAAAGCACGTAATTTTAACATTTATTCTCTCTTAATTCAACCATATGCAGAGCAGGCTGATGACTAGATCAGAATGAATGAACGGTCGTGACGTCACCGCGCGCCCAGTGATCTCCGCGGAAACGCGACGTATCTGTCGTTTGCTTAGCTCTTTGTAACCGTCTAATCTAGCTGAAAAGAATGGTACATTGTTCATGGTTTTTGGTGCTTTTTTCGCGGAGATATTTGCCGAAAACCAGCGGGCGCGATTCAAAATGGCGGCCGCGCTTTGGACGCGAGAGGGGTGCCTTTCTATGAAATCTTTCTAATCCAACAGAAATAGGACATAGAAAGCCACACGACCGAACGCGAGATTCCCAGCATGCTTTGCATATGGTTGAAAGAGAATAAATGTTAAATCAAAATAAATATTCTCACAAATTATATAACTTTGCATAATTAATGGTATGTTCATCAGTGTGTTGTATTGTGTGTGGTGTATAGCAGGATTTACTTGAAATACAGCATAGTTTAGGCAAACATATAGATACTTATTTTGTTAATTACCATTCTGTAGGTTTATTGTATATATATATATAAAGAACTATATACATTAACAGAACTATACACACACATTTAAAAAACATAGTAAAGAACTATATACACACACACACATTTAAAAAACATACTACACACACATTTTAAAAAAACATAGTAAATAACTATATACACACACACACACACACACACACACACACACACACACACACACACACACACACACACACACACACACATTTAAAAAACATAGTAAAGAACTATATACACACACACACATTTAAAAAACATACTACACACACATTTTAAAAAAACATAGTAAATAACTATATACACACACACACACATTTAAAAAACATACTACACACACATTTTAAAAAAACATAGTAAATAACTATATACACACACACACACACACACATTTAAAAAACATAGTAAAGAACTATATACACACACACACACACACACACATTTAAAAAACATACTACACACACATTTTAAAAAAACATAGTAAATAACTATATACACACACACACACACACATTTAAAAAAACATTAAAGAACTATATACAATAACAAGTATATACAATAAAAACCAGAAATAAAGTGAATAAAAGTGAATTAAAAATAATATTTTTTTAAAATAGTCTTAAAATAAAAATAGTGAACTGGGTTCAGAGCTTCAGACCTCCCTGGCCAGCCCAGGGAGGGTGCCTCCGTCCCGGGCACAGACAGGTCGGTGGGCCTACCGCTGGTTGATCCTTAAGAAAAGAAAAAAAGTGAATACACACATTTGATGGAATTTTGAGTACTGCAACAGGAAATGACAAAGCAGTGAGGCACACACCTGACAATGCCTCAGATCACCCAACAGTGCCTTAAACAAAGAACTGCTCCGAATGTGCTCGTGATTCACTGTGGCAGATGAAAATTCTGCTGTCTTCAATAAACCAAAGGCACATGATATACAAATAGAATTGTTGCTTTTTTTAAATGACTCACCTGGCCCACTGTTGACATGGTTGAAGAGTTCCACTGTCCAACTGAAATTAATCAATAGGTTAAGGGAAATTTTATTTTGGAAGCACTAAAGAATTATATACACAACATAAAAAGCAACAATTCTATTTGTATATCATCAGCCTCTTGTGCTGTTATTGTTTGTGTACGTTTTATCTGTGTCTGGCAGCCAGGAGGAGGAGAGCTCATTAATCATCTTAAAATCTTTTCTTTCTTATAAAATGTCACAGCCGTGTTTTTGTCTTACAGATGTAGATTTATTCACAAACTTTCTAACTTTCTCAGTCTTTGCTGGGGGAGCATGCCTCCATTGACGCCTTTGGTGGATTTCAGAAATGATGATTTCCATCTCTGGAAACTGTGCGTTCATTTCTCGCAGGTCCCGCTTCATCGCTTTTACTCAAAATCATTTCTTTAATCTCTATAAGCAGAGATCACTGACTTATTTTTGTTTTCCAGTGATTTGACCTGCTCAGCCTTACAATCAGGGAAGTGTCAGTGAGCAGCTCCATCGCAGATATTTTCTGCAGTTACTCTAACACGGTGAGCGAGTTCTGCACCACCATGTGCACCACCATGTGTCTCTCAAGTTCAGAGCGAAGGAGGGCTATACAGCAGATACTTTCTGGTGCCGAAAAAAGACGGGGGTCTCAGACCCATACTAGAACTAAGGCAACTGAACAGAGTGCTTGTGAAGCGACAGTTCAGAATGCTCACGACCAGAAAAATCCTCGCGCAGATTCGCAGAGGAGATTGGTTTGTGTCAATAGATCTGAAAGACGCGTATTTTCAAATACAGATAGCGTCACGTCACAGGCGATTTTTGAGATTCGCCTTCGAGGGCCAGGCATATCAGTACACAGTCCTTCCGTTCTGCTTATCCCTAGCACCCCGTACATTTACGATGTGCATGGATGCAGCGCTCGCACCCCTCAGACTGCGGGGCATGCGAGTACTGAACTATTTGGATGATTGGCTGATTCTAGCTCAATCTCGCTCAGAGCTCACAGAGCACACGACCATTTTACTCGATCACCTCGAGAATTTGGGTCTCAGAGTCAATTGGGCGAAGAGCTCTCTGTCCCCCAGTCAGATGATATCTTTCCTGGGCACAGAGCTGGACTCGCTGTCCATGATAGCACAGCTATCACCACAGCGCACGGCGGGCTCTTTCCGCTGCGGTGCATCTGTCCCGCTCAAGAAATTTCAGAAGATGCTTGGTCTCATGGCCTCAGCATCATCAGTGCTTCAGCTGGGCTTGCTCCGCATGCGCCCACTGCAGTTCTGGCTGAAAGCGCAAGTGCCACGCCGAGTGTGGACCTCCGGTCTGCTTCGTCTCAAGGTCAATCAGAAGTGCATCACAGCTCTGAAACCTTGGAAGGCAAACGACTGGTACCAATCAGGTGTAAGCCTGGGGACTTCCTCGAGGGTGAGGGTGGTGTCTACGGACGCATCCACCTCGGGATGGGGAGCGCTGCTCGAGGGCAGACCGTTCTTCGGCCAATGGTCAGAACGGGAGAAGCTTCTGCACATAAACTGCCTCGAAATGTTGGCAGTAGACAACGCACTGACGCGTTTCTGTCCCCAAATAAAAGGACACCACGTCCTGGTCCGCTCGGACAACATGTCTGTGGTGTCCTACATAAATCGCCAGGGTGGCCTCAGGTCCGGGAACCTGCACAGGCTAGCAGAACGCCTCCTGGTGTGGGCTCACCGCAACCTGCGCTCGCTGAGAGCAGCGCACGTGCCGGGGCTCCTAAACATAGGACCAGACAGACTGTCCAGGAACAATGTTCCGGCAGGCGAATGGTCTCTACACCCACAGACAGTCCAACTGCCGTGGAAGAAATTCGGCAGAGCGGAAGTAGACCTGTTTGCGTCTCAAGAAAACGCTCACTGTCTGGAATTTTTCTCCAAGAGCAGGGACGCGCTGGCTCATGTATGGCCCCGCCGCCCGCTCTATGCTTTTCCCACCGTCTCTCTCCTGCCTCAGGTGATAGAGCGGATCAGGGAAGAAGGATGCTCAGTACTGCTCGTAGGACCGTTCTGGAAAAACCAACCTTGGTTCCCAGTTATGATGCAGCTAGCGAGCACTGCCCCGTGGCCAGTGCCAGTGAGGAGAGACCTCCTCTCCCAGGCCCACGGCTCGATTTGGCATCCTCACCCAGAATTGTGGTCCCTTTATGTTTGGGCCATCAACGGGTACCCGCTGAACTCCCTAAAGGAGTGTTAAACACGATCACGCAGGCTAGAGCTCCGTCTACGAGATGTCTCTACTTCTTGAAATGGTCAGTGTTCTCGGGCTGGTGCGCAGCCCGTGGCGTGTCACCCACAGACTGTGGGGTGACGGAGGTGCTCTCCTTCCTACAAGAGCTGCTGGATAAGGGCAGGACCCCTTCCACGCTCAAAGTCTATGTGGCGGCTATAGCAGCATTCTCGAGAACAACGCTTGGTCAGTCAATAGGAAGGAACGATTTAGTCATCCGCTTCCTTAGAGGGGCTAAGCGACTGAATCCTCCCAGACCTCCCTCAGTCCCCGTATGGGACCTTTCTACGGTGCTGGAAGCCATGAAAGGTGGCCCATTCGAGCTTTTACAGACGATTGATCTTAAACACCTGTCTTTCAAGACTGTGTTTCTGCTGGCTCTCGCTTCAGTGAAGCGCATAGGGGACTTACACGCGCTCTCAGTGAGTGCGACGTGCATGGAGTTTGGGCCTAATGACTCAAGAGTTATACTCAAACCTAAGCACGGTTATGTTCCAAAATCCCTCAACACACCGCTTAGGGCGCAGGTCTTTTCCCTGTCAGCCCTACCGGTCCCTGATGAGGAAGGAGACTCCTCTGCCCAGTCAGGGCATTAAGAGCTTATGTGTCTCACTCGTCTGTTTTCAGACAGACAGAGCAGCTCTTTGTTTCGTTCAGCGGGCATTCTAAGGGACTAGCGGCGTCGAAACAGAGCCTATCCAGATGGATAGTTGACGCTATTGCGCTAGCGTACGCTTCCAAGGGCATGCAATGCCCGTTGGGTGTCAGAGCGCACTCCACGAGAAGCATGGCTTCATCGTGGGCCTGGTCAAGTGGGATTGCCTTGCAAGATATATGTATGGCGGCAGGCTGGGCCTCCCCGTCTACATTTATAAGGTTTTACAACCTAGAGGTTCCCGCCCTGCAGGCCAGGCTGCTGTCGGTCTAGATAACCAGTATTGTCTGTTCTGATGCTATCAGCTCAGAATGCTGCGTCTACTGAGCACAGCTCAATGATCGACAGTGTAAAAAAAAAAAAAAAACAGCACAAAGATGTGTTTTGGGCAAACTGTATAAGACCCACATTTCCCCATCAGTTCAGGCCGTACCCCGCCCTGTCTGTATGATGTAATTCGCGTCTAAGCGACGCTGCTATACGCAGAAGAGTGCGGCTTCGCCCCTCCCTCTTCCCGGACTCCCTGTGAGTTCCCTGGGTGATTGTGCACTATATGAACCCCGGGCTTTCACCCTTGGGTCTTTGGTGTCAGATCCCAGCATGCACGGCGTCTTGCATTGGGTCCCCTAGCGTAAGATATCTTACGCAGTACGAGAGACCTCTTGTAAGAGAATGTACTCGGTTACTAACGTAACCTCGGTTCTCTCTAGTAGAGGGAACGAGTACTGCGTATCTTGCCGTTCATGCACACGCTCTGGTTGCTTCGATGATGAAAAACCAGATATTAGCTGCCTGCGAGCAGTATTTATAGGCCTAGGCCACGCCCATTTCGGCGGGATGTGACGCAGCGGGCGCGAAGCGCCCTCATTGGGTCTGACGTCACCCCAGGCCTCGCTCGATAGGCTGCTGCAGTTGCCGCAGAGCAGCCAATAGGCGCGCGAGCTGTCTCGCCTATGTCTGTATGCTGCCGCAACGCGTTTTGCATTATTAAAAAATTAAGGATAATTTTTGGCTTCAATATCTCGCGGAAAAAGGACCTTTTTAAATTAAAATGCTGCTAACGATTAGTGCATTACTACAGGCATTGAAGAAGGCCTGAAATACTTGGGTTGATGCTGAAAACATAGATCTTGCATGCCATCATGAAATTAAGGTTAAAAATTAGGCCATGTCAAACAATTTTACCTCAAGTAATTTTTGTCAAAGGGTTCTGTGAAGCAATGCCTGGGCAAAGTCATGTCCATGAAACTGAGAATTAAACCTGTCGTAGGACTAAACCAAATACATTGGCTAATAAAACAAATAATGTCATTGTAAACTCTGGTTTGACTCATTTGACTCATCTTGGTCACTATTTCCACATAAAAAGTAAAAGCAAACAAACAAAAAGCTTAATTTGATATATTGTGCCTTCAAAGTGCTGTCTGAAACTAGGCCTGGGACTGCTTTTGTCAATGAAATGAGACAATTTTAACTTTGCCGTATAGCTAAACCAAATACATCGTTGGAAAGGTCTCGACCTGGAGAATAACATATGTCAGTGTGAAGATTCTACATGGCTCCAGCTTTCTAAATACTGACCTCTAATCCAGCAACAAGAAGGTCTGCAGACATGGGAACAACTGTTATAGAGAGCTCCAGACCTCAGCTATCATGTGAGTATAGTCACTATAGGCCTATGTCACACTTCCTGCTTCCGGAACGCGGAGTAGGGATTCAGAACTTCCGGTCAACAGTATTTCTCCATAAGGATTTAGATTATCAGCCATAATGTCTAAACCATCCGAGGTAGACTGACCACGAGCTATGAGGTTGTGAAACGAATGTTTTTGCTCCTGTAGAAGCTATAAGTTCGTATGAAATCAACCCTGTTTTAAGAAAAACATGTTTTATCCGCGATCTTATGAAAAAAAACTACACTACCCACAATCCTAAGCGTAGCAGCAACGTCTGCTGATTGGTCCAACTCCCTGTTACCATAGAAACGTTTACCTTACTGACGAACAGCCCGCCGCTGTTGTTGTAGTGTACCGGGTTGCTCTGCGTCAGGACGTAGACAGCCATTCCTCAGCTTTCACGCTTTTCCACTTGAAAGTTTTCATTTACCATCCGAACCACATCGTCATATGTGACTTCAGGCAGGTTGCGGAGATATTTGGTCCAGCGGTATCTATCGGACTCCGCCATTGTAAAAAGCTAACCGGAAGAGCCGTATCCCTACTAAAAGACGTACTTCCGGTCTTCAATTTTTTCGTGACATAGGCCTATTGGGCACCAACTGGGGGCGTTGTCAAAAATAGCCCACAAGCAATTTTCACCCATTTAACAATTATATATTTACAATCTGATAACACAAATGTCTTTCCCACCCCCTAAAACCCCTAGGAGTACCCACAGTTTAATACTGTCAAATTCTAATTACGTGGAATATACTAATGTATTTAAGAACTACAATTCCCGGTAGAGATGCGCCATTGAACTTGCTACTAGGCATACAAATCAGCATCCATACTTGAAGTTATTCCAATTTCCAAAGGTAGGGTTAGGTTTAGGGTTATAAAAAGGTATATTTACTATATATATCAACAATCTCCTACAGCAAAAACACACATTGTACTGCATTTAGATGAACAGGATGAAAACAATCGTGAGGAAGTCAGTTAATCGCGGATATTTAACTGTTTGTTATTGTAGAACAAGCAAGTATCAGGGCCATCTCCAATGTATTTATAAACTACAATTCCCACAAGAGACGCACCATAGAACTTCTAACTAAGCGTACAAATCAGAAAATACTTGTAGTTCTTCCGGTTTCCAGAATATGAATTGGGTTATAAAAATGTCTACTATATTATATCAACAATCTCCTACAGGCGAAGCATACATTATACTGCATTGAGATCACAGGGATCGCCAGGATGTCAGTCCATCTGGTACTGTAGAAATGACTGTGTTCAATGTCGGGATTTATGCTACCCTTCAAAGAGCGATCTTTTTTGTAATTATGGCCTCCACATGTTCGTTTAGCCCCCCATGTAATAAATGTAATAAACCACCCCTGAGCTTATAAATATGTCAGCATTAGGATTTAGGACTAACAAGTAGGCAAATTGTAATTAAAAAAAAATCCACTTAAAACAATAAATAAATAACAAATAATAAATAAAAAACAAATTTCTCACATATGCTCAATGTAGGTTATCTCTGATCTTTTTTTTTTTTTTTTTGTTAACCATATCACTGTCATATTGTGTTATACATGATGTATGGAAAAGTAAAAACGTTGTCGTAGTCTATTTGTGTTTTTTCACAAAAATACAAGTGAAAATACACCACTTTGATTTATTGCTTAATTATTCACTAGAGACTTAAAGAGTGATCAAAAACAAATTATTGACAAGATGCATAACAAGTTGAAACTATATAGTCTTTGGCAATTAGACCACATCAATACTTCATTATTTTAAAAGTGTAGAGAATGCGTGATATGAAAAGGAAAATTCCCCCATGGAGTTTAGACACTGCTGGTGGTGAAGGGGTGAGTAGCAATGCTGAGATCTGCATGAATGTGGAGCTCAGCTCCTGATGAGCACAGTGGAGGGACCCCTGGGAGCTGAATGCGATGTGGACTGGAGGTGAATGGGATGGAAGAGGGCCGCACTGATTTGCATGAAATGACAACTGACAGCAGCAGAGAAAGGAATAGCTTTAAACTTTAACAGCTATGACATGATTGGATTGAAGTAGTAAAATTCCCACAGTCAGCTGATGAGTTTGGAGTGGAAGAGAGCGAGAGACCGTGAGGTTAACTTGAGTTAACTTGAAAAGCACAGACAACAGAACATGAAATCAAGTAATGTCAAATGTAATAAAATAACAAACAGTGCAATGTATAATAATGAAATATTAAAACATGTTTCTGAAGAACATCTGAAAAGGAGATTGGGTTGGATTGAGTACATTTCTGTTTAAGCCTACTTGAGATTGAACTCCATGTGTCACATTTATTGGAGATTTTCAAGTGCCTTTTCACCACTAGAGAAAGATGAGATATGACTTCAAATGCAGCACAGAAACAATGTAATGTAAACAATGTAAACCCAAATGGAGTTCAAAACATACATTTTATTTATTTTCATTAATTTGAAGAGAATCCTTTGGCTGCCAGGAATGGGCCCACTCCTCACCATTAAAAACAGAAGGGAAGTTTTTTCTGTCACTGGTACTTGTTGGGTGTTTCCAGTAAACATAAACCTTTTAACAAGTGTGAAGCACACATCATTACAGAACTTGTATTCCAATCTATGAAGGACCACCGCCATTTGTGAAATGGAACAGCTTAATTAGAAATGATTGTAGCCACAAAAAAAAAAGAAAAAAAAAAAAGAACAAAGTTAAAGTAAATTGATAATGCATGCATTAATTGATACAGCAGAAAACAGAATACATACCAAACTGGACAGGGCTCCCAGTCAACCAACATTTCTGCTTTGCCCTAACAAAAAAAAAAAACATTGATTTCATTCTTAGCATAAGGCTATTATGTTTTGTTAGACAAAACACATAAAAAGTATGTACCTAACAATAATGGTATGTAGAATGTATTGCCATCACACAAGGACGTTTGTAAATCCTATATTACACTCTGCATACTGTCTACACTGTGCATTTCTTTTATGACTGTCTAAATTTTCTCACTCTTTCTCTTACTACGATAGCAAAAATCATCTGGCCCAGATCTGGCCCAGACACTTCGTAAGTTCCGCGCAACGGACCCGGGCCGGTGTCTTTTGGCACAACGGGCCAATACCGGCACGGATCCGTTTTTTCCTCAACTGGACCAGAACTGGGCCAGCTCCGGATTCCTTTATGGCGATTTGGCCCAGATGTGGGCCAGATCTGGTCCAGCTCTGTTTTGAATCTGTTCCAGATCCACGCCGGATAAGGGCCGGATCAGGGCCAGCTCATTTTGTAGACCGTACACACACACTCTAGTAATATACATATCTAGAATTTTCAAGAATCTTCTTATATACATTATATAATATCTTATGGTCTTATGCCACTGATATTTTTTTCTGTTAGATTTTAACATGAAATGCTTGAAAGTACTGATTTAGATGTAAAGACAATTAATGTATTGAACACTTTTGTACACTAAAATATCACTTGATAAACTAGTTAGCACTAACTCATAGCCACAACTTTACAATAATCATGCATTCAAAAAAATTTGGACAGAGTAAATTAGAATATTCAAGGGCCAGCTCATTTTGTAGACTGTACACACACACTCGCTCTCTCTCTAAAAAGTATAAGAGGTATACATATCTAGAATTTCAAGAATCTTCTCACATGATCTAATATCTTATAGTCTTATACCACTGATATGTTTTCTGTTAGGTTTTAACATAAAATGCTTAGGCAACAAAAAGTTGAAAGTAGGCTTTAGAAGTTTACATGAAATTTTACACTTTACACTAAAATACCACCTGTGTTAGCACTAATTCACAGCTGCCCACTATTTCACAATAATCATGCATTCGGAAATAAACAAATTTGACATTCAAGGGCTTTTATTTTGATCCATCTTCCATTTATTTGAATAAACAAAATGCAAAAATGTTCATCATACAACAAGAACCAAACAGAACGGGTAGGAAAGCCATGGAACTACAAACCCCTTCAGAACTGCCGTTTAATTCCCATGAGGCATCTGCAAACAAAAGACAAAGAAAAAAGCCATTAGTTTTGTTGAGATCTATTAAAGCAGAGTTCAGAGACAGACTATTGATTGACTATAAATGGACCTATTTTAAGTTGAGTTGTATTGTCTGTATTTGGGCTAATAATATAATATTATGACACTGCTGTTTTTTTATTTGTAAACTAGTCTTTAAAGTCCCTGTAAAGTCAAAATTAAGTATAAGTTTGTCATACCACAAAAATATGTGTTATTAGCCACCCAGCCCAATTTGAATGATTAAAAAAGCCGCCAAGTAAATAAAATAAGCTATCAAAATCTCGAAAGAATGAGCCGTATTCTCAGCTCTCAAATGCTGGGGGCGTGTCCGCTGGCTGCGCTGAAACCACGCCCACTCGCGGGAAAAATGACTCGCGCAGTCTCGCGGGCACTGATGGGCAGTAACGCGTTAGAAGTAACGCGTTACTGTAATCCGATTACTTTTTTCAAATAACGAGTAAAGTAAGGGATTACAATTGCAAAAACAGTAATTAGATTACTGTTACTTCCCCGTAAGCAGGCTGCGTTACTGCGTTATACTGCGAGACTGTCTCGCGACGTGAGCTGTGACTCGTGAGTGACTGTCATGAGCGCCGCGAAGTAAGTGGTAAACACTATGGCAAGCGATCGCGTTCAAAAGTCTTTAAACGAAACGCGTGAATTTTGACGCGTCAACATGAACCGTTTGTCCGTGTTCAGACGTCATGTTTATTCATGAACGATGTCGTAATGGTAAACTGTATGCACGTGCAAACATCAGACGTTATATTTGTTCATGAGGGATAATGCATTGGTACGTTGTGAGTGATGTCAGTCTTACGATTTGCCATGCCTTTTTAAGTTGTTCGTTTAACGTTCTTTCCCAAGGTAGAAAAGTCAACAGCTCTTAGAATGGGTCTTTTATTTTAGCAAACTGCCAAAAAATCTTTTCAGACTGTGTGCAGCTGAACCAAGAAAAGCTTAAGATTGCATGGAGCTGATAAGCATGAATGGCAGAAGAAAAAGACTGCAATTAAAAAACAAAACAAGAGAAAATTTAATGCAAGCAATAACAAACTGCACACATCAGCTGTGGAATAAAAGAAAAGAAATGCATGATCAACTAGATTAAGGCAAACTCCTGTCTTTATGTAAACCCTGTCCACCATCCCCAAAGGTTTCACAAAGTTATTCTTGCCACTGTAACTTATGGCTTCCTAAAGACAGGTTTATGGGTAAATAAATGAATAATAATAAAAAAATATATATACCTTGTCCGAGTAAAAACATTTGTTAGAACAGGAATTTTTATTTTATTTTTGTGTGTGTGTTGTAAATATAATTTATTCCGAATCAGTATTCTCATCAGTTCATTCAGCTTTAACATATATAAAGCGGCATATTTATGATATTTTAACCTTTTAAAATGACCTTTAAAGGGCATTTTTCCCTAATCGTTTGCTTCATCTTTCATTTAAAATTCTTAAATTTGATCAATAAATTACAATAGAATAATAAGATGCTAAAGGGCTGTTACCAATCAAATAAACTGCATTAAATAATGTAATGAGATTATTTAAAATATTTTTTGAATATACAAATAAGAAATAGGCCTATTATTTGTGCATAGAAATAATATTTATAAACCGCCAGTAGGAGGCGGCAGGCGACCATCTTAATGAGTGAGTCATTGATGCAAAGTGCATAAAGTTAAAATACTGAAACTAATAAAACAAGTTTTAAAAAACAATGTTTCATTTGATTCAATTTTAGATGATGGAATATGCAGAAAGAATAGAATTGAGCAGAAAGGTCTATTGCTTTATAGCGTATTCATTTCGTGCATCATGTTTTTGAAAAGTAACTAGTAAAGTAACTAGTAAAGTAACTAATTACTTTTGAAAATAAGTAATCAGTAAAGTAACTGGATTACTTTCTTGGAGAAGTAATCAGTAATCAGTAACTAATTACTTTTTCCAAGTAACTTGACCAACACTGCTCGCGGGCACGCGCTGCCAATGATGGCACCAGTTGTCGGCGCAAAGGGAGGATGAAGGCCGAGGCGGGAGATAGTCGGTTCGGCCCCATTCACCACCAGTAACAATGGATTATCATTGAATTCCTGTTGTCTCCGACGAAAGTTTATAAACTGGGGTGCGTTTCCCAAAACCATCGTTGCTAACTACGTTGACTAACTCCTGATCTCTACAGAGGCGGGTGTTGGTGGTGATCATCAGCTCTCCATCAAGGTAACGTTAGCTCTTCACAAGATTAATCCACCTCTTCTTGATATGATAATTTTTTGGAAATTTAAATAAGGACACCGATCTGTTTTGGAAGTGATCGCATTCAGGTTATATGCATTTATGTGACGAAGGCATAGCCAGAGCCGTGGGCATAGTAGCTAGTAAACTGTAGGCTGATAGTAACTCGCGACTGAGCTGCGATAGGCTCAGGGACTCTAGTGCGTCATCAAGTAGGGGCGTGTCCAAGAGCTCCGTGGCTTCAGTGCATAATCGAGCCCCCGTTTTAGCCCCGCCCAAAAAATCCAGATCACAGCAATGGTGAAAAACTGTTTAACGGTCTAACTCCACAATTCAGTACTTCACAGCTCTCAGTCTTTGTAATATGTTTTAGCAATGCATTTCTAGCATTTATGATGTGTTTATAAATTTTTTATAGAATTGCCTTTTCAGGGACTTTAACGAAAACAGTAGATGTAATTACCATTAAATTAAAAATCGGACTCCTGAGGGGCTCAACATGTCTCTGATTGGCCATTGGTACCATGTGCTCAACATACAGTATATAATGGCTGTGATTGGCTACAATGATCAATGTTTCAAAAACATGTTTTCACCGACCGCTTATCACCGATAGATGGATCCGCTGATAGACGCCAGATTTGAAACGCTGTGTAAGTCCTGGATGAAGACATGTTTTTGAAACGTTGATCATTGTAGCCAATCACAGACATTATATATTTTGAGCCGTGGACACAATGGCCAATCAGAGACATGTTGAGCCCCTCAGCAGTCAGATTTCTCATGCAAATGCAACCAGGAAAACGTTCCTAAGGGATTATAGATTAACGTTCTGCACGCATCTGAATTAGACTGAGAAATCTTTCCATTAGTTCTTGGGGAACCACCCTGATGGCTTGTAAAATGTGAACCCCCCCCCCCCCATGCTGCTTCTATCTTAAATTTACCTCAGTTAATGCCTCTTTGGCTCTTGCACGGTCTTTCCGGCCGCCGCCACGGTCAGAGGCAAGATTGAACCAACGGATGGCATAAGAATCAATATCAGTGTCTGCTGCAGCGGTAGAGGACTGGTTACTCCTTACAGCTCCTGTTGAGAACAAAACAAAAAAGTGCAATAAACATCTCCAACTTCCCCAGACTAATAAGCTCCAAATTGATAGTTCTTCAGTAATGTAGATCATTTAAGGGATAAACAGGTATTTCAATGATTTAAATATTAATTTAAAGGGAAACATACACCTGCAAAATAAACTCAATACCTGTGGCACCTGACAATACATTGAGGTTTTACTGTTTTGCTGGTATAGGCCTACAGTATGTTTTTATGACTCTCAAAGTGATGATAGCATTGACTTCCATTATAAGAATCACAGAGGACTATGGTTTCAGCTAAACATCTTTACTGGTCAGCTGAAGAAGAACAAAAAAGACACCTACATCTTGAATGGACTGAGAGTGAGTTTAAAAAAATTGGGTGAACTATCCCCTTAAATTGATCAGAATCAGATATCACAAAAGTAGTTTGATGGGACTGAATTACTAAAGTAAGAAATTAAAGTAATAAATAAATTTAAGAAATAGTTATATCTTAGCCATAAATATTATTTGTGGAGATGG
Organism: Rutilus rutilus; assembly: GCA_021464565.1. Classification (NCBI taxonomy): domain Eukaryota; kingdom Metazoa; phylum Chordata; class Actinopteri; order Cypriniformes; family Leuciscidae; genus Rutilus; species Rutilus rutilus. Next base: position 603,690 of record JAJAQA010000028.1, on the reverse strand, counting down.
TTTACTACAGCCATATCACCCTGTAGCCCGAGACTGGTTGCCCACTGAAGCTAAGCAGAGCTGAGTCTGGTTAGTACCTGGATGGGAGACCTCCTGAGACAACCAGGTTGCTGCTGGAAGTGGTGTTAGTGAGGCCAGCAGGGGGCGCTCACCCTGTGATCTGTGTGGGTCCTAACGCCCCAGTATAGTGACTGGGACACTATACTGTCAAAGAGCACCGTCCTTCAGATGAGACGTTAAATCGAGGTCTTGACTCTCTGTGGTCATTAAAAATCCCAAATCTGCCCCTTGGTCTTTGTCCAACATGACCTCCTAATCATCCTCATATACTGATTGGCTTCATCACTGTCTCCTCTCCACCAGTAAGCTGGTGTGTGGTGGGCGTTCTGGCGCAATATGGCTGCCGTCACATCCAAGTGGATGCTGCACATTGATGGTGTTTGAGGAGATTCCCCATTCTATGTAGAGCGCTTTGAGTGCCTAGAAAAGTGCTATATAAATGTAATGAATTATTATTATTATTATTATTATTATTACTTAAAGGTATTATATCATACTTACTGATCAACAAACTTCTTGTGTGCATTTCTTTAAAAGACTTCTTCCCATTGACTCCTTTCCAGTTTATTTGTTTAGCTACGGAGTCTGAGAACAGCCTGTGCAGTATGTTCCATGTGATGTTTTTGACGTTTTGTCCTCCCACAGCACCCAGAGCAGATATCTGAAAAGACAAAAATACATGATATAAAACTGTGTAATTCTATTTTCTGTTTTGATTAATGATCTGAAAATATAGATGAGAGCAGTGAATACTATTATAGGCACAGAGTGAATTTGCACAGCAATCGTGAAGTAGCTTTATGTAATTAGGGTCCACTGGAGGCAAGCACTTAGAACCCAAATGCAGTTTATTGAAACAAAATTAAACACCAAATCGTGACACTTTAGATCACAGGTGTCAAACTCAGTTCCTGGAGGGCCACAGCCCTACAGAGTTTTGTTCCAACCCTGCTTCAACACACACACACACCTGCAGTTAAAATAAGCCTGAAGGACTTGATTAGCTGATCAGGTGTGTTTAATTAGGGTTGAAGCTAAACTCTGCAGGGCTGTGGCCCTCCAGGAACTGAGTTTGACACCCCTGCTTTAGATAATAAAAATAAACACACCATGTTTTGTTTAGCCCGTGCGTTTTTTGAATCTTTCAGCCACTCCTCCAACTGCTCAACTTCAGGCATAGTGGCCAGTGGAACACTAATACCGTGAGGCATTTCAGCCACAGGAGTTTCTGTCCCCAGTCGTGCAGCAAGATTATTGACAGCAAAGGCAAGCTGCGTTTGCTGTTCCTTAACATTTTCTAACAATGTTAGAATGTGCAGCTGAGCAGCTACAAAAAAGAGTTAAGGAAGCATTTAAAGACCAAAAAGTTTTCTTAATCTATATAATTGGAAAAATCATACTCACAGAATGTTTTAAATTTAAAGGATTTTACCAGAGCAAGGAATAGGTCCAGTGCCCGTCTTCCCCAGTCTAAACGTGGGCCTGAAGGAATGCTCGTTTGACGTTTGAGGCGTGGCAGAGATGTGGCCCATAGAGCGTGATGGCAGTTGAGAGGTAGGCATAGCAACTGGAGGCACTGAGACCAGGGAGAGGCAAGATTAACTCATTGTTTTTGCCCATAAGTTATCATTTTGATGAGCAAAGCTTGCAAGCAAAAAAAGTTTACCTGTATAATATCCATCTTCAGGATGCATCAGATCTGGGTCATATCCAACAGAGCAGTGGCGCAGAGGACTGGAAGGCATTGCAGCTGTATTAAAGGGTGGTGGTGCTGCTGCTGTGAAACATGGAAATGACAGTAATTCGTTTTTTTAAGCATTCAGTATCATACTAATAAATCCTTCAAGTATGAACACCTAAAACCTGTTGAAATCAATGACGCTGTTACACTGCACAACGAAGCTCTTACTGTACTTACCTCATGTTTGCGTTGGTGAAATCATTAGTGAGAGTGCAGAAACTGCGTTGCAATGATAAGATCTTCATTCACGTGATCAACAGGCTTACACTGAAGTCTCACAGCAGCCAATCACAGCAGTGGGTGTTTACACTGAAGTCTCACAGCAGCCAATCACAGCAGTGGGCGTTTACACTGAAGTCTCACAGCAGCCAATCACAGCAGTGGGCGTTTACACTGAAGTCTCACAGCAGCCAATCACAGCAGTGGGCGTTTACACTGAAGTCTCACAGCAGTCTATAGGCTTGTTCGACTTGAACCGGCGCTGCACAGACCGATCGGTTTATGACATCAAAGTACCGCGAGAGCAATTCAAAAGCATATAGGAGCCATCTACTTTCTATTCGCTCTCGCGGTACTTTGATGTCATTCACCGATCGGTCTGTGCAGCACCGGTTCAAGTCGAACAAGCCTAATCACAGCAGTGGGCGTTTCCACTGAAGTCTCACAGCAGTCAATCACAGCAGTGGGCGTTTCCACTGAAGTCTCACAGCAGCCAATCACAGCAGTGGGCGTTTCCACTGAAGTCTCACAGCAGTCAATCACAGCAGTGGGCGTTTCCACTGAAGTCTCACAGCAGCCAATCACAGCAGTGGGCGTTTACACTGAAGTCTCACAGCAGCCAATCACAGCAGTGGGCGTTTACACTGAAGTCTCACAGCAGCCAATCACAGCAGTGGGCGTTTACACTGAAGTCTCACAGCAGTCAATCACAGCAGTGGGCGTTTACACTGAAGTCTCACAGCAGCCAATCACAGCAGTGGGCGTTTACACTGAAGTCTCACAGCAGCCAATTACAGCAGTGGGCGTTTACACTGAAGTCTCACAGCAGCCAATCACAGCAGTGGGCGTTTACACTGAAGTCTCACAGCAGACACGCCCCTTCAAACAGAGTGTTTAAATCAGAGGCTAAAATCAGGCTAGGAATAATGCCTTTTATTTCTAAATTATAACAAATTTTGATCTAAAAAACCTACTAACATTATAAGGGCACCCCAGGAACATTCTAAAATAATAAAATAATCCATGCAAGGGCACCTTTAATGTGACAACTAAACAGCTAGATATTAACAGAAACATTGGTTACAAAATGATTCAACGGAAATACAGGAATATACCAGTGGAAGAAGAAGATTCACTTGATGGTATGTCAGGAGTAGGTGGAGGAATAAGTGGCAGTAGACAAGTTGAAAGATTGTGGTATCTCCTCTTTGCAGCCTCTGGCTCACTGTCGGAATCGGTATCACCAAAGATTTGCCTAACAAACAAATTACAACAGACCATATTGATTATTTTGGGCATGGTTACAAACATCAACAAATTTATTGAAAACTTTAATAACTGTGTATACTCAACTAGGCACACTAAATATTAAATTAGCCTACTAAGTCTGTACTACGAATCTTTGTTTCACCTGAGCTCTGTAGTACTGTAAGAAACAATATTCACTCTACAAAGAATACATTGCTTTCTTTGATAATTAAAGCTAATTACACCATAGCAAAAAATATGTTTGCACAACCTAATATGTGAGCTCTATAGTACTGTTGTCAAAACAAGTTCCGACTTTGGTACCAAGTCGGTACTGAAAATAAAAAAATGTGACGATAACAGTCTTTCCCTAGCATTTTGAGGGTTGTTGATCAGATTCTTTAAAATTTCAATATCGACTTGGTATCAAAAGTCTGTACTTATAACAACACTACTCTATTATTAACAAATATATTTCTAAATTATGCATGTGTCAGTCTCGGAATATGAAACCTTGGCTTAATTTTTCTTTTCCTAATGACTTCTTCCTCTTCTTCATCTGTTTGTAACTCTGAGGTATTACAGGTTAGTGAGGCCCTCAGTTTGTCTCTTGCTTTAAGGTAATCACCTGATCAGGATTAACAAAAAAGAAAAGAAAAAAAAAATCTGTTAAGTTGGTTTACAAAGTTGGTGTATTTCATAACATAATTTTGTTTCTAAAGCAGATCCTTACCAGATCTGGAAAGGACTCGGACATCAAACTTTTTCCAGTCTGCTCCTGGCTCTTCACATTTTTGGATGGCTCTATTTACACGTTCGTCACTTCTATAATTTGGCCACCAAGTGACACCATCCTTGAACCATGACTCAGATATGATGTTGACTGTCTTTGTTTCAATAAATTCGATGAGAAGAAACATCTAAAAAAAGAAATTACATATTTGAAAAGATTGTCCATAAGACAACACTTCTTTTGACAATTTCCTTCAATAAATATATTAGCATTTTTTTATGAATCCATATTACTAGATTAACAGTTAGCGTCGAACTCACGCCGTAGCTACGTCGTAGGCTGTGTGTAGCGCGCATACCCTGACATGCACCTCTCCAAAAATGTAACAACGTGTCAACTCTACGCGGACGCAAGCGCTGTGATTGGTCTGCTAGATCTAATATGCATCACAAGGTAAAACTCTTCTCATCCACAGTAGTATGCACCAAAAAAATCTAATATAGAAAAAAAAAGCACGAATATCACACTCACCAAATCTCAAAACTGTTGCCTTTAGGATTCATCCAAAAACCCTACATTGTCAAAATCCAAAAGTTTCCAGAAAACCTTTGTGGAGTACAGCAGCTCTTCGTCAGCTTTTCGTCAATTCTGAGTGTTAAGTCAGTCTTTAGTCAGCATAAATTTTGTTTTGTCTCCTACTACTCTGCTCTTTAACCCTCACCTTTTACAGCCCCACCTACCCACATAGCAACATTGTGACTGCCCAGATCCGGCCCACAAGGAATGATGATCTAGTCCACATGTGGTGTTGAATGACGACCCTTGGGTGGTCCACTCCTGTTTGCCAGATCTGGATGACAAGCAGGCCATAGCAATGCCACATGTCAGCCAAGAGAAAATAAATAAACCAGACCTGGACTTTATCTGAGCCACAAAATCTGTTCTCATCTCAGCCTTAATATGCCTGTTAACATCATCATTCCATATGTGCCAGATGTGGGCCGGATCTGGGCCGTCACAATGTTGCTATGTCCTAGAACTAATCCATCTGTGCACTATAACTTTGGCTGTGCAAGAAGGGCATGACAACAAATTTATCTTTGTAAGGAAGGAGCACACACTTGTGAGAGATCTGGGATATTTTGGCTACCCTAAACGGTCCTGTAGGCTGAGAAACAATGAATACTCTGAGAAAATCCGAGCTCATTGGATAGTTGTAGAAATTTTCCATCTGTGTTAAAACTTTAAACACTATATATATGCCATCGACAGACTGAACAATGTTATAGATAACACAAATGTCTTTGTCTACAGCAAAAACATTATCGCCGGTGGAAACTTTCATTGACCACTGTTCAGTCTGCAGCTGCCTGTACTGTGCTGTAGCTTGAAGGCCGTCAGGAACAGGTCCAACATAATGTTGCATTCTTAAAGCTTTACAGGGCAGCTCGACAGTCTTGATGTCTTCAACCTCTGATAACCTTCTTATTACCTGTGCAAGAGGAAATTCTGGCTTTCTCACAAACCTTTTCAGTTTATGGAGGTAATTTTCATATGGAAAAGCTGAGATAGAGTCTAAAGAACCATGCAGTTGGGCATCAGCTGACAGATGGACCAAGCCATGCACATTATACACTAAGGCATCTTTTCCATAAAGCTCCCCAAAATGATTTACAAATGTTGTAAGTAGCGTGTTTGCATAATTGTTAAACAAAGAACACAGCTGAGGACTGACAAGGATGCAAATACCAGTATACAATAACATAAAGTTATTATATACATCACAATCTAAATATGGTGCCAGAGCAACAGAGCCAGTATACAACAGAAATTGTCTTAGTTCAGTAGCTTTCCAACGGTCTAGCTCTCTCAGAGACCTCGGCTTCCTTGCAAACTCAACTGGTATGTATGCACGCATCTGAATTAGACTTTGAGAAATCTGATCAACAAGACTGGAGGACAAGCGAAACTTCAAAGGACCCCTGAGCCAAATATTTAACAATCTCCGTGTGACACCTAAACACACAAGATGCATGTAATCTAAAGGGAATCTAGTCACCATGCCCACATCTAGACCAGAAAATCCATGTGGTCCATGATGATGATGCTCCTCGTCAACTCTGTCTGAAAATGATAAATCAGTCCGTAACACAAAGTCATTTCTGGGGTATGTCATTCTGTTGTTAACATAAACACCTGGCTGGCGACACTTATCACAACCATGGTATCCATTGTGAGCTTTTGTGTTTTTTACAAAAGATCTAGCAGGGGTATCACATATAACAGAATCCAGTTCAATGAAAACCTTTTTTCCTCTAAAAAAGAAGCCTTCATGCAGCTGCTTTAACTCATCGGTAAAGTCTCTCAAAAATTCATCAGGGGCATTTGGTTTTTTTGTACCACTAAAAAGCCCAATGACAACTGGTTCTTTCAGTTTGAAACCCAAGAAAAGTCCTAAAATGGGCCATAACTGTAAATTAGAGCTCTTAAATAAGGGCAAGCCATCAATATTTATCTGCAATCTAAAAGTAAAGCCATCTGCAATCTTTCCAATTAGTTGGCTTATGGTGTTATGCATAGCTGTCAGGATTCCTCTATAGTAATACAAACCACCACATTTCTGCTGGATTTTGTATTCAGTTTTTGTTTTAAGGATGGTTCGAGCATCCTTGGGCAGTTCTGGGTGGTACAATCTCAACAAACTAAGAAGGGCTGTGAGGGCTACTAAAGAAACACCAAACTGTACAGACCAATTGGCTAAACTTTCAACAAGGCTGACTGGCTCATCTGCAAACTCAGATTCTGATTCAGAGTCAGGCTCTGAAACATGTTGTCTCTCTGTCACTTCTCCAATGTCATCTGTGCAAACAGAATCTAAATGGTCATCTGTGTGAGGGAGTCTAGAGTCATTACTGCTTTGTGTATCATTTGTGATGGAATCTGTGTGAGTTTGAGTTGGTTCTGATTCTAATAGACAGTCTTCTGCAATGTCATGAAGTCGTTTCTCAAGGGAAATACGAGCCCTCCGTCTGACTCCAGAGCTTGTTAAAGGTGGTTCCCTTCTTTTCATTGTTTCTAAAAAGAGTAATTGTGGCAAACAGAAAAGTAATTAAACTGTTATTGTCTTTAAAACATGTAGTATACATTCTGGATGGGGAGATACACAATGTGTCTGTATCTATGTAGATATGTGTATGTATGTGTATATATATATATATATATATATATATATATATATATATATAAGATTGAGCCACTGTAGTCACTTGGACTATATTAACGATCTCTTCAATAACTTTCCTGGGCCAGCAAGTTTGGGCCACCTAGCAGCCTATGGAAGTGACCCAGCACTCAGATTTCATCAAAAATATTTTAATTTGTGTTCCGAAGATGAACGAAGGTCTTACGCGGTTAGAACAACATGAGGGTGAGTAATTACTGACAGAACTTTCATTTTTGGGTGAACTAACCCTTTAAAGCTGCAGTCCTCTAGTGGTTAATAAAAAGAACTGCATGCATTTTGCGGAAGAACATTGTAGCCGGAGCTACTTCTCTCTATGATGGACTAGACACGCAGGTCCTGAGACACGAACCAGTCTAAAATAGTCCCAATATAAACACTTATTACAGGTGTAACATAGATATTCAGGGAGAGAAAAACACGATTTGGAAAATGGATTCATGATGTATTCGCTCATTATGCACATTTTGTACATTTTGAACACAAAAACACAAAAAAATGTTACGAAAAAAAAATGACGGACTGCACAGTCACTGCAGTTGTAATTAAATGCAGTCTTGGAGAGCAGACTATACTTACCGGTATTTCAAAAACGTTTTTAAACTTTTGGCAGGTAACGTTAATATAAAATCTCTTTTAAAATGAGGGTCTGCGGGAGACCTTAGCTAAGTTAGCTTAAGGGTTGACATAACGTAACGTTAACGCAAGCTATCAATGACATAACCACGCAGCACTTTTAAAAAAAATAGACATTTATAATGGTTCATAATAATAAATAGAAGCAGTTAAATTCGTCAATTATATATTCGTTAATTACAGTCTTCTGGACCATCTTCGTGTTAGCATGCTCTCCCTTTGATAACATTAGAGTCAACGTTAATACAATTCAAAACCGATCAAAGGAGCAAAAAAAAACATTTTAAGTTAACGAATACACAACATAATCAAGAAATTAATTCATTAATAGCAGTTTGAGCACACTATGGAACTTACCTTGGTGAAGTTTTGGAGGTAGGATACCGAGTTACCGATCTGGCTGCCTCCTTCGCTCTGCTGCAGAAAGAAAAATCGCGCGCTCGTATCACGGATGTGGCCCGAATCTGTTTCGCGACTGTTGTTCCCGCGCACTAAAACTAGGGCCCGGGCTGGATCCGTATTACAGCAGTGAAACGGACGTGACTGTAACGCGGATTTGCCGGTTTAGAGACGGATCCGGCTCGGAGTCGTCTGCTGTCTGGGGCAGGATTTACTTGAAATACAGCATAGTTTAGGCAAACATATAGATACTTATTTTGTTAATTACCATTCTGTAGGTTTATTGTATATATATATATATAAAGAACTATATACATTAACAGAACTATACACACACATTTAAAAAACATAGTAAAGAACTATATACACACACACACATTTAAAAAACATACTACACACACATTTTAAAAAAACATAGTAAATAACTATATACACACACACACACACACACACACACACACACACACACACACACACACACATTTAAAAAACATAGTAAAGAACTATATACACACACACACATTTAAAAAACATACTACACACACATTTTAAAAAAACATAGTAAATAACTATATACACACACACACACATTTAAAAAACATACTACACACACATTTTAAAAAAACATAGTAAATAACTATATACACACACACACACACACACATTTAAAAAACATAGTAAAGAACTATATACACACACACACACACACACATTTAAAAAACATACTACACACACATTTTAAAAAAACATAGTAAATAACTATATACACACACACACACACACATTTAAAAAACATTAAAGAACTATATACAATAACAAAAGTATATACAATAAAAACCAGAAATAAAGTGAATAAAAGTGAATTAAAAATAATATTTTTTAAAATAGTCTTAAAATAAAAATAGTGAACTGGGTTCAGAGCTTCAGACCTCCCTGGCCAGCCCAGGGAGGGTGCCTCCGTCCCGGGCACAGACAGGTCGGTGGGCCTACCGCTGGTTGATCCTTAAGAAAAGAAAAAAAGTGAATACACACATTTGATGGAATTTTGAGTACTGCAACAGGAAATGACAAAGCAGTGAGGCACACACCTGACAATGCCTCAGATCACCCAACAGTGCCTTAAACAAAGAACTGCTCCGAATGTGCTCGTGATTCACTGTGGCAGATGAAAATTCTGCTGTCTTCAATAAACCAAAGGCACATGATATACAAATAGAATTGTTGCTTTTTTTAAATGACTCACCTGGCCCACTGTTGACATGGTTGAAGAGTTCCACTGTCCAACTGAAATTAATCAATAGGTTAAGGGAAATTTTATTTTGGAAGCACTAAAGAATTATATACACAACATAAAAAGCAACAATTCTATTTGTATATCATCAGGCTCTTTTGCTGTTATTGTTTGTGTACATTTTATCTGTGTCTGGCAGCCAGGAGGAGGAGAGATCATTGATCATCTTAAAATCTTTTCTTTCACAGCCGTGTTTTTGTTTTACATGTAGATTTAACTTTCTAACTTTATCAGTCTTTGCTGGGGGAGCATGCCTCCATTGGCAGCTTTGGTTCATTTCAGAAATGATGATTTCCATCTCTGGAAATGGTGCGTTCATTTCTCGCAGGTCCCGCTTCATCGCTTTTACTCAAAATCATTTCTTTAATCTCTATAAGCAGAGATCACTGACTTATTTTTGTTTTCCAGTGATTTGACCTGCTCAGCCTTACAATCAGGGAAGTGTCAGTGAGCAGCTCCATCGCAGATATTTTCTGCAGTTACTCTAACACGGTGAGCGAGTTCTGCACCACCATGTGCACCACCATGTGTCTCTCAAGTTCAGAGCGAAGGAGGGCTATACAGCAGATACTTTCTGGTGCCGAAAAAAGACGGGGGTCTCAGACCCATACTAGAACTAAGGCAACTGAACAGAGTGCTTGTGAAGCGACAGTTCAGAATGCTCACGACCAGAAAAATCCTCGCGCAGATTCGCAGAGGAGATTGGTTTGTGTCAATAGATCTGAAAGACGCGTATTTTCAAATACAGATAGCGTCACGTCACAGGCGATTTTTGAGATTCGCCTTCGAGGGCCAGGCATATCAGTACACAGTCCTTCCGTTCTGCTTATCCCTAGCACCCCGTACATTTACGATGTGCATGGATGCAGCGCTCGCACCCCTCAGACTGCGGGGCATGCGAGTACTGAACTATTTGGATGATTGGCTGATTCTAGCTCAATCTCGCTCAGAGCTCACAGAGCACACGACCATTTTACTCGATCACCTCGAGAATTTGGGTCTCAGAGTCAATTGGGCGAAGAGCTCTCTGTCCCCCAGTCAGATGATATCTTTCCTGGGCACAGAGCTGGACTCGCTGTCCATGATAGCACAGCTATCACCACAGCGCACGGCGGGCTCTTTCCGCTGCGGTGCATCTGTCCCGCTCAAGAAATTTCAGAAGATGCTTGGTCTCATGGCCTCAGCATCATCAGTGCTTCAGCTGGGCTTGCTCCGCATGCGCCCACTGCAGTTCTGGCTGAAAGCGCAAGTGCCACGCCGAGTGTGGACCTCCGGTCTGCTTCGTCTCAAGGTCAATCAGAAGTGCATCACAGCTCTGAAACCTTGGAAGGCAAACGACTGGTACCAATCAGGTGTAAGCCTGGGGACTTCCTCGAGGGTGAGGGTGGTGTCTACGGACGCATCCACCTCGGGATGGGGAGCGCTGCTCGAGGGCAGACCGTTCTTCGGCCAATGGTCAGAACGGGAGAAGCTTCTGCACATAAACTGCCTCGAAATGTTGGCAGTAGACAACGCACTGACGCGTTTCTGTCCCCAAATAAAAGGACACCACGTCCTGGTCCGCTCGGACAACATGTCTGTGGTGTCCTACATAAATCGCCAGGGTGGCCTCAGGTCCGGGAACCTGCACAGGCTAGCAGAACGCCTCCTGGTGTGGGCTCACCGCAACCTGCGCTCGCTGAGAGCAGCGCACGTGCCGGGGCTCCTAAACATAGGACCAGACAGACTGTCCAGGAACAATGTTCCGGCAGGCGAATGGTCTCTACACCCACAGACAGTCCAACTGCCGTGGAAGAAATTCGGCAGAGCGGAAGTAGACCTGTTTGCGTCTCAAGAAAACGCTCACTGTCTGGAATTTTTCTCCAAGAGCAGGGACGCGCTGGCTCATGTATGGCCCCGCCGCCCGCTCTATGCTTTTCCCACCGTCTCTCTCCTGCCTCAGGTGATAGAGCGGATCAGGGAAGAAGGATGCTCAGTACTGCTCGTAGGACCGTTCTGGAAAAACCAACCTTGGTTCCCAGTTATGATGCAGCTAGCGAGCACTGCCCCGTGGCCAGTGCCAGTGAGGAGAGACCTCCTCTCCCAGGCCCACGGCTCGATTTGGCATCCTCACCCAGAATTGTGGTCCCTTTATGTTTGGGCCATCAACGGGTACCCGCTGAACTCCCTAAAGGAGTGTTAAACACGATCACGCAGGCTAGAGCTCCGTCTACGAGATGTCTCTACTTCTTGAAATGGTCAGTGTTCTCGGGCTGGTGCGCAGCCCGTGGCGTGTCACCCACAGACTGTGGGGTGACGGAGGTGCTCTCCTTCCTACAAGAGCTGCTGGATAAGGGCAGGACCCCTTCCACGCTCAAAGTCTATGTGGCGGCTATAGCAGCATTCTCGAGAACAACGCTTGGTCAGTCAATAGGAAGGAACGATTTAGTCATCCGCTTCCTTAGAGGGGCTAAGCGACTGAATCCTCCCAGACCTCCCTCAGTCCCCGTATGGGACCTTTCTACGGTGCTGGAAGCCATGAAAGGTGGCCCATTCGAGCTTTTACAGACGATTGATCTTAAACACCTGTCTTTCAAGACTGTGTTTCTGCTGGCTCTCGCTTCAGTGAAGCGCATAGGGGACTTACACGCGCTCTCAGTGAGTGCGACGTGCATGGAGTTTGGGCCTAATGACTCAAGAGTTATACTCAAACCTAAGCACGGTTATGTTCCAAAATCCCTCAACACACCGCTTAGGGCGCAGGTCTTTTCCCTGTCAGCCCTACCGGTCCCTGATGAGGAAGGAGACTCCTCTGCCCAGTCAGGGCATTAAGAGCTTATGTGTCTCACTCGTCTGTTTTCAGACAGACAGAGCAGCTCTTTGTTTCGTTCAGCGGGCATTCTAAGGGACTAGCGGCGTCGAAACAGAGCCTATCCAGATGGATAGTTGACGCTATTGCGCTAGCGTACGCTTCCAAGGGCATGCAATGCCCGTTGGGTGTCAGAGCGCACTCCACGAGAAGCATGGCTTCATCGTGGGCCTGGTCAAGTGGGATTGCCTTGCAAGATATATGTATGGCGGCAGGCTGGGCCTCCCCGTCTACATTTATAAGGTTTTACAACCTAGAGGTTCCCGCCCTGCAGGCCAGGCTGCTGTCGGTCTAGATAACCAGTATTGTCTGTTCTGATGCTATCAGCTCAGAATGCTGCGTCTACTGAGCACAGCTCAATGATCGACAGTGTAAAAAAAAAAAAAAACAGCACAAAGATGTGTTTTGGGCAAACTGTATAAGACCCACATTTCCCCATCAGTTCAGGCCGTACCCCGCCCTGTCTGTATGATGTAATTCGCGTCTAAGCGACGCTGCTATACGCAGAAGAGTGCGGCTTCGCCCCTCCCTCTTCCCGGACTCCCTGTGAGTTCCCTGGGTGATTGTGCACTATATGAACCCCGGGCTTTCACCCTTGGGTCTTTGGTGTCAGATCCCAGCATGCACGGCGTCTTGCATTGGGTCCCCTAGCGTAAGATATCTTACGCAGTACGAGAGACCTCTTGTAAGAGAATGTACTCGGTTACTAACGTAACCTCGGTTCTCTCTAGTAGAGGGAACGAGTACTGCGTATCTTGCCGTTCATGCACACGCTCTGGTTGCTTCGATGATGAAAAACCAGATATTAGCTGCCTGCGAGCAGTATTTATAGGCCTAGGCCACGCCCATTTCGGCGGGATGTGACGCAGCGGGCGCGAAGCGCCCTCATTGGGTCTGACGTCACCCCAGGCCTCGCTCGATAGGCTGCTGCAGTTGCCGCAGAGCAGCCAATAGGCGCGCGAGCTGTCTCGCCTATGTCTGTATGCTGCCGCAACGCGTTTTGCATTATTAAAAAATTAAGGATAATTTTTGGCTTCAATATCTCGCGGAAAAAGGACCTTTTTAAATTAAAATGCTGCTAACGATTAGTGCATTACTACAGGTGTTGAGGAAGGCCTTAAATACTTGGGTTGATGCTGAAAACATAGATCTTGCATGCCATCATGATATTAAGGTTAAAAATTAGGCCATGTCAAACAATTTCACCTCAAGTAATTTTTGTCAAAGGGTTCTGTGAAGCTATGCTTGGGCAACGTCATGTCCATGAAACTGTGAGAATTAAACCTGTCGTAGGACTAAACCAAATACATTGGCTAATAAAATAGATAATGTCATTGTAAACTCTGGTTTGACTCATTTGACTTATATTGGTCACTATTTCCACATAAAAAGTAAAAGCAAACAAACAAAAAACTTCATTTTATATATTGTGCCTTCAAAGTGCTGTCTGAAACTAGGCCTGGGACTGCTTTTTTGTCAATGAAATGAGAAAATTAAAACTTTGCCGTAGAGATAAACCAAATACATCGTTGGAAAGGTCTCGACCTGGAGAATAACATATGTCAGTATGAAGATTCTACATGGCTCCTGCTTTCTAAATACTGACCTCTAATCCAGCAACAAGAAGGTCTACAGACATGGGACCAACTGTTATAGAGAGCTCCGGACCTCAGCTATCATGTGAGTATAGTCACTATAGGCCTATGTCACACTTCCTGCTTCCGGAACGCGGAGTAGGGATTCAGAACTTCCGGTCAACAGTATTTCTCCATAAGGATTTAGATTATCAGCCATAATGTCTAAACCATCCGAGGTAGACTGACCACGAGCTATGAGGTTGTGAAACGAATGTTTTTGCTCCTGTAGAAGCTATAAGTTCGTATGAAATCAACCCTGTTTTAAGAAAAACATGTTTTATCCGCGATCTTATGAAAAAAAACTACACTACCCACAATCCTAAGCGTAGCAGCAACGTCTGCTGATTGGTCCAACTCCCTGTTACCATAGAAACGTTTACCTTACTGACGAACAGCCCGCCGCTGTTGTTGTAGTGTACCGGGTTGCTCTGCGTCAGGACGTAGACAGCCATTCCTCAGCTTTCACGCTTTTCCACTTGAAAGTTTTCATTTACCATCCGAACCACATCGTCATATGTGACTTCAGGCAGGTTGCGGAGATATTTGGTCCAGCGGTATCTATCGGACTCCGCCATTGTAAAAAGCTAACCGGAAGAGCCGTATCCCTACTAAAAGACGTACTTCCGGTCTTCAATTTTTTCGTGACATAGGCCTATTGGGCACCAACTGGGGGCGTTGTCAAAAATAGCCCACAAGCAATTTTCACCCATTTAACAATTATATATTTACAATCTGATAACACAAATGTCTTTCCCACCCCCTAAAACCCCTAGGAGTACCCACAGTTTAATACTGTCAAATTCTAATTACGTGGAATATACTAATGTATTTAAGAACTACAATTCCCGGTAGAGATGCGCCATTGAACTTGCTACTAGGCATACAAATCAGCATCCATACTTGAAGTTATTCCAATTTCCAAAGGTAGGGTTAGGTTTAGGGTTATAAAAAGGTATATTTACTATATATATCAACAATCTCCTACAGCAAAAACACACATTGTACTGCATTTAGATGAACAGGATGAAAACAATCGTGAGGAAGTCAGTTAATCGCGGATATTTAACTGTTTGTTATTGTAGAACAAGCAAGTATCAGGGCCATCTCCAATGTATTTATAAACTACAATTCCCACAAGAGACGCACCATAGAACTTCTTACTAAGCGTTCAGATCAGCCACCGTACTTGTAGTTCTTCCGGTTTCCAGAGTCTGAATTTTGTTATAAAAATGTCTACTATATTATATCAACAATCTCCTACAGGCGAAGCATACATTATACTGCATTGAGATCACAGGGATCGCCAGGATGTCAGTCCATCTGGTACTGTAGAAATGACTGTGTTCAATGTCGGGATTTATGCTACCCTTCAAAGAGCGATCTTTTTTGTAATTATGGCCTCCACATGTTCGTTTAGCCCCCCATGTAATAAATGTAATAAACCACCCCTGAGCTTATAAATATGTCAGCATTAGGATTTAGGACTAACAAGTAGGCAAATTGTAATTAAAAAAAAATCCACTTAAAACAATAAATAAATAACAAATAATAAATAAAAAACAAATTTCTCACATATGCTCAATGTAGGTTATCTCTGATCTTTTTTTTTTTTTTTTTGTTAACCATATCACCGTCATATTGTGTTATACATGATGTATGGAAAAGTAAAAACGTTGTCGTAGTCTATTTGTGTTTTTTCACAAAAATACAAGTGAAAATACACCACTTTGATTTATTGCTTAATTATTCACTAGAGACTTAAAGAGTGATCAAAAACAAATTATTGACAAGATGCATAACAAGTTGAAACTATATAGTCTTTGGCAATTAGACCACATCAATACTTCATTATTTTAAAAGTGTAGAGAATGCGTGATATGAAAAGGAAAATTCCCCCATGGAGTTTAGACACTGCTGGTGGTGAAGGGGTGAGTAGCAATGCTGAGATCTGCATGAATGTGGAGCTCAGCTCCTGATGAGCACAGTGGAGGGACCCCTGGGAGCTGAATGCGATGTGGACTGGAGGTGAATGGGATGGAAGAGGGCCGCACTGATTTGCATGAAATGACAACTGACAGCAGCAGAGAAAGGAATAGCTTTAAACTTTAACAGCTATGACATGATTGGATTGAAGTAGTAAAATTCCCACAGTCAGCTGATGAGTTTGGAGTGGAAGAGAGCGAGAGACCGTGAGGTTAACTTGAGTTAACTTGAAAAGCACAGACAACAGAACATGAAATCAAGTAATGTCAAATGTAATAAAATAACATATAATGCAATGTATAATAATGAAATATTAAAACATGTTTCTGAAGAACATCTGAAAAGGAGATTGGGTTGGATTGAGTACATTTCTGTTTAAGCCTACTTGAGATTGAACTCCATGTGTCACATTTATTGGAGATTTTCAAGTGCCTTTTCACCACTAGAGAAAGATGAGATATGACTTCAAATGCAGCACAGAAACAATGTAATGTAAACAATGTAAACCCAAATGGAGTTCAAAACATACATTTTATTTATTTTCATTAATTTGAAGAGAATCCTTTGGCTGCCAGGAATGGGCCCACTCCTCACCATTAAAAACAGAAGGGAAGTTTTTTCTGTCACTGGTACTTGTTGGGTGTTTCCAGTAAACATAAACCTTTTAACAAGTGTGAAGCACACATCATTACAGAACTTGTATTCCAATCTATGAAGGACCACCGCCATTTGTGAAATGGAACAGCTTAATTAGAAATGATTGTAGCCACAAAAAAAAAAGAAAAAAAAAAAGAACAAAGTTAAAGTAAATTGATAATGCATGCATTAATTGATACAGCAGAAAACAGAATACATACCAAACTGGACAGGGCTCCCAGTCAACCAACATTTCTGCTTTGCCCTAACAAGAAAAAAAAAAAAAAAAAAAAAACATTGATTTCATTCTTAGCATAAGGCTATTATGTTTTGTTAGACAAAACACATAAAAAGTATGTACCTAACAATAATGGTATGTAGAATGTATTGCCATCACACAAGGACGTTTGTAAATCCTATATTACACTCTGCATACTGTCTACACTGTGCATTTCTTTTATGACTGTCTAAATTTTCTCACTCTTTCTCTTACTACGCTCCTGATGGGGAAAGCCTCTAGGCGAGTGTGGTAGGAGCAATCTGTGAACATCAAAAACATATCATCATATTTCTTAGATTAGGAATAAAATAAACAACTATGAAGACTAGCGACCAGACTTGCAAAGATGAGAAGTGATGTTTATCACTAATCAAAACTTGTACCATGGAACCAAATTATTCTCAGTTCCAATATGGTATTGCTTGCTTGAATAACCAGTGTAAGTGTGGTGTGTCCAGCCAACATTTGATGGTTTTCTTTTTCTTTGTGCTATTTCCGTTAATGTTCTACATTTCAACACGGTGATTGTAGCAGTATGAGTTAACGTGTAATGAGCTGGGTTATTTTTGGCCAATCCCCGTGTGAGGCTCCGTCCTATAAATATAGCGAGTAGTCTTTCTAACTACTCTTGCTCGTCAGTGACGGAAGTTGTGCTGTGCTTCCGGGTCGCTCTCTCCGTGTGCTCTGCTGTGCTAACAGGTAGGGTAGCGGCTTCGTTATCTCTCCGCAAATATTATTGTTGTTATCCGCAGTGATGGTTACTGTGTGTTGGACGCTCATAGATCTCCGGTGGAGGTCTAGTCTTCCATCTTGTCGTTCAGCGCATCCAATAAACGGATTTACTGCATCATTGGTGCCGTTTGGCACGCGTCGAGCCGTCTCCCTCGGGTGTACATGGATGCTGTTTGATCGGTATGTATGCCATGGCGTGGGATTCATTTGTGTTATTTTTATTAATCAGACTGATTAACCCACCTCCTCCCCAGCATCCACCTTTGAGCTCTGTCTTCATGATCCTCTGCAGGGGGTCTGCTTCATTCCCTGTAATGTCTTGCAAAGCAGATCATTCAGGGAACAAATTACTGAGTCAGAGCCTGATGCCAAACCTGCTGCATCCATGCTCAAGGATGCTGTGCTTCAGCTTGCAATGCTTATAAATTATTTGTTCTAATTTCAGAGTTGTCTGACTAAACTGTCAGAATAGAAGTTTAAAACCAGAAATGAAGTTTTATCCAGTATCACTTTATAGCACCTTTAAGGATAACACTGTTGTTTTATTTATATTCATGATTGGCCAAAAAATCTTACTTGCTGATTTGCAATTCTCTGAACTGAAATGGACGTCTCACGGTGTTATTTCCTTTTAACCTGAAGTGCAGTTGTATATGGTCTATGTGGTAAAAAAATTTTGTCAAATTACTGATGACAGATTTTAATACTCTTGTCTTACAGCTTATGTCCTGAGATGTGCAACTCTACCGGACTGGGAACCAATTGAGGAGGCCAAACTCAAGAAAGCCTTTGTGAACAAATGTAGGGCCAGAGCAGGCTCCAAGGAGTAGGCCACTGATATAGCCTGTCCTATGTGGACCGCTATCTCTCTCTCGCTACCCCTTCTTTTATTTTTCTTATTCATTTTCATGGTAATATGTTAATATAGTTAGTAGTAGTAGGCAACGGGACCGCCAGACCGGTAATGACCATGGCAAATTCACATACGGTAGTCTACTGCCGGCAACGGCACCGATCGGGTCAGAATGAACACCATCAACGACAACAACTCCTATTGGCTGCTCCCTTTCACCTCCGGTTCAACCTCGGAGTTGGTACATTCCCTTTCCGGTTGTTGATATTTGTAAATTTGTCTTGGTGTTTGTAAAAGTGTGTTCTTGGTAATTTGTTTTCTGAAATTTAAATTTGTTTCGGGACTTGTAAATGTGTTATGGTAATGTAATTTGTTTTATGATATGTAAAAATGTTTTCTAAAATTTAAATTGGTCTCAAGCTCTGTAAAAGTGTTTCAGATTTTGTAATGTTAGTTTGCACCTCCAGGCCACCGTACTTTTCATGTGTGTGTGTGAGCCAAACATTATTGTTCCATGTGCTAGTCAGTGTTTTATTTTTACAATCTGGAAGTGTTGTACTGTACTGTACTAGTGATGTCCCCACACTCTAGCACCTACATCTGAGGAGTGAGCTGAGTTGGTACAAGTGTGCCTTACTATAGTTAGCATTCTAACCAAACCCTGTTATCTTTTCATGTTGGTTTGCACCTCCAGGCCACCATACTTTTCATGTGTGAGCCTAACATTGTTGTTCCACGTATCCCACGTTCCACTTGCTGGTCAGTGTTTTTTGTCTTGAAGTGTTGTACTGGTGTTACACAAATACAGTTTTCAACTTTTCAATATTGAGTTTACAGTTATTTCTAATTAATAAAGATAATTAATCTTTAAATTGCATTCTCAATTTGTTCTTGTATTTCTCAAATATACCTCAGATATCATTCTCATATATAGCTTCAGTAAGACATTAAAGAGAAATAATCAAGAGATGGAAGAGACGTTGGACACACAATAATAAGATCTCTTTTAAGGCTCATAATTCTCAGATTTGTCTCATAAAAGTCTCAGATTCATCTCATGTTATTCTCTTTAATTCTCCTTCAAATAACCAAGACATAATTGAGATCAGGGGTATACAATTATGAGATCTCCGCTGTTTATCCCACTTCTCAAGTATTGCTCAAATGGTTTTCTCAATTTAACCTCCTTTGTCTTACTGGTGTCTTGTCTCTTTTTAGCTTATGTCTTGCTCCTAAGGGACCCTTAGGAGAAGTAACTCAGAAACAAATGATCACAGAATGATATGAATATGAGAAGCTCAAACTGATCTCAAGAGATGAGATTGAACAACAGATGAGCAACACATTTTTCCTATGGGTGATGTCTTTTTTGTGTTTTTTGTTTTTGTTTTCGATACAAGGATGTCCTTTGACCTGATTCTTCTAAAATGGCTGACCCAAGTTTGCATGTAAGTGATTTAAATATTTAGGAGATTTTTACATAATTGACTTGTGTAATTTATATAGATAAGGTAACACAGCCAACTCTTGATGTTATAAACTAAAAATAGCTAAACACATTTTTTTTTTCTCCGTGTAAATAATTAATAAATATGAACATTTTCCTTTATGTCAGTTGTTTTCTCACAACATGCTACTTCTTGCTTAATAGCAATATAAGAGTCACATGACCTCGGCATTTGCAGGAACCAAATTTTCAATAATTTTATCAGAAATGTGGCCCACTCACAGCTCCTTCCTTCAGCCTCTCATATGTTTTTTTTTTGTGTGTGTGTGTTTTTTTGGTATTCCCTGGATATATAACACTTTTATGGTTCAGGTAAAAGTAAAGTAAATGTGTCATTCATTTTATTAGTGGAACGTAGACTAACAGTATTATTTTAAAAGATTGTTTACTGATACTTATTTGTCTTTGTGTTCTTAGGAAATTCTGAGATTTCAGATTCTGTCAAGACTGCTGTCTAAATTAGAAATAGTTCTCATATTGAATAGTTCACCAGTTGATCTTGATTTCCTGGAATTTACATGTCGTCAAGAAATGTACTTATTTCAGACCCTGTCAAGACATGTTGATGTGCCATCACAAGTCATCCAGGCCCTGCAGGAGCTCTTTTCCCTTGTCAGACAGAAAATCGAATATACAGCCCCACAGACAGAAGTAACTATTCTCGCTAGCAGGACAGGGCGTCCGAAACCTAACATTGAAATGGAGACTTTGTCTGAACTTTACGAACTAAACTTCTCTGTACACTACATTGCAAAACTTCTGGGCGTTTCATGTCGCACTGTCAGTAGACGAATCAGAGAGTTTGGTCTTTCCACAAACAAATACAGTAATCTCAGTGATCAAGACCTCAATCGATTGGTTGCCCAGATTAAAAATGAAATGCCCTCTGCTGGATACCGAATGGTCAAAGGCAGGCTTCAGTCCATGGGGATTCACATTCAGAGGAGAAGAGTAGCTGCTTCGATGCATGAAGTGGATTTGTTAGGAGTCCTGTCCAGAATGTATGGATTGGGATGTGTGGTACGCCGCACATATTCTGTGAGGGGGCCCCTGTCTCTCTGGCATGTGGATACTAATCACAAGTTAATAATGTTGAGCCATTGTCATATACTTTTATGAGTATTTCTTATTTATTAAAATAAAGAAGTGTGAAGTCCGCACACTGACATTAACTGCTTCCAAATGGATTTATTTAACTTTAACAAGGCAACGTTTCGACCCTCAGGTCTTCATCAGGCACAATATCAATGTGAAGTAAAAAACAACCTTAAATAGACACAGGTGATCACCCTAATTGGGCACACACACGCAGAAACATGTAACAAGTACAGATCATGTGACAAGTACAGATCATGTGACAAGTACAGATCATATAAAAAAAAAAATAAAAAATAAAAATAAAAAATAATAATAATAATAATAAACTATAATAATAATTAAGTCTATTCACTAAAGAAATAGTGAGAAAAAAATAAAATAAAAAAAATAAAAAAAAATAATAATAATAATAATGATAATAATAAACTATAATAATAATTAAGTCTATTCACTAAAGAAATAGTGAAAAAAAAAAAAAAAACAAGGGGGAAATTAGTGTCAACAGATGAAATAAGTCACTATAAAAAAGGCTTAATATCAAAATCCTCATTCAATCCTAAAGGTGACAAAGTATTTAAGGTGTAGATCCAAAAACATTCCCTTTGTAATAATTTCTTCTCATAATCTCCTCCTCTTGAGGGTTTTATGACCTTTTCGATACCGATATATTGCAAGACGCTGACATTGTGACCTACTTGTCTAAAATGAGATGCTATAGGACTACGCATATCTCCAGTCCTAATGTTGCTACGATGTTCACTAATGCGAGTACGCAATTGTCTGGACGTTTTAAAAATCCACATAAGAAGAAATATTCTCAGTGAGACTACCAATACCACTCACAATAGGACGACCTTTCAAAGGGGTATCTAGTCCTTTGTGAACCTTAGGCAAGGTATATATAATGGGTGTAATTGGAAAATCTACTTTGAGAAAATCAAAGTAGTCGTCCTATTGTGAGTGGTATTGGTAGTCTCACTGAGAATATTTCTTCTTATGTGGATTTTTATATCAAATCATTTGTACCTAGGTTGTCATCTTATGTAAGAGATTCTATGGATTTTATTGAATCATTATATGGTGTTGACTTTTCTGTTGATGATGTGCTTCTTGCTACTTTTGATGTTCAGAGTTTATATACCAACATTCCTCACACTGAAGGTTTACTTGCTTTAGAACAATTCTTAACACAAAGATATGTGAATGAAAAACCCAGCACAGCATGTTTATTGGATTTAACTAATATTGTCTTGACTAACAATTTTTTTCGTTTTCAAGATGATTTTTATTTACAAGTGAAAGGTACTGCGATGGGTAGTAAAATGGCACCTAATTATGCTTGCTTGTATATGGGAGTTTTTGAAAATGACTTCATTTTAAATGAGTCAAACTCTTTTTTTCCTAAGATTTTGCTTTACAAGCGGTATATTGATGACATTTTTATGATCACTAAGGCTACACCTGCAGAGATGTTGATGTTTTTGGATTATCTTAACTCAAGGACTGAGCATGTGAATTTCACTATGGAATGTGATCCAGTAAGCATTAGTTTTCTTGATGTTCGTGTGTACATATGTGATGGGAAACTCCATACCGATCTGTATCGAAAACCAACGGATCGTAATACTATCTTAAGGGGCGATAGTTTCCATCCTAGACCTTTAATTAGGAGTTTACCTATCAGTCAATTTAAGCGTGTGCGCAGAGTTTGCAGCACAGATGAATCTTATACTCAACAATCCACTGATTTAACAAAAAGATTTTTGAATCGTGGTTACCGAAAAGAATGGATTGAGAATGCCAAAAAGAAATTCGACAAGACATCTCAAATGCAGGTATTACGAACAGAGCATGATAATAAAACGCAATTTTTTAATGCCCCCATTTGTACTACGAAGTATTCCGCATTAGGTGCAGAGTTTCGCAGAGTCTTAAATAATCATTGGCATATTATTTCAAGTGATCCTAAATTATCAGGTGTCTTTAAAAATGGTCCGAAACTAGTTTTTAAACGTCAAAACAATCTTCGTGACTTGCTTGTAAAATCTGAATATCCTTCACGTATAAAACAATGCATTCCTACTCTTCCTCCAGGTAATTACAGGTGTGGTAATTGCGCCCAGTGTGCTTTTACACACAAATGTAAATCTTTTAGTCATCCACGCACTGGTCGTAATATTCCGATACGGGGTACTATTACCTGTGCTTCTACTCATGTGATTTATTTAATCCGTTGTCCTTGTGGTCTTGCATACGTGGGTAAAACGTCCAGACAATTGCGTACTCGCATTAGTGAACATCGTAGCAACATTAGGACTGGAGATATGCGTAGTCCTATAGCATCTCATTTTAGACAAGTAGGTCACAATGTCAGCGTCTTGCAATATATCGGTATCGAAAAGGTCATAAAACCCTCAAGAGGAGGAGATTATGAGAAGAAATTATTACAAAGGGAATGTTTTTGGATCTACACCTTAAATACTTTGTCACCTTTAGGATTGAATGAGGATTTTGATATTAAGGCTTTTTTATAGTGACTTATTTCATCTGTTGACACTAATTTCCCCCTTGGTTTTTTTTTTTTTTTTTTTCACTATTTCTTTAGTGAATAGACTTAATTATTATTATAGTTTATTATTATCATTATTATTATTATTATTATAAATTTTTTTTTTTTCACTATTTCTTTAGTGAATAGACTTAATTATTATTATAGTTTATTATTATTATTATTATTATTATTTTTTTTTTATTATTATTTTTTTTATATGATCTGTACTTGTCACATGATCTGTACTTGTCACATGATCTGTACTTGTTACATGTTTTTGCGTGTGTGTGCCCAATTAGGGTGATCACCTGTGTCTATTTAAGGTTGTTTTTTACTTCACATTGATATTGTGCCTGATGAAGACCTGAGGGTCGAAACGTTGCCTTGTTAAAGTTAAATAAATCCATTTGGAAGCAGTTAATGTCAGTGTGCGGACTTCACACTTCTTTATTTTTGTTTATATCACTCAGTTGTCCTGCACCTGAGCCCAATCTGGGTGTTTGGGATGTGCACACCAGCTTTGTGTTTTTTATTTCTTATTTATTAACATAAGATGTTAAGATATTTTGGTTATGAAACATTAATAGTTAAAGGCCTGGTTTCACAGACAAGGCTTAGATTGAGTCAGGTTTATGCCTTAGTTCAATTATGTCATTTAAGTATAGCTTTTATAAACATTACTGGTGTGCATCTTGAGACAAAACAATGGCACTGACATATTTTAAGAGATATCAGTGCAGTTAAAACAGCTCATACATGCATTTTAGTCTGTGGTTTAAGCCTTGTCTGTGAAACGGGGCAAAAATGTCATATAAACCCATGTTTACTTGCATAGTATTAGTAGACATCCAGATGCAAAATGCTCATTTTGTTTCAGCTCCCTGCTTAATAGGTACAACATTGTTATTTTTGGAGCAGTGGATGGATACTCCAGGAAGGTAAGGGCTCATGTTGTCTTTCTTCCATCATTGCAGTTATGCTAATTCTTATATGATGGATGGTTGTATCACCAAGTTCATGTGTTACAGATAATGTGCTTGAATGCTGCAACAGATAATCGTGCATCGCCAGCCCTTTGCTTCTTCAAAGAGGCAACTGAACGATATGGTGTACCCTCAAGGTCAGTTTTTGAAAGAACAACCACTTTATCAACCAGCATTTCTTCACATCAAAGTTGCATGAGCTATTCAGACACATTTTCAATCATTTAATAATAATAATTAAAAAAATAAATCTAAGAGTCAAATTTCATCATTCAGTTTATTCTCCAATACATGGTCAGGTGAGTTTGTGTTTAAGTCTCCTCAAACAAACCATGGCAGCAGATTATATACTGTTATACTATATGCAATTACTGGTTGGGTAAAACACATTTCTTTATCTTTAAAGGAGCTTGCAAACTAAGCAAGCATACTCGATAAAGTCTTAACGAGATTCACCAAAAATGAAAATTGTCTTAAATTTATTTATCCTCATGTTGTTTTAAACCTTTATACTTTTTTTTCAGAACATGAAAGAAGATATTTTGAAGAATGTTGGTAACCAGAGAGTTTCGGTTGCCATTGACATCCATTGTATAAAAAATACAGTGAAAATCAATGGAAACAAAACTGTCTGGTTACCAGCATTCTTCAAAATATCTTCTTTCATGTTCTGAATTTTTATTTATTTATAAAGGTTTAAAACAACATGAGGATGAGTGGATGATAATATTGATGATATATGATTTAATGATGATAAATCCAAAAGAACTCTCATCTACGTAATATAAGTCACATGGTTCAGTTAAGTAGCTGCTACATTGCATCCATCTTATGTTTTAACCTCTAATTTCATCTATTATCCCACTTAAGGCTCTCACCCTATTTGTTCTTCTCTACTTTTCTGATATAGAGGTAGATTGTATTTTTCTCTTTGCTCTCATACAATGTTCCTAATTCTCCAACTAATATTTAATAATTTCATTCATTACAGAGTCAGAGCAGACCAGGGGGTGGAGAATGTGGAAATAGCAAAATTCAAGTTTTCAGTCCGTTGAACTGACCGTGGGTGCTTTATGTCAGGAAAAAGTGTTCATAACCAGAGGTGCACCATATCACTTTAAAATATAAATGTAATGATGAACAGAAAAAAAAAAATTTCTATGACTTCTCTTTAGTTATTTTAGCAGTGTTCTCACATTCATAGGATTGAACGTCTATGGCGTGATGTAAGGGTCTGTGTCACCTCTAAGTACTGTGATACACTACAAAGCCTGGAAAGAGATCACCAACTTGATTTGTCCTCTGCCACGGACCTTTTCTGTGTCCACTTCATATTTCTACCTAACCTAAAGGCAGACTTGGGGATTTTTGCTGCTGGCTGGAACCACCATCCACTACGCACAGAGGGAAATTTGAGCCCAGAGCAGAAGTGGCACATTGGGTTGATGCAGACACAAATTGATCAGCCAGAGAATCTTGAGGTTGTTCTCCTGTTTTTTTGACATAAATCTTTTTCATTTATAAATTAAATGCAATGACATGTGTCTCCTAATTTATTTGTTCTCTTCCTATTTTGCTGCAAAATAGAATATTCAAGAGCCAGATTGGGAAGTAGCAGCAGACCATGACGGAGAAAATGTGGATGCAGTATTGGTCCCAGAGTTTGAGTGTCCCTTGAATGAGGAGGAAGTGGCAGAACTTAACTCTCTTAAAGTCTCAGATTTCAAATTACGTCCATTTTCTTACGAAATTCAAAAACATAATTACCGTTTTGGCGCTGTGGCGTGAGATCGCTCTGGCGCAGCTCTGAGCTCAGCTTAAGAGAAGCAGCAGCACATGATCTTCTCTTCCGCCTTAATAACACCAGTTACAGCGCAAAATAAACATGAATGAGCATCTGAAAGTGTGTTAAAGGTAGAGTACAACTTATCGAAGTCCGTATCATGTGACATGGAGTCGCTCAATCAGTGTTTCAACCGTGGAAAGACGTTAGTAAACAATGTCATGTAACGTCCAGTGACCATAAACTCGTTAGTCAGCGAGAAAAATTAACTCTAGAGCAGCATTTTGTTAAATGTATGCACCATATTACATATTCATTATAATTTTTAATGTTCTTCAATATTTTCAAATACAATACTTTTCATTGTTTGAATAAATCTGGAAAGTTTTTTTATGACAGCCACCATTTAAATTTGTATATAATTTCATATAACTTTATTATTATAAAATAAATAAGTGTATTTTAAGTTTTTGTATACAAATCAGTTAATTTTTACCTTCAATATTATAGTAGGCTAATGAAGTCAATAGGCTACCACTGACTCCCATAGCTTACAATAACAGTTAGGAGATTTGTTTTCCTTGAGAAAATTTGCAATGTATTGTACCTGATATCCAAAATAATCTATATTGAATCAAATCGTAATCGAAATCAAATCGAATTGCAAGCTTGTGAATCGAAATCGAATCGAATTGTGAAATTTGTGTCAATACCCAGCCCTAGTACATTTAAAAACCTTTTTCAAGTGTCCTGGTACAAAGAACTGCAGGCAGGTCTCGCTGTGTTGTGCCAGCAAGTCCTGGAAACCATACAACTTCAGCCCATCACAGACCTGCTGCAACATTGGAATTATCCTCACTGCTGAGTGTAGAACGATAGCACTATATAGAAACGACAAAACATTTTTACAGAAATGAAGAACTGGAAATTTTAACCACTGCATGCATTAAAGTTCAATTACATACTCAATTATGTCCTTCTTCCGCTCTGGGCCAATGGCCCCAGTATACCTGCTTGTTAAAATTCTGTCAGACAGGTCTATCATAGCATCTGTGTCTGCAGCATCAACCTGAAAGGAGACAAATGTCCTAGAGTTACTATTGCTGTGAGGACTAAAGCCAAATGTTTAGGGACACCCCCTTTTAATGAACATGTTTGCCTATTCTGTTAATTACAGAGAACACATCTTAATGCAGACCGCCAGGCAGAGTCCATCACCCTACATCTATGTCTTAACTCACTAATGCTCACATCTAAATACAAGTATATCCATGCAGCTACAAAAAAGCAAGTAAAAAATATAGCCATAAAAGACTTTATAGCAGCAACAAGTACTAGATTCATTATTTTTACTGGAACATGATTGAATGTTGGTGTTCAGATGTGTATCTTAATGTATTTGATCTAGTTTTTAAAAACCTTTTCAATAAGCTCTATCAGCTCTGGATCGGTGACATTGTCTTTGGACATTTCATCCTTGTCTATTGCTCCTGTGCAGATGTAGTGATAGCACCATTTTTTCAAACAATTTGGGCCCCTTGTGCTACACTGACTGCGAAGATCTCTCCACAAGTCCTGCAATAACAAAGAAGTGAATATGTTGAGCATATTGAGGCAACATACTGTAATGTGTTGATGTGTGTTTTACTAAAAAATGCATTTTAAAAGAAAATTAGATGTAGAATTACATATTTTAAACTCTCATTTTACGTCTAAATATTTAGCATTTGTATAGAAATTGAAAATGCATGACATTGAGACATTGTAGCGGTATTCCATTTCACAGTACACTGATCCTTACTTTTGCACAATAAATCTATTTACTTACTGCTACCTACTTGAAGTGATCTTTCTGATAGTCAGTAATGGAGTATTTTGGGTTTTTTCCACGGTCTCTTCCCTCAAAGAGCTGAGCCTCAATTCCTTTCCCCATTTCTGTTCAAATGGAAAGTCAGCAAATAGAATTACAAAATTGAGTAGTTACATTGAGGCAAACTAGCACATACCAGTTAGGAATGCTTTCCGGAGAGCTCCATTGTCAATCCCATACTCTCCTAGGAAATTAATGCAAAGAGTATTCTTTGGAGAAGATTTTTTGTGCCGCTTCCACTGGACCATGCCCCTCTCGAACAGTTCTCCTCTCATTACACTGATATTAAATGCTGATGTGCTGTCCACCCTGTCAGCAAGCTGTGTGATTATGTCGGATAAGCTACAAGACCAAACAGAAAAGGCAAAAATTTGCCAAATGCAATAAAGACCTTTGTAAGAAATCTCACAGGTCAGTCAGATGCCAACGGATATCTTGCATTTTACCTTCTACACGGTTTCTCCTCCCTTGTCATTTTGCTGCCTAGTTTTTCCTTCCAGTCAAGCTCTTGTTCAAATTCTCCCAAAAGGCTGCAGAGACAACACAAATGCTCTCATAGCAGTTGTTCCAAATATATTTAGATTTATATTAAAATTGGTCACAAACCTTTCACCACAACTGCTTGCATGTAGTTCCACATAGTCTTATGGGTACCAATCCAAACAAACTGGAGAAGCAACCTATGAGAGGATACAGACAATTGAAATAAAGGACCATTTCTACACACACACACACACACACACACACACACACACACACACACACACAGAGACACATGTAACGGTGGTGACCGCCCTAGCACAAAAAGTCTTTCAAAGAAATAATATATTCTTTCTGTTCGGGCGCCAGCCAGGAATTTCCTGACAAAGATGGTATTTTTCCCTGGATAGCAAAAAACCACCGGTTACAATATTTACAAAAAAAAATATTTGTCAGCGACAACTGTTAGCAAAATTTTTTTTTATTTTCCAATGTCCCAAAAACAACCCACAAAACAACCTTCAAGAGCAAAAAAAAAAGAATAAAAATACACACAAAAAAACTGTTCAACAATGCAATTCAAGGGTGAAAAAAAATTTAATAAAAATAATCCCTGTAGCAATCGCCGCGTCACCAAGTTTGTTGTTTATGAAGGGATCTAGGGGGTGTTGTTGTCAGGCACTGTTTCGGCGGATTAAGCAGCCCATACTTGTCTTCAGCTTTATTAAAACCAGATGATCAGGATGTGCAACGCAGTGAAGTTGAGTGAACTCCGCGACGCACCAGACATCCCTCGCTGGAAACCTCAGCTCACAAGCGGCCGTCTCTCCCCTTCATACGGTAATCCAAACAATCACTCCCTCAGCTTCAAACCTTCGGATGACGCGCCCACTCTCAGGTACGAACCCACATTTATATCCTCCTTGCCTCCGCCGTTAATTGAAAAGCGCCTCCCCATACACGCAAAGTGAAAGTAAAAAATAAAAGTAAACAAAACGAAGATGTGGCGTAAAGCTCCTTTTTTTTTCTTAATCGCCACACTCTCCCTCCCTGGAATAAAACAACCCACGGTTGTTAAAAAAAAAAAACATGTATTAGAAACCTAAGAACTCTTCATCATCCGAGGGTTCTTGAAATAGCTCATACAGTTGTTTTTTTTCCAGAGACTCCAATTCTTCCGCTGTTGGAAAACACATTTTTAAGTTACAGACATGTGCTGTACGTACATCTTCTCCTGTATCTTCCAGAGCTATTTGATAGTTCAGTGGACCCAACTGTTTCAGGATACGGTACGGTCCTTTCCATTTTGGTGCCAGCTTTGCACTAAAGTGGTGTTTTGCACTTGATTGTGGAAAGTTTCACAGCCAAACTCTGTCTTTATGTTTGAAAGTTGACTCTCTTCTCTTTTTATTATAGTTCCTCAGTTGTCTCATCTTGGCTTTTTCACTATTTTCTTTAGCTTGCATTTGCAGCTGATGGAGGTGATGGACCACATCGTAAGAAGCAGTGTCTGGAGATAAGTTAGGGCCACAAAGTATTTTATCCATTGGTCCTTGGAGCTTTCTGCCAAGCTGGAGTTCTGCTAGAGATAGTCCAGTTGTCTCTTGGATGGCGGAATTCAGGGCGAATCGAAACTCGGGCAAGAACTGATCCCACTTCTTGTGATTGTCGTCTACGTAGGCTGCCATCATAGTTTTGAGGGTACGATTCACTCTTTCTGTCATGTTGGTTTGTGGATGGTAGGCTGTAGATAGTTTGGATGTAATGCTCCAATTCTCACACAGCTCTCTGAACACAACTGAGACAAACTGAACACCCCTGTCTGAGAGAATGAAATCCGGAATGCCCCATCGAGTCAGGATCTCTTTTCTGAAGATGGAAGCAACACTTTGTGCAGTGGCCTGACGGATGGGGAATAACTCAACCCAGCGCGAATAATAATCAACAAACACTAGCAGGTATTCATTTTGATTTGAACTCCGTGGTAAGGGACCCATGATGTCAACTCCTAGCATTTGGTTTGGGTGTGTGGTGGTAATTTGCTGCAATTTTCCAGCAGGTTTTCGATTATCATTTTTCAAAGTTTGACATTTTATACAGGTTTTGACATGACGTTTCACATCAGACCACATGCCAGGCCAAAATGCTACTTCCTGGAGTCGCTTGTACGTTTTGTAGATTCCTCCATGGCCACTAAGAGGACTGGAGTGATAGTGCTGCAGCAGAGAGGGCCGAAGACTACTGGGAACGTACACACGGTAGTGCAACTGGTTATTTGGGAGGGATGTTTTATGATATAATTTGTCCTCAACAACTTCGTATTGTTCTACCAGACTTAAACTGTTTTCTGCAACTGCTTGTAATAACTTCGTAACTTCAGTGTCTTTGTGTTGTTCCTCCCACAAGACAACATCTGACAATGGAAGCTCCGGGTCCTTGTGGCTGGTGTACAGATTGCAACTTGAGGTTTGAGAAGTCCTGGATAGAGCATCTGGTGCTACATTGAGTTTCCCTTTTCTGTACTCTATGATAAAATCAAATTTCTGCAGTCGCAGTACCCAACGGATGAGACGACTGGTGGTTTTGGTGGAACCCATGACCCAGTGTAGGGCGGAATGGTCGGTGACAACGGTGAAAAGTTTGTGTTCCAGGTAGAGATGCGCGGATGGGCTATTATTTCATCCGCAACCGCATCACAAAACTCATCATCCGTCCGCCATCCATCCGCACCAACGTTTTTGACCAATTTTCAAAACCGCACCCGCCCACCATCCGCTGATTGGGCGATGCAAGGCGCTGCTGATGACAGCCGCGAGACTATAAAGCTCTCAGAATATCAGCAGTGATCTCCGTCTCCGATCGGCGCACAGGGACAAAAATAAATAAATAGCCTAAATTAAACGCACTGTACTGTACAATATTTTCATTGTAGCCTAGAAAACGCATTTTGGCACATCCTTTCAACATGCTGCTATTTAGCCTACTACTTAATGCCTATTTCACTTTATTTTTTAGCAAATAGATTGAAAGCTTGAATAAAATAACAAGTAATTTACATTATAGGCTAATAATGTTCACATTTGTAGTTGTCCATAACAACCCCAAAAACTTACCTGCTTGCCTTGCACATCTAATTAATGGGCACAGTTTTTTGACTTTTTTATTTATTTATTTTTTATTTATTTTTTTTTGCTGTGGATGTTATTGAGCTTATAGAAATCGGAAACAACACCAATTCTGTGACACAGATTAACCTTTATTGATATCTCTATCAGACAATGCCTATTTTATATGCCAAAAGAAACAACAGGCAGTAAAAAAATTATTAAAATAAATATCTTAATGTAGGCATAGGCTATAGTCGCATGTTTTGGCAAACAGTTGAAAAAAAAAAAAAAAAAAACGGCATATCGTAGCTAAGCCTTATAGGGTCAGTCACCCCCACAAACTTAAATTAGAAAAATAAATATGCCATCCCTCTTTGAACGAACATAAAGTCTGACCAGGCTAAATTGCCTGTATGACCATGGACTTAGGATCATCCCCACAAACTTGTATAGGCTAATGAAATACTACGCCATCACAGTTGCGACAAAGAAATTCTGGCAAAATAGCCTTAAGCCTCGGAACGTAAAAGCGAGGCCAAATAACTAACTAACACACAAAATGTCTAGAATAGAATAGGCTAAACCAATATGAACATAAAATTATCAGCTGACCGAACTCAAAAGTTTATGTTAAACATGGGCTATGTGTAGCCTAGATAACCTAGGCTAATTGTTTTAATATGCCTGACCTTAGGTCTAGTTTGAATATTTCTTGGCACTATGCAGGAATAAAATAGCATCTACAGTGTCAGGATTCAGACGAGAGCGCCTGGCCTCTATAACGCGCCCTGCTGCACTGAAGAAGCGCTCGCTCGCAGCACTTGTTGCTGGAATGCATAGAATTCTCTTGGCAAGGCGCTGTAGTCGTGGGAATGACTGGCCTTGTTTCTCCCAAAAGGAAAGTAGATTTTCCTCTGCTGATCCGTCTATACGGAAGTTTGTAGAGGAATACTCCTGTACTTCATCCAGAATTATTGTATCAGATTCCTCCTCCCATTCTGTGAAGTCAGTCCTAGGCTTTTTCGTTGGTGCGCCATCAGCTATGCCTACAAAAGACAGATGAAATCTAACATTATTAATTGATCCACGTTGGTATACACAGCCTAATATTTTACACTTAATGAAAAAATAGCCTACACAATCAAGATAGCCATTAACCTAAATTAGTTAATGAAACATGGATTAAAATTAATACAAAACGAAATTCGCTTTTAGTGCCGCCTTCAGAGTTGTCGCGTCCGCAATGGAGAACTGTCACGTAACATAGTTTTTTCCTCATAAATGCAAACACGAAAAATAAATGACAAAATACTTTTTAAAAAAGCGTTTTGAAAAGAAAAAAAAAAAACTTTGAATTTATCATCAACAATATTGTTGTTTGATTTAATAAGCATTGTTCAACATGTTCAGACTGAGCCAAAAAAAAAAAAAAAAAAACTTTTTAACAGGAAAAATTGAATATTCACAAAATGTGTGGGTATAGGTAAAAAAAAAAAATCATTTTCCTGAAACCTATTGAAATGGATTTATCGCGTTTTGGAAAAGAGCTCCTCAATTATAAATTATTATTAATAAACTACAATACAATTAATCAAACAAGTTATACTACATATGGATTATGGCACAGTGATGAATTTGGAAACTTAAAATGGCACTTTATAACGAAAAGGTTGCCGACCCCTGATAGGCAAAGTATCGACCCACCTTGCTCTGTTGCTGGCATGGGCTCGGTGACAGGGCTGCTGCTGCCTTCTCCATCATGACTTAGACGGACGCCTTCCTCTGGTAGAAGTTCGCGAACTTGCTTAATCACCTCTCGTCTGTCCTCTTCTACCAGCATTTTCAGGGACTTAAATTTCGGGTGGAGAAAAGTGGCGATTTTATGAGTAGCATTAGGGCACATCTTCTCATCAAGAAGGGCAGACGCGCGAGAGCGGAGACTTTTCATGTAAGGTGGGTCTCCAAACTTGGGCTCACAGTGTTTTTTGAGTTTAAAAAACCATAGCAACACCATGTGAATGGTTGGGTAATGTTCTCCTTCAAGCTCGCTGATTGCTAACTTGAAAAGGGTGAGAAAGTCGATCAAGTGTGCGAGTTGATCCTGGTGGATGCCACCAAGGCGATGTTCTTGGTCTCTGTTCTTTAGAAGCTCTCTTATGTCTTGATATTGTTTCTGTATCGATTCCAACATAGTGACTTTGCTGTTCCATCGCACATCACATTCTTGATTCACGGTGTGCTTTAGGCTGGCGATAGCACCGGTTCTCTTTAGGTATGCAACGAGCTCTTTGCAGTAATCGATCATGTCGACTATATCTTCAATGCCATCGGACTCGGAGTCACCCTTTGTACTGAATGTATGTCTTAGCACCGTGTTAAGGATGTGCGCGGAGCACGGAATCCAGTGGTATGACCGGAGTGCAGCCTTTATGTTCGCGCCTTGGTCACTGACAAAAACTATTTTGTCTGTCTGTATTCCGTAGGACGTTAACACACTGGTTATCTGCTCATTAAGGTTTTCGCTGTTTTTTTTCAGGGTAGGGTCAAATTCCACCGTTGCCAAAATACGATTTTCCAACTTCCACTGACTGATGTAGTGACACGTCAGGACTGTGTATGCCCTCTTTTTAAATTCATCTGTCCACATATCTGTGGTTATGGCTATACCACCGTTGCTGGTTAAAGCTTTCTGGATGGCCTCCGAAAGTTTCTGCTTATCAATGGAAGCCTGCTTCTTTGCCCGATCGCACACTGTTTGCCGATGGGGTAAGATGGCACCAGCGTCAACAGCTCCGAATTTAGCTCCTATGTCAATCAACGTCTGGGCCACTTGGTGGAATCCTTTACCAGAAACAATATCGAACGGGCGCATATCAAGAGAGCACAGGTTCACACATGCATCCGTCAGCTTTGATTTTACATCCTGTGGTGCTCTATTGGGATCTCGACGGACAAAACTTGTCAAGGTGTTCGTGGAGGTTTGAGGTTTAGCAGCACACTTGTGATGCACCATGTTAGACGTACCCGTCTTGTGGCTGTCATGAACATAAACTGCTTCGCAGGTTTTGCAAATTACATAGCCTGCACTGGTGTCATACTGATTTACCACTTTGTAAAACTTATTCCAGGCAACACTTTTCTGACCTTCTATTTCCTTTGTTTTTAGTTCTCCTTTTTTGAGTTTGTCACGTACCTCCTTCGCCGGCGTTGCCATCTCTGATAATAACAAGCAGTCGATCTGCATAGACTCGACTAGCCATTACTGCCTGGTGAAAATTTTACTATTTCAAAGTGTGCTCGATTTTTTTGGGATGTAGGTATAGTCAGATAACAATATTTAACAATGTATAAATATTTTTAATTTGATTGGTTCAACCGCCCGCCACCCGCCCGAATTTAATTAAAATATTTTTTTTCGTCACGTCATCCGCCCGATCCGCGGTTTATCCGCGGAGTCCGCGGCTGTAACCGCCAACCGCCAACCGCGCATCTCTAGTTCCAGGTAATGTTGCCATTTTTCTAAAGCCCACACTACTGCCAGACATTCCTTTTCAGTTGCTGTATAATTTAATTCAGCTCCTGTTAAGGATCTGCTTGCATATGCAATCACTTCCTCCCTGCTAGTATCTTTCCGTTGGGCCAGAATTGCACCCAGACCTGTGTCACTGGCGTCAGTGTAAACGGTGAAGGGGAGTGCAAGATCTGGATGGCCAAGGATGGGTGATGAGGTGAGGCAAGATTTTAATTGTTCGAATGCTTGTTGGCACTGTACTGTCCACTGAAATCGTTGTCCTTTCTTTTTCAGTGAGTTGAGGGGTTCGGCTATTCTTGAAAAGTTCGGGACAAACCGATGGTACCAGCCTGCTAATCCAAGGAACCTTTGAACCTCCTTCAGGTTTTTTGGCACAGGGTAGACGTGAATGGCCTCTGTCTTACCTGGGTCTGCTGAAATGCCTTGAATGCTGACTACATGTCCCAGAAAGGTGATTTCTTGCAGACAGAACTTGCTCTTCTTCAAATTAATAGTTAGCCCAGCCGTTTCCAACCTGTGAAGAACCGTCTGAAGGTCATGGAAGTGCTGGTTGATCGAAGGTGAGTAAATGATTATATCGTCTATATAGACGAGGCATATTTTTCTTCTTAACTCCCCCAGGACTGTTTCCATAAGTCTCTGAAAAGTGGCGGGAGCATTTTTGAGACCAAAAGGCATAACATTAAACTGATAGAGCCCTGCAGGTGTGATAAAGGCAGTCTTGGCTTTGCTATCGGGGCTCATTATCACCTGCCAATAGCCACTGTTGAGATCAATAGTGGTGAAAATGGCAGCTCCAGAGAGTGACTCCAGGATTTCTGTAATGTTGGGGAAAGGGTAAGCATCACTTTCTGTGACCGAATTAACTTTTCTGTAATCCACACAGAATCTAAGTTTTCCATCCTTTTTAGGAACCAAAACCACTGGTGAGGCCCAACCAGAGTGAGATGGTTCAACAATTCCTTCCATCAGCATTTCTTCAAGTTGTTCATCCATGGCAAGTTGTTTTAGAGGAGACATGCGATATGGTTTTTGTTTAATGGGTACTTGGCAAGTAGTATAAATGTGGTGTTGCAGAACATTAGTACGTCCCGTCCGGGGAGTACACACCTGAGGGTGGCTTTGCAGGATGTGGAGCAACTGTTGTTTACCATCTGGGGGTAAATGAGCTTCATCCACTGCCTTTTGAATTAACATTTCTTTATCCATACTGTCAAGGTGTTGAATTAGCAGTTGAGTAGATGGAGGTGGAATAGAACTTAGTAAAGACAGATTCTGTGTGATTTTCTTCTGTGGCAGGTTTCCTTGTGGTGGACTTACAATTGGTACACTGGCATTGCCTGGTTGAAAGGGATACTCTTTTTCAAGAGAAAACTTGAAAGAATATTTTTGGTCTATGACATTAAGCTGCATCCCACTGAAGAAGATAAAATCCAAACCTAGGACTACAGCATAGGCGAGAGGTTGTGACGTCAGAACAGCAGCAGGTATAGTGAAAGCTTGGTCATGGAGTTGTAGGGTGGTATTCATCCATCCTAATGGAATCTCTGCTTTTCCATTTGCCAAGTAGAGAGGTCCACGGGACCATGGGTGGAGCTGAGTGGATGATGGAAACAGCTTCATGAGACTTTCATGAATAAGAGTGAAACTTGCACCAGTATCCACGATGGCTTTTCCAGTCCAGGCAGCAATACTGATGGGAACAACCAATTGCTGAGGTACTGACATTGGTGCATTAGGGCCTGTGGGTATTGTGGTTGTCTTGATGGTCGATGGAGGCTTCTGCATTCTCGTGGCAGTAACAGAGTTGTTCGAAGTCTGACCCCTTGTCTGAGGAGAGGAATATGGATGCTGCGGGGACTGTGGAGGTATATAGTGTGGACACTTCCCTGGCGGATGCTGTCCTCTGCATCTCCAACATTGAACGGGGGCATTCTCAACAGGATGCAACAGAATGTTCAACAAGTCACAATCACTTTTAAAATGTTAAAGATTTTGTAGCAGGTTCACACAAAGAAAACAAGCGGTTTTCCTTTTAAGGTACACACACCCTCAATCCGGAAATGTCTTTTAGGTTGCAATAATCCCCAGCAAAAAAATAAATACAAAATTTTCACAAAAATACAATGTTCATGTTCAAGTCCCTGTTCGGGCGCCACTCTGTAACGGTGGTGACCGCCCTAGCACAAAAAGTCTTTCAAAGAAATAATATATTCTTTCTGTTCGGGCGCCAGCCAGGAATTTCCTGACAAAGATGGTATTTTTCCCCGGATAGCAAAAAACCACCGGTTACAATATTTACAAAAAAATATATTTGTCACCAAAGTAACTTCAAAGAGATCTACTTAGAATTGATTTACATTTACATTTATGCATTTGGCAGACGCTTTTATCCAAAGCGACTTACATTGCATTTCAAGGTACACATTTACATTCTTATCAGTTCTTGCTTTCCCTTGAAATCGAACTGTTAGCAAAAAAAAAATTGTATTTTCCAATGTCCCAAAAACAACCCACAAAACAACCTTCAAAAGCAAAAAAAAAAATAATAAAAATACACACAAAAAAACTGTTCAACAATGCAATTCAAGGGTGAAAAAAAAAAAAAAAAAAAAAAATTCCCTGTAGCAATCGCCGCGTCACCAAGTTTGTTGTTTATGAAGGGATCTAGGGGGTGTTGTTGTCAGGCACCGTTTCGGCGGATTAAGCAGCCCATACTTGTCTTCAGCTTTATTAAAACCAGATGATCAGGATGTGCAACGCAGTGAAGTTGAGGGAACTCCGCGACGCACCAGACATCCCTCGCTGGAAACCTCAGCTCACAAGCGGCCGTCTCTCCCCTTCATACGGTAATCCAAAAAATCACTCCCTCAGCTTCAAACCTTCGGATGACGCGCCCTCTCTCAGGTACGAACCCACATTTATATCCTCCTTGCCTCCGCCGTTAATTGAAAAGCGCCTCCCCATACACGCAAAGTGAAAGTAAAAAATAAAAGTAAACAAAACGAAGATTTGGCGTAAAGCTCCTTTTTTTTTCTTAATCACCACACACACACACACACACACACACACACAAAAAGCATGCCTAAAATTCTTAAATAAGAAACAAGTATGTTTATATAAAAGTCATGAAATTCCATGAGGCTTCCTGTAGCTCAAACAGTAGAGCAATGGCGCTTGCAACGCCAAGGTAATGGGTTCGATTTCAAAGGAAAGCAAGAACTGATAAGAATGTAAATGTGTACCTTGAAATGCAATGTAAGTCGCTTTGGATAAAAGCGTCTGCCAAATGCATAAATGTAAATGTAAATCAATTCTAAGTAGATCTCCTTGAAGTTACTTTGGTGCAACATTAAAGAGTAACTAAATTGTTCCCATAATATGGTTAAATAATCTTTTTAATGGAAATCTTTTCTTACCTTGACACCCACCACAGACGTGGAGGCTGATGGGGGCTCATTAGAGGATGCCTTTATTTTTGAAAGAGATCATAAAAGAATGGGAAGACAAAGGAACCTTTTGAATTAAACACCACCTTCCAATTCTAACATTTGTCATAAATATACACAATGTTTATTTATTTTCAAGAACAATAACCTACAATGGCATTTGCAAAGGTTGAAAAACACGGCTTTAAGAGGAGGCACATTATAGAGCTTACATTCTGGTTGTCAAAATCATCTGCATCATCAATGATAGACTCCAAACTGGACTCATCATCAGAGATGATCTGTAAAATAAAGTATAATAAATACTGCAGAGAAAATTTGAATAATGAAACAGGAAGTATGTTTTTAGTATACCTTACCTTACATTCAGAGGGACTATTTAGCCCACGTGTCAATGTGAAGAGCTAGCAGCTGTACAGGTACATATACCTGACAGGTGATGCACTTGGCTTTAGGCATCCTCTCAAATTCCTTGGCTGACATTGGTAATGGGGAAGTGTCTAATCTATGTTGAATTGGCATTATGTAAAGGCATGCCTTTCCTCCGGATGCCTTTATAATGTATAGACCATTGTAGCCCTCTGCATCAGGTGCCACCACTGTCAATGACCGTTGGCCGGATCCCCCTGTTTGGTTAAGATAAACATCTACATCACTTACAGAATACTGAAAACATAAAACTCTTTAGTCTATAAGACCAAGTCAATGTTTTGCGTATGTAGTGAAGTCGTGTGACGTTCTCATCACGTCACTATCCCTTTGGAGTATATAAACTCGTTGTTCATGCCTCTTTGAGTGCGTCATGGTCGAAAAGCCCGCCCCTTTGCGTCGTTGCTACGGACTACGGAGTGTGACGTTGGGTTACTGAGAATCCGTGTGCGTGTGGGGTGCTGCTTACTCCCAGTATGATGTGCCTTCAGGGCTTCCATCAGTGGGCATCGCAGCTTAACATAGTTCTGGTTGGAACACCAGCTGTTGCTGTCAACAAGGCTATTGAATGATTTTTGGTATATGCCGTCGAAATATTACTTAATGGCATCATTGGGTCCTTTTTGGACGTTAACTTCAAACTGCTCTCTCCACCCCTCACTCTTTAAGCCACGCTGCTGCTTCTGGCGTCCAGTTTCGTTCGTGTTAACCCCCTGGGGTCGGACTTTAGGAAGAAATGACTTCCTAAATTTGTTTAGGAGCTGAGGGCTTCCTGGAGCAGGCTGGCTGTCTGCTGCATTATTGGCTTTGCTTCACCTAGGGTGTCATTATTTCCGTGTCACTACTTTTGTGTCATTTGCAGTGAATTTGGTGGGTGTGATTCGGATTGCCGTGGTTTCTATTGTAGACCTGCTGCTGTCACACTAGCCTATAAGAAGCCTCAGCCCCAGTACAATGTATTGTGAATTCTTATTTGTATTTTTTTTGTTTTGTTCTATTCGACCAATGACGCTTGTTTACTTCTGGTTTTAAACAATTGTTGGCCAACTGTTTTAGCTTTAATAACAGACTTTTGTAAGGAAGCGCATGCCTCTCGCCTTTCAAGGTGGAACGTACTTGTGTGCCTTATTCGGGTTGGTTTTCCCTGTAAATCTGGGGTGGCGTAGTCACTATAATTGAGCCACTTGCTACACATAGAATCAAATTTAGGTGCGATTATCCATTTCTTACCAGCTGCTTTGTACAGCATCCAAGCCTCATCTAATCCTGCCAACTTGGGGAACACTTCACAAAAAAGTGCTGAAATCTGTAAAAAAATTAAATAACACAAGAGTTCAATGTAGCAATGCATACTTTTAAACGTGTAGCAGAAGAGTAGACAAGCTTTGGGACATACTATTGTTATACAATTGTGTCGTTAATGAACCATAAACTGGCCTGTCAATCATCTTGTCACAGTTTCTTCGGCCCAATCCTGCCTGAAGAAGGATAGCATCTTCATTTGCTTTTGGTGTTCGATCCCGGTTTTTTATCCAGAAGGAAGAACTGCACTGGAGTTGACTTTCGACCTCATTTTCTGGCCAGTTTTCCTGCCACTTTCAATTTAAAAAGCCCAGGAAATGCTCTGTGGAAAATGCACAAGACATGAAATAAGAAGAGATATTTTACAGAAAACTGAACTAACCCTTTAATTTCCTAACCTGGCCATATTCTGCTGCACCCGCTGTGCTTTCCCAGCCCCAAGAGTCCCAGGGCCTGACTGGCTTCCTCTCTGAGCCTGCATTTCATCTACATTATGAATTCATATGGAGGCTGTTGAGTAGTGGATGGCCACTAAACTGTTTAACTATCTGACATCTATAGCTGTTTACACTTACCATTTTGTGAAACACTAATGCTCCCTTCAACATTAACGTTAGATGGGCCTGCATTCAGGGTATCTCTCAACAGGTTCACTAAACGCCTTGCTGCATTCTGTATTTCCACCTATTTTAAGTTATTATCAAAGACAGATTTTTAGATATAAACGCAAAAAAAAACATCTTACAGCTACAATAAATTAAATAGGAATTTAGATATAACCCATAACGTTACCTCTTTACTGTCTGCCATCATCTGATTCCCAATCTTCCTGCTTTCTGTCTGTCCTCGCCCAACAACAGCCAATCACGAGAGATTAGAAGAGATGCAGCCAATCAATACAGGATTTGGCCAGCAGCCAATAGCATTTGTTAACAGGAAGGTTTGAGCCCCGCCCCTTAAAGTGTTAAATCTGACTCGTGTGCGTAAAGATTTCAGCTGCGCGTGTAGAACCTGTCAGGACTCGCGGCTGTTATTTCTGCTTGCGACTTGTTAATTTGTGCGCACAATCATATTTTTTGTGCTCCAGTTTGGGATTTGAGAGTTCTGCATGTTTACATTTTACGTGCGAGCTTTGTCACGTTGCTCACACTGTTGTAATTCACTTGCACGCTGTGTTTATGCGCTTGCGCTGTTTTGTCCACCATTTGACGCCATAATTGTCTGCTATATTTGCTTCTTATTTATTAAATCCTGGCAATTGATTGATCGAACATTGATTAAAATTAAGATACAATTTATACAAAACGAAAGTCACCTTAAATAAAGGTTTTCTACAAAACAAAAGTTTGTAGTGTTACGAAAACAAAAGGAGATGTGTTAAAAATGACACATGTTGTGTCAATTTAAACATGTAGTGAGTGTGCTCAGGGACAACATGTGTCAAATTTAACACAATTTGTGTGTTAAAATGTCTTACACTTTTATTGTGTCAGGTAATTAAAAACTCAGATGTAATTTTAAAAATAAAGCGAAAGGGGCAGATGTAAAAATATTAACCATTTTATCAATAGTCGAGTACAGAATGCATGTGCACACAAAGTACAAGGCCATGCTCAATGACTGGACAGACTCACTGTACTGTACATTATTCAGTTATTCACACTTCAACCCCTAATTGATAATGCTGTTTTTGAGAAAAGTTCATGAAGAGATAACTGTTAGCCGAGTTTGCACTTTGAATTAAATTAAAATGTAGCAACTGACAAAATATTGTATATAAATAACTTTTAATTAAACTGGCCTGTTTGTTTGAGAACAGAGCAAACACTGCATACACATTGATGATGAGTGTCGGCGCTCTCTCTTATAAAATGATGTGTTGAAAACAACACCTGTTAAAAGAGATGTTAAAAATGAC
Source organism: Rutilus rutilus (assembly GCA_021464565.1). Taxonomy (NCBI): domain Eukaryota; kingdom Metazoa; phylum Chordata; class Actinopteri; order Cypriniformes; family Leuciscidae; genus Rutilus; species Rutilus rutilus. The sequence goes on along the minus strand of JAJAQA010000028.1, from coordinate 561,144 downwards.
ACATGTTGTGTAGATTTTAACACATGTAGTGTATGTGCTCAGGGACAACACACATTATTGTGTAGATTTTACACGTAGTGTGTGTGCTCAGGGACAACACGTCAATGTCAAATTGAACACACAACCTGTGTCGTTTCTTAACACGTGTTTATATAAGGACTACACATTTTGTTTTACCTTTAACACAACTAATGTGTTATTCCTCTTATACAGAAGTGTATTTAAACCTTTTACACACTAATGTGTTATAGTTACACAACTTGTGTCAGATATGTGTTAGATGTGACTGTAGTCGGTGTGTATTTGCCAGAGTTACTTCCTGTGTTTTTTACTGTCTAGTGTCCAGTGATGTTTAATAAAGAGTTTGTTTGAACATGTTATTACCTGGATGGTTTAGACATCATGAATCTACATAGACAAGCTCTTATTGAGAATTAACAGAGGTTTGATGTTTCATTGAATGTTTAATTTGAAGTCACCAGAATCGTGATTAATGGCTCCTTTATTTGAGCTCTTGACCCTTTACTCTTCTTTTAGTTTCTCTCTGGCTGCTGTAACTGTATTTTAATAAAATACATTTGTTATGGCGACATGATCAGATGTCATAATCAGCAAGTATTGATCTGATCAAGTTTTTGAGTATATGGATGGTGTGCATTTATTTTATTTATGTGCTGTTAGTTTAATGGTCTTGTGAAACTACATCATGCAATCCAGCAGTGCAGAATGATTTCTTAAATAATAATAATAATAATAATAATAATAATAAATAAATAAATAATATATATATATAAATATATATATCAATCAATTTTTATTTGTAGAGCGCCTAACAACAGCCAGAAGGTGCACAAGGCGCTTTCCAGTAAAAACATCAATAGACAACAATATATAAAAACATAAATGTATATAAAAATAACAGTCAAATCGGAAGCTACGTGTTAAAAGCTTGTCTGAATAGGTGTGTTTTCAACTGTGATTTGAAAACACTCAACACGGTAATGCTTCGTAGGTGTGCTGGAAGTGCGTTCCACAGCTTTGGGCCCTGGACGGCAAGGGCCCAAATATATATATATATATATATATATATATATATAATGTATGTGTGTGTGTGTGTGTGTGTTTTCAGAATAAAAATTGAGCTGTAGTAGAAACTTGTCAAACACAGACATCAAGAATCAGCACATGAATCTCAACAATGGTGACAAACGAAAAGCTTCATGCCGCAATGCATGCTGGGAGTCATGGATGAGTTTTGTACTATGGTGGCACCCAGCATGCATTGCGGCATGAAGCTTTTCGTTTGTCACCATTGTTGAGATTCATGTGCTGATTCTTGATGTCTGTTTGATACCGTAGACTGTAAGATCCTGTGCGCACTGTGTATTTAAAAACTAATTTTAAGTTAATTGCAACATGCTAATCTTGCTAAACCTTTTTTTTAAAAGTCATCTTTCAGATAGTAAACTCTTGCTGAACTTAACAAAACTACATGATGATAATATTGGACATATTTGGTCATATTTTTCTCATGGTTATTCCTGCTGTTTCAAATGTGCAAAATAAATACACAGTTAAATGCAGCCTTGGTGAGCAGAAGAGACTTCTTTCAAAAACATTTACAAAAAAAAACTAATGACAGGTTTTCTGGGATTTCAGGAACTATAAGAAAGAAATTTTTTAAGGGATCTGCTGACAGAGAAAGGGGGGAGGAAACAACGACAGGAAAACAGAAGGGGCTCAAATATAATCTTATGTATCCTGCATGTTAATAAGTCATACAAACAATATTATTATATTCTATATATTATATTAAATATGTATATTATATATTTTATATATATATATATATATGTGTGTGTGTGTGTGTGTGTGTGTGTATGTATAGTATAGTAAAGTGTTATAATCAATATTATTTACAATAATAATAATAAGATTAAGGAAAGTACATATTTTGAATATTTATCATAATGGTTATAGTTATTTTATGTTTATTCACGTGTTTATTTTGAGTATGTTATCCATTTGTGTCTTCCAATAAAATTAATATATTTACAATTAGCAGTTGTGTACTTTATTTTTGATTAATTAATTCCTAAAAGATTAATATTAGCCTACGTTGGATCTAATTATAAACATTATAATTATCCAGTACTGAAAAAAATAATAATAATCATAATATGACCCGTGGACCGACCGTGGTCCTCCAGAAAACACTTATTATAAACCACCGTCGGGAAAGAGGCGGCTGCCGGCCTGCCGCTGGAGGTCCGCCACTGGCCTGCTGGACACATCATGTTACAGTAGCTGGGAAATATCAGAAGTAAAACATAGTTTAAATCATTATTTTATTTATTTAAACTGTTATTGTTAACATGCATTATATTTATGATAATGACTCATAATGAAGATTTACGGTTTTCCTTCATCTGCCTTTAGATATAGGCTATATGCGATAGTTCCACTAACGGCCAAACGCGCTCGCTGGCGCGGACATAAGAAGGGATGGATATTTGCTTCAAGTGATAGGCTTAGTGACTGAAATTATATTTGTATTATCTTTTTGTACATAATTTTCTTTAGATTTTCTGTCTAAAAGTGACCAAAAATACATTTAACTCCAGCTAGCCAAACTGCTCCGTCTCTGTTCGTAGGGGTCAGAGTTTGTGTGCAGGTGCGCAAATTTTCCTGTCAAGTTTGTTTTTATAAATCACAACTTATGCGTCGGAAGTGGCGTACGCCTCTTAAACTACTGGTGTAAATGGTGCACATTAATAGTGTTTTTTGTTGTTGTTGTTGTTGTTTTGTTTTACTCTATCAAGTGTAAAAAAGTAACACTTAAAGTGTAAGATTAACTCGATTTAGTGTGGATCTAAACACCGAAAAAAGTGTTAATTTCCACACTCTGAGCCCTCATTGGAGGAAACACGCGTTGTTGTCAGTATGCGTCTCCAAGATTGACAGATGAACGAGACAATTAAATACCCGCATCATCCTGCTGAAAACGAAAGTAAAGAGCGAGAGACAGAGGGAGAGAGAACAAACTCCACATGGGAAGTCACACTCACATGGGACGTAACAGCCACCTACGGATCATGAGGTGTTTGGATCTCAACAGTATTCATTCATTCAGTATTCAGTCTCAAGACTCGAAATGCATTAGGAACACAAAATATGTCTTTAAACTAATCAGATGCATATGTCATTTCACCACAAAATTGGTTTTGGTTAAAAATTATTTAATGGATTGCACTGTTTACTTGAACAATAAATAAAGTGATCGGGTTGAAGTGCGCGTTTTTTTTTTTTTTTTCTCACTGAATTGATTTTTAGACATGCGTACACTGCACGAATACAGAGTTCGCTGCTGTTTGCACATTACATTCTCATACATTGCTTCTTTTCTTTGTTTTAAAGAGCAGACTTCATATCTAGTTCTGGTCATGAGGAGACGACGAGCACACCATTATGCTGTGCTGCTTATATTTTTCAAACAGTAAAACACCTCATAACGCGGCCAAAAAAAAAAAAAAAAAGCGTCTGTGGATGAGAGTATGAAACAAGGACAGGTGAGATGTTGTTCTGCTACACTTCACAGACGACAGTGATATTTTAGTATAACACAAGTAATTTATGAAATTGTATTTAACAACAACATCAGCTCGTTCCGCGCGTCATTTCGCCATTTTACGTCATTACAGATGCACAGTCCTTTCAGTTTCGGGTTTCAATACGACTGAATGTTTACATCTTCTCTCGATTTTTAAGGAATAAACCTCCCCTTTCAATCTGATCGAAATTTAATTTAGACCGAGCTCAGTCGGATCGATTAAGGTGTGGATATGAAGGCTTTTCAGTCCGATTGAGCCGCCAGTCCCATTACTAATGGATTATTTGGTTGCTTGTTCGAAGCTGGAAGGATTTATGCCTTAATGGGTTTTTGAATTTTTAAACACTGAATTAAATAGCATTTTAAGGAACGTTAAAACTATTTGTAAACTAATGAAATTAGTAACAAGTAAAAATAATTTTAGAATGATAAAGTAGTCATTATTAATCTTCAAATGTATAATATCCCCATTGTTCATTGTTATTTCCTGCAGCCATGGGATCACAGACCATTGAAGTGGCAGCTCTAGGAAGACCTCTGTATCCTGGTATGCTTTATGACTGCCGCAAGGATACCTTCATTCCAGGTGGTGTACAGTACCTACTAAAATGCTTTTTACTCTCTTTTTCACCCAAATGTGAATCAACAATGTGGTAATTTAGAGATTTAAGAGAAAGGACACAACTAGTCTTAGATACAAAATCGGCATGTTGACTTGAACAGTACATTGCATCCTCACACGTTAATATTCAATAATATTATTGATCTGCCTGCATTGACATTATTATATGAGAACTGAACTGAGCTGGATGATGACGTCACATTTTTTTTCCAGAGCGGCTATATATATATATATAAATGAATTAAATTAATATTTTTTTTACAACAAAAAATTAACCATCACTGAACTTACTTAAAGGGATACTCCACCGTTTTTTCATATTAAACTATGGCATTCCCTTAACTAAGACGAGTTGATACATACCTCTCTCGTCTCAATGCGTGCACTTAATCGCTCTGGCACGCGGTGACACTCTGATAGCACTTAGCTTAGCCCAGTATATTCAATGGTATCTGACAGCAATGAATTTAGAAGTGACCAAACACATCAACGTACTTCGAAGTACTCCCAAAAGTGCTATTCAGCCATACATTATAGTTATCCTCTTTAACCCGCTTAGAAAAGCGGCATGTTTTATTTTGTGTCACCATACTTGGTCGTATAACTACTCGTGTAACTGTTTTTAAATAGGAAAAACGTTGATGTGTTTGGTCACTTCTAAATTCATTGCTGTTAGATACCATTGAATATACTGGGCTAAGCTAAGTGCTATCAGAGTGTCGCCGCGTGCCAGAGCGATTAAGTGCACGCACTGAGATGAGAGAGGTATGTATCAACTCGTCTTAGTTAAGGGAATGACATAGTTTAATATGAAAAAACGGTGGAGTCTCCCTTTAAGCTGGACGATGGTGCTATTTTCTTCTAGAAACAAACTTTGTTGCATTATTTTCCTGTCATCACTGTAAAGCGGTTTTGAAACAATCTGTATTGTAAAAAGTGCTATATAAATAAAGGTGATAAAGGTAACTGTTAAAGCCATGTCTCATTTCAGGTGTCACTCTGTGGAATAAGAAGTCACTGAAGCAAGATTTGGACACCCGTCCAAAGCCCATGACAGATTTGAAGTTCAGTAGCTCTGACTCTCTCTCTAGTAAGTCCAGTCTCCTGGATGTGAGTGCTTCCCTGAAGGCCAGCTTCTTGGGAGGGCTGGTGGAGGTGGGAGGATCTGCCAAGTTCCTGCATGACACCAAATCCTCAAACCAACAGTCCAGAGTTACAATGAATTACAGTGAAACCACAAGATTCGACCAGCTCACTATGAGCCATCTGGGACAGATCACTTACCCTCAGGTCTTTGACCAGAAAACTGCAACTCATGTGGTCACGGCTGTACTGTACGGAGCTCAGGCCGTCATGGTGCTTGAACGGACATTTTCAGAAGACGAAGAAAAGCAGGAGATTGAGGGAGAACTGAATGTCATGGTCAAAAAGATTCCTCTATTTTCCATTGAGGGGAAAGGAGCTTTACAAATGACAGAAGATCATAAGAATAGGGCTGAGAGCATCGCCTGCACATTTTATGGTGACTTCCGCCTTGGTCAGAACCCCACCACTTACATGGAGGCCCTAGATGTGTACAAGAAGCTCCCCACTATACTGAAGGAGAATCCACAGAATGCAGTTCCAATAAAAGTCTGGCTCTATCCTCTTTCTCTACTGGATACAAAAGCTGCTCAGTTGGAAAGAGAAATCACCACACATCTGGTTTCCAACACTGAAGATATAATAGAGGGGCTGGGAGAAGTAGAGAGGACATGCAACGACTTCTCCAGAAAAACTCTGGTAAATGTTTTCAAAGACATCAAAGAGAGGCTCTGTTTATTTCAGGGCTCTCTTAACATTTACAAAATGGTATTCCTAAAAGCAGTGGCCAAGGTCTTGCCTGCTATACGAGGAGGAGAGATGGAGCAAAATTCATTGGAAGACATCCTGAAGATCTACTACAGCTCCCCCTTTAATGCCGACATGCTTAACCAGTGGTTAGATCATGCAACGGCTGAACTTAACATCTTGAGTTCTCAAACCGAGATACTGGAGGGAATCAAAACTGAAGACTCAAACCGTCTCAACACCATCCTCCTTGATCCTAATATTGATGTTGTGGTGTGCTTGACCTTCACATCTCTGAAGTATGAAGACCCGTATCTTTCAACCCTGAAGAAGTTTCTGGAATCTGACGAGTTTAAAGAGCTTGATGAGGGAATGAAACCATATTCTAGCACGTTACTATCAGAACAGTGGCACAACAATCCTGGTGTCATGTCAAAGATGAGAAAGAACTTAACTCTTTTCAGAATTTTTTCAGAGGCCAATAAAGATGAAAAGAGATATCGATTCATTATTTCTGTCACCTCTGATCCCTCCAGTCCAGGCTCCTCTATCTATCTGTATGAAACAGGGAACCTGACAAACACACAGTTCCAGCCCGTGTCGAAGCCTCCCCCACCAGAAGTGGAGGACAGTGTGTCCTTGAAACTGCAGAAGTCCCCAACTGGAGAAACTGTGCAGTTCAGAGTGGAGTGCCAGCAGGTGAAAGCAGATTCTGGCTCTGAGGAACAGTGGATTATCATAAACACCGCTGATGAAGACTTTACTCTGACTGGATTGGAGTCTGGAAAGCAGTACTTGATCCGCTACAGGATAGTGGGTAAAGTGGGAGTGAGTGAAGCCAGTGACACTATCGGCCCCATACAGTCTCCAGGTGAGTGTCATATGCACATTTCTTTGCATTAATCTTTATCTTAATTATTTTTTTTATCTATATCTATATACAGTGGGTACGGAAAGTATTCAGACCCCCTTACATTTTTCACTTTTTGTTATATTGCAGCCATTTGCTAAAATCATTTAGGTTCATTTTTTTCCTCATTATTGTACACACAGCACCCCATATTGACAGAAAAACACAGAATTGTTGACATTTTTGAACATTTATTAAAAAAGGAAACCTGAAATATCACATGGTCCTAAGTATTCAGACCCTTTGCTCAGTATTTAGTAGAAGCACCCTTTTGATCTAAAACAGCCATGAGTCTTTTTGGGAAAGATGCAACAAGTTTTTCACACCTGGATTTGGGTATCCTCTGCCATTCCTCCTTGCAGATCCTCTCCAGTTCTGTCAGGTTGGATGGTAAACGTTGGTGGACAGCCATTTTCAGGTCTCTCCAGAGATGCTCAATTGGGTTTAAGTCAGGGCTCTGGCTGGGCCATTCAAGAACAGTCACGGAGTTGTTGTGAAGCCATTCGTTATTTTAGCTGTGTGCTTAGGGTCATTGTCTTGTTGGAAGGTGAACCTTCGGCCCAGTCTGAGGTCCAGAGCACTCTGGAGAAGGTTTTCGTCCAGGATATCCCTGTACTTGGCCGCATTCATCTTTCCCTCGACTGCAACCAGTCGTCCTGTCCCTGCAGCTGAAAAACACCCCCACAGCATGATGCTGCCACCACCATGCTTCACTGTTGAGACTGTATTGGACAGGTGATGAGCAGTGCCTGGTTTTCTCCACACATACCGCTTAGAATTAAGGCCAAAAAGTTCTATCTTGGTCTCATGTGTCTTGCACTGAGGAGAGGCTTCTGTCGGGCCACTCTGCCATAAAGCCCCGACTGGTGGATGGCTGCAGTGATGGTTGACTTACTACAGCTTTCTCCCATCTCCCGACTGCATCTCTGGAGCTCAGCCACAGTGATCTTTGGGTTCTTCTTTACCTCTCTCACCAAGGCTCTTCTCCCCCGATAGCTCAGTTTGGCCGGACGGCCAGCTCTAGGAAGGGTTCTGGTCGTCCCAAACGTCTTCCATTTAAGGATTATGGAGGCCACTGTGCTCTTAGGAACCTTAAGTGCAGCAGAAATGTTTTTGTAACCTTGGCTAGTGATGTGACATTTGAAGCGAGGCGTCGGAGCTTGTGTCGAGAAAAAATGGGCGTGCCAGATGAAGCCGCGATTCGAGGCTTGTGTTGTTAACGTGAAAATCACGTGACTAATGACAAACGAGGCCTCGGTTTGTGTGGATACGTCATCGGTTCGGTCCGAGTGTCGCTTCCGGATAAAAGGCGGTTCGAAACTCGCGCCGTCTTGTGGGTGTTGTCAGGAGTAGTAGAAGCAGTTGTAGAAGTGTCAGAGAGTCAGAGAGTTAGATAACTATCATTGTCATTGTCGTTATTGTGTCATATATGTGTTAGGGCTGTATATCATTACATTATCACGTTAGAATAGTTATAGTATATTGTTATTATTAATTATAGTAGCTATATTATAGTCTTGTCATATTAATTAGAAAAGATTATTTGGATTGCTCTGGATTTTTGGATCTGGACTGGACTGCTTTTTGATTTGGATTGCCCTTTTGGATTTGTTTGCTTTTTGTGACCTTCCTTTTTCCTGGTAATGGAGCCAGCAAGAAAGAGGGAATCCTCCCCTGTCTGGGCTCAAGATGCATCAGTGTTTTATACCAGCTGGCACTGGCATTTTTATGTTCCCCTGCATCCTCTGTTCCTTGTGAAAGGATATTTTCCAAGGCTGGAGAGATTTTGTCCGAGAAGAGGAATTGTCTAAACCCCAATACACTTGAAATAATTCTGTTTCTCAATAAAAATCTATTGTAATCCTTCCTTCCAGACTATTCTGTTGCAGTTTACTTTATTACACTCCCTCCAACATAACGCACTCAACACAGTGTCACTGTTGTTGTTCATACTGTCACTATCCAAACAATTTATGAATAATTAATTAACTGTGTGTGTGACTGCACAAGTAAATTCAGACAGAGAAAGATACATATTTTATATTATACACAGGTAATGGACACTGGTTCAGAATTAATTCATTTTTCTGCTATTTCTTTGCACAGTAGCTAGGTGTCACTAGTGAGCAATGCTGAATGAATCTTCGAGTAATGAACGTTTGGCTGAAGCAATGGGCTGCGAGGTCTCAGTGGTTCAGGAAGCCTCATTTTGCCATCACTAACCTTGGCCAGATCTGTGCCTTGCCACAATTCTGTCTCTGAGCTCTTCAGGCAGTTCCTTTGACCTCATGATTCTCATTTGCTCTGACATGCACTGTGAGCTATAAGGTCTTATATAGACAGGTGTGTGGCTTTCCTAATCAAGTCCAATCAGTATAATCAAACACAGCTGGTGTAGAACCATCTCAAGGATGATCAGAAGAAATGGACAGCACCTGAGTTAAATATATGAGTGTCACAGCAAAGGGTCTGAATACTGATATGTGATATTTCAGTTTTTCTTTTTTAATAAATGTGCAAAAATGTCAACAATTCTGTGGTTTTCTGTCAATATGGGGTTCTGTGTGTACAATAATGAGGAAAAAAATGAACTTAAATGATTTTAGCAAATGGCTGCAATATAACAAAGAGTGAAAAATTTAAGGGGGTCTGAATACTTACCGTACCCACTGTATCTCTCTCTCTCTCTATATATATATATTTGCTTCCTTCACACAGTTAATGTTTGTATTGACAACCATATTTCCTAACAGATGTGGCTATAATTAAATGTGTAACATGTTGTAAAGTGTTTCCCATTTGACTGTATATATGAACATATTATTTCCTTCGTTCATGTTGTTACAAATAATCCTTAAAGACGCAGAGTATATTATGTATTTGATGTCTAATGTACTTAATCATATGACATTTACAATAAACAATACAAAGCCTTGAAGAGACATGTACATTGCTCTGTAGGAAAACCAATCGGACATTTAAAAATATAGCTGACATACAAATAAAATAAATGAATAAACAATAACAATAATAAACAAAACACACACACAAAAAAATCTACTTAACACACAAAAACTGTTGACTCTTAAGCCCACTGTAGAAAGACCTCAGTCATCCCTGAAAACAAAATGATTATGATTAATAAAAATAATATATTTAACAAATGCAAATCTCATTATTTATATTCTTTAATAATTATCATCATTAATTACTCTTAATAAATGCAAAGCATACAGAAGTTCATTATAGAGGAAGTAATTGAACTGACCACAGGAAAATAAAATCTATAAATTAAGGTATGACAACAAATTCGAGCTTCAATGCAGCGTGATCTCATGAGAATACGTGTGTATTCTACCACACGTACTTTTAATACACAGAGAAACGTATAATACTGACATATTTATAGCACTAAAACGTAAAATATTTACGTATGAACAACTGATATACACATTTGTACCTATTCCTATTTATGAATATTAAAATAGTGGCATTAATGTTTTGACTCTATTGCATTCAATTGTCTTATCAATTACGTTTTCAGTCGCATTTATTAATTGCAGTTTACTTATTTACTTAATAAGAAATAATAACATTTCGCTCTGTTTGTGACTTCTGCTGCAAACTCATTTCAGAGGATTATTACATGATGTTAAACAAGACTACACTTTAAAACCTTAAAATGAATAACATTTCTTTAATTGTTTAACCATTTAGTAATATTTAGTTAGTTTGCCGTGAGAAACAAAAGGCGTTTTCTGTCAACAATAGTTGACAATAGAACCATGAAATACACCTGTACGAAAGCCCAACAACGCCCCCTGGAGGTATCTTTATGTTTGTGACTTTGTTGGTGTTTGAACGGGCATGGACAAGTCAGTGCATTTCTGAACCCGTGTCAGAGGGCAGTCTATATACACAGGCGGAGAGACTGACTTGTTTTCTTGCACAAAATGGACTGCTGCATGTGTGTTGTTTCCGTGAGTGATTGATTAAGAAGTAAGTTATCTGTTTTACATTCTGTGCTGTTCAAACTTTAATATTCTGTGTATTCAGTTACTATCATCCGTGAACTGTACTAGTTCAAATAATAATTTGAATAATAATAATTATATTTTCGTGTAAACTGCATGCTGCCCAAGTCCATGTCATGTCATGTTGAAGCTAGTTTGATTCTGTATAGTTGAATATGTTCTGCAGTATAATTTAAATATGAAAGCTAAATTATTTATGCTATATATTTAGATTCTAAATACTTGAATGCAACTTGAAGACTCTTTACCAAAATAATGTGAACTTTTGGTTTACAGATACTACCTCATATTTAACATTTAATAACGTGATTTACTGTAACTTCTGTTATGTATAGTGACTATTCTCGTTATGCTAATCTGAATAAAACCCTTCTGCTGGGACACTCTCTCTCTTGCTCCAGTTTCTCTAACCGGAAACCCCTACCAACATTTCTACTAGTGCTGAACCGAACCCTCTGAGTGTCCCATACGCACCAAACACCAAAACACAACATAAATTCACAAAAGACATCCATTGTATGTGCTCGTTGTAATCTAAATCCATACGCTTGCAAGAAACAGATCCAAATTCAGCCCTTTATCAAGCGATCTTCGGGCCCTATCTTACACCCGGCACAATGCAGCGCCAAGCACAATGCAAGTGTTTTTGCTAATCTCAGCCTGAAGCAGTTTTCATTTTCACGTCCTGTGCCACATTGTTTAAATAGCAAATGCATTGTACACTCTGCTTATTACACACACACTCACAACTGGCTTTTAAAGGGAATAGGAGATGCTTTTGACATTTTCGCAATAAATAAATATTGTGACTACTTGTCTGTCTGTTATGGTTTTCTTCATAACGTACCGTAGTTTGAAGAAATGGTTATGGGTTAGGGGTATAACGGCCTAACCTAGCGACTCAAAACATCCTTTTAATGCTATATTGTTACTAAAATGGTCATTTTCCTACACATCTCTGTCCATTACGTTTTATTCTTTTTATATTCTGTACAAAATGGGTATGTTTAGGTTAAGAGATCTTACATTTATCTATAAAATGTAAAAGGGAAATTATACAGATATCTTTATGCTATGAAAGATTTTTAAATAGTTAACATTTTGTAGCTGTAAAACGTAATAATGCTACGTTTAAATGTTGTAGATACGTCCATATTATATGTTTTAGCATCTATCCAAATGTACAAAAAAGTATGTTTTGTGTCTTTGAAAATTATCTATTAATGAACAATGGAGTTTTAGGCTGTTTTAGCAGATAAAAGCTTAATATACTATATAAATTAGTTCACCGCATCATGACAGCAATATTACAAACGACACAAATCACCGTAGAATTGTCAAAACGTACCGACTTCGGTACCAAACGGTGCTAAAATTAAAAAATTGTGATGCTTTGAGCGCTGTTGAGCCGAATCGTAAACACCAGTGATTGGCCATTGTACTCATGCGCTCATCATATTTGTCTGTGATTATCTACAATGATCAACGCACGGGAGCGTTTGAGAACACACGGAAGTGTTTGAAAGCGTTTTAAAAAAATGGGAGCGGGAGCGTTTGGGGCAGACCTGACCTGTTGAAAAGAGATGATATTCATCCCTCCTGGGATTGTGCTGCTCTTCTCTCCAGTAATATGGCACATCAGGAAGCAGACAGACTGGCTAAACCGACCGTCTGCTAGCTGTCTCACGTCACCAAGGTCAGATAAATCACATCCCATAGAGCCTCTTTCACCTAGCTATCATCATATAGAGACTGTGTCTGTTCCCCGAATTAGGACATACAAAAAACTCCTAAACCCATTCAAGGGTAAAAATGTAATTGATGTTCAACAAATAAAATCAGATATAATACAAATGTGCAAATAATAAAGCTTGGGTTGCTGAATATTAGATCCCTTACTTCAAAAGCACTCATTGTTAATGATATGATTACAGATTATAATCTAGATGTGCTGTGTTTGACAGAAACTTGGCTAAAACCAAACGATAACATTAAATTAGTCCACCTCACAAGATTACTGTTATAAACATGAACCTCGTCTGAAAGGCAAAGGAGGTGTTGCTGTAATTTATAGTAATATTTCTAGAATTACTAAGAAGTCTAGTTTCAAATATAATTATTTTGAAGTGTTGGTGCTTAATATAGCAATATATAGTGTAAATGATAAATCACGTTTGAGATTTGTGCTGGCTACTGTATTGACTGTACAATTCTAAAACAATGCAATCTTAATGTGCAAGGTGTCATCTTTTTCAGGAAAAGATAAGCTTTCAACAAATTAAAGTTATTGACCATTATTGTGTGTGGTAAGTTTGTAAATAGAATTTAAATAAAAAAAATAAAATAAAAAAAAAACGAGAATAAATTTACTGATTTTTTATTTAGAAAAAACCCCAGAAAAAAATCATGAATGAAAGAAACTAACACTTTAAAGTTGAAAAATGAACTATAATACATATATACAAGTCTTTTTTGTGACATTGGGTTGCACAGTTTTCATTTAGGACACTTTTTTCACACATACAAATGCACACATTCATAGGCACGCACACTTACACATGCACACACCACATGCTAAGATATGTGAAAGAATAACGGCCATCCGCTTCCCAAGTTTCATTAAAAATCATCCCAATCCCCTCTTCTGCTTTCTAACACTTCTTTCGCCATGTATTTGTTCGTTTCTTTTTTTATGCAATCCAAAACACTCTAACCTGCCACGCTTCGTATCTCTCTGTTCAAATCCTTCCATCCCACGCTGCTGTCATTTGCAGATGGAAAGCATGAAATTACCGTAATAAGCGTAATAAATTACCGTATATTGCCGAAAAGCGCATATTGTCTACTGTCAGGGGCAATTTGAATGGTTTTGATAGTGCAAACGGTTGAAGAGTTACGGTCAAATGAATACAGCTTGCTGGTGTGTGTCGTCAACGACACAGCCGGTTCTAAAGGGTTAATATATGAGCAGAAATTGGCAAACATAAGCTTATTTGATGTGGCAGTATTTTACAGTAAAAACTTTATAATCTATCCAAAACTAGTCAACTAAATGTTGTCTTTCATATTTTGTTTGTAACATAGGCCTATCGAGCAATATAGTTTGGTAAAGCTGTTCATTCATCCACACACAAAAACGTGATTCATATTTAAAGAGTCTTTTTGCGAACTGGAGTCGCTACACAACAGCGCATTCATTCATTCACACACACACACAGAAACGCGATTCATATTTAAAGTTTTAAACAGACACGTTTGCATGGATTGCCTCAGATCATTTGCGTTTGAATAGCGCACTCTCCGTGGGCGGGGTTACATTAATACTTAATGAGCTGAGATGAGAACGACTGACATCTCTCTCTTTTCATACAGATTACATAAACTGAGAATATGTGTTTTTTTTTATATATAAAAATTTTAATTTAAAAGAAGAGAATTCAATCTTCATGCCTGTGTTTCTGTATGCCTGTTTGACTGAGTATTCGCTGAGTTACAGTTCATTTTCGGACGCGTTTCAGAATTCACTGACAGAGAGAAGGCAGAACTCGCATCATGTTTATTTTTCTTTATTTTGAAAAAAGCACAACACTTTGTTTTTATTATGATCAGATTCATAATTCCTGATTCCGGTGTTTTCTCTCCATCAGATTCTCGTCAGTTCACTCTGGATCTGAACACAGTGAATAAACACCTCTGTCTGTCTGAGAGGAACAGAGTGATTAAATTCACTCTCACAATCCAGCCGTATACTGATCATCCAGTCAGATTTGATGTGCGTCCTCAGGTGTTGTGTAGAGAGAGTGTGTGTGGACGCTGTTACTGGGAGATTGAGTGGAGTGGTGATGATGTGTTTATATCAGTGTCATATAAGAGCATCAGGAGGAAGGGATCAGGTGATGAGTGTGTGTTTGGAGAAAATGATCAGTCCTGGAGTTTGTACTGCTCTTCCTCCAGTTACTCATTCTGGCACAATAACATAGAGACTAAACTCCCTGTAAAGCCCATCAGCAGGAGAATAGGAGTGTATGTGGATCACAGTGCAGGAACTCTGTCCTTCTACAGCGTCTCTGACACAATGAGCCTCATACACACAGTCCAGACCACATTCACTGACACGCTATATCCTGGGTTTACTGTTTATTATAGATCATCAGTGAAACTGTGTTGATGAATCAGAACAGACTGTAGAGAGATTCTACCCATAATGCATGATAAATCAGTAAAAGTTCGATGTTACAGACCATTTCAAGGACGTAAACAATAACAAACGCGTTGGAATGCTACTGCGCATGTCTGGCCCTGAAGCATTTCCGGTGGCGCCATTTTTAAACCACAGAGCTGTCAAAACAAAATGACAAGCACATACTTTTTAAGTCTAGCTAAAACCAGTCCCTCCAGGATTTCACGAGATTTTTTTGTGTGATTTTTGCGATCAAAATGACTGATTTTGTGGTGGTAATTTCCAGAAATTTGTGAAAAAAATTGCGCTTTTTATATTTTATAATTAGGACATCATATTTACCATAATAGTATTATGTCAGATGCACAATAGTCAAACATGACACAAATCACAAACAAAATGCATAAAGCTTGTTTATTTTGGTCTAATCAAATTCTCATCAAATTAACTTTTAAAACAACCTATGGGCAATTCTACCTGACCTATGTAAATATTAACAGCAGGTGTAGTAATTTATACTGTAGAACTGTGTGTAAATCCTGAGTTGAGGGGTTCTGAGCTGCAGTAGGCAACCAGTTACTTATAGTGTGGCGTTTTGCATGGCGTCCCCACTGCGTATAGCAACGCAATACGAAGTGGCCGTTCGAAAGGGAGCTACTTGGTTACTATCGTAACCTCAGTTCCCTGAGACTAGGGAACGAGTATTGCGTAGCCGGCCGCACTATAGTAACCTGGCAAATTGTCGCTTCAGTCGTTAAAGGGATAGTTCACCCAAAAATGAAAATTCTGTCAGTAATTACTCACCCTCATGTTGTTCCAACCCCGTAAGACATTCGTTCATCTTCGGAACACAAATTAAGGTATTTTTGATGAAATCTGAGAGCTGGATCACTCCTCCATAGGCTTCTAAGTGATTGAAACTTGCTGGCCCAGAAAAGTTATTAAAGAGATCGTTAATATAGTCCAAGTGACTACAGTGGCTCAATCTTAAGTTTATCAAGCGACAATAATACTTTTTGCGCAAAAACAAACAAAAATAACGACTTTATTCCACTTTTCATATCCTTCTCTCTGGGCCTCAAGTGAATTCACGTAGTGTTTAAGCGTAGCGTGTCTGTGTTGCACGTCACCACGTAGGCTCACTATTGGCCGACGCTGGTCATGTGTGTGATGCGTGGTGACGTGTGTTCATGCGAGCCGCAAAAAAGCCCTTGTCTGTTCTAGAAAGGATGCAGCAAAGATATTTAATGCTAAGGGGCCGATCACACCTGACGCGTTTTTTGCAGTGAGAGGCACCTATTTTCAGTTGGTTTCCTATGGCAGCGAGCGTTCTGCACGCTGTTTATGCGTCCGCGTTTTTGAAGTTGAAAAAAAAGCAACTCCGAGTGGAAAAAGCGCCCGAAGTCATCGCGTTTTTTTCCACTGTCCAATCGAGTGAATGGAGAGGTGGGCCTTTCATTTTAGTGATGAAAGCTACAGTTGCTTGAACGCCGGAGAGTGCGATGATGGAGGATAAACTTGTGGTGCTCTCGCGGGTTACCGGGTGCTTAACGACTTCACCGTAACTACCACAATGTTATCAGAAAGTAAATAAAGTTAATAAAAGGCTGATTTGACGTTTACTTGACTGACAGGACAGCTGTTTCAGTGGCTGCCTAGCAACATAAAAAACGCAGCGCATTGCTCGTTCTGTGTGATGGTAAAGTGCTGTGCACCTCGCGTTTTCGAACCTGAAAAACGCATTAGGTGTGATCGGCCCCTAATGTATGAGGCATAGACCTATGCTGAGTTTCATTCATTTACGATGAGATGTGCTCTAGTTCAACTTCACAATGCAATGCAAGTGAACACGGTTATTATATTGTCTCCAATATTTGCTTTTTATTTATTAAATACTTGCAATTGGTTGATGAAACATTTATTAAAATTAAGATACAATTTGTACAAAACGAAATTCACTTTAAAGAAAGGCTTTCTACAAAGCAAAACTTAATGAAGTGGTAAAAATCATGTCTGACGATTTACAAAACAAAAGTTCATTAAGTGGTAAAAACCATGTCTCCCGATTGCAAATGCTAATGTTCATTGCTAATGTTTATTATTGCAAATGTTTTTCATTTGTTTAATAAATCTCATAATGATGGCACATCACTATATCATAGCTTTTATTTCTATCTCAAATGATTGGCGGTCGGTCAAGGGGTACTTGGCAAAGAATCAAATACAGTTGGAAATGACGTAGACCATTAATAACACAGACTGTTAACAATTGTTTTTAATTAGTATTTAAACATTCTCTATGATAAAAAATGTTTGTAAAAAATATTTTAATAACACGGTTTTGGCGGTTATAGAGATGTAATGACGGTGTTCAACTATAACCGTCGGTCTCACGGTTATATACCAACCGTCACACCCCTAGGCGTAATTTGCGGGCGGGACGGATGGGACATGTTCCCTCCACTTTTTAAAACATCTTGCGACACAAATGTACCAATTCTACAAATAAATAAAACATCTCCAGTTAACTGGCAGAGCATTCATTTCGTTTGTTTTTTAAATAAGATATTAGCGCTGAAATGTGTTTTTTAAATCAAGTGATCAAAGTGCTCGTTGCCGCTGCGATCAGTGGCGCAGATACAGTGTTCACTCGGACGCGCGCTTCAATCCGTTGCGTTGCGGACACTCTCTATTCGTTCTGTTGAAATCACAAAACATAATGCAAACGTTTGCGTGTCCCTGCTTGATATACAACCACTGATGAACATAATCGTTTTGATGAGAGAAAAAAACTATACGAGAAAAAAAAAAACTATATAAGGGCGGGCTAGAACCACTAACCTCTGACACCGTTGGCGAAAGCACTACCACTGGACCATTAAAATACACGTTAGTTACATAGGCGGATCTATGTATTGGGCTTGTATTACATGTATTAGGCTACATCTCATTAAACACCAAATTAAACCCCATGTAACCTACTATTTAAATCGATTGCTGGACATCGTAATGTTATTGGCGTCCATCTTCATTGAATTTTGAAATCAGATAGAGCCGGCCAGAGCGCTACATAATAAGTAGCCACGCTGTTCCCTTGGAGGGCGGGGGCAATAACAAAAGAAACAAAAGCCGGCTTATTCAGTATGGAAATACACACCGACAATGACACGCCCCTACTGCGTGCTAGAATCTCCGAAAAACAAGCCGCTTTCAACCTCAAAATGTACGCTTTTAAATATACCAATACTGCTATCTCAAACATGGAGAGGCTTCTTCGTGATTTCAACTAACAGATTCTGCAAAAAAAACCGAAAATCACCAATTTTGAAAAAAACCCCGCTTCTTTCTCATTTTGCTCGAAAGTTGTGCTGCCGACTTGTGTCCCTGGTTTCCGTGACGGGTCACATATTTGTGTGTGTGTGGTTTATGAGCAATCCATTTTAATTTGGGCTCTGACGTGTAATGGTGTGATGCTAGCTCATTGGCGCACACGTTAGAGGCGCCCGCGCCATTGGATGTGCAGTTGCTGCAGCACAGCCAATGAGTGAGCCAGACACTCTCTGTGCTAGCTGTGCAGCTGCAAAATGCGTTTTACATTATAGGCTTCAGTAAATCGAGGAAAAGGAGTTTCCCCTTTTCCCGCAACATCTGTATCCACGTAAAAATGCATTGAAACTTTAATTAAACTAGAGATATTTCAATTGGGTGATTATAATCTAATGTTTTGTGAGGTCTTTTTCATTTTTGTGATTATTTTGCGGTTAAATTAAGATTCATGCAGGATCGCAAAAAAATTCGACATTTTGTTGATTTTGCATTGTATTCAGCGATCGCGGAATCGCGAAAAACTGGAGGGACTGTAAAACAGAACAGTTAAGATATTTAAAAAATATATATATAGACAATAGCGTGGAATTAATGGTCCCTTGAAATCAGACGCTGAGGCGACAACTATTCACTCAGAATGTAAAACGTTTTCCTGAATTGTCATATCCAGACGTGTACCATCTGGTTGAGACCGAGTGTGTCTAAACGAGAGAAGCGGTCAAGGCATATCGTAGTCTAGATGCTTACAACTACTTCCTTAGTGGAAAAGTTGGAAACATTTGTTCCTACAATGTGGACGATGTTTGTCTTGTATTTGGTGAAGTTGGAGTAAGTCAGACGTTGTCAAAAACGTACTCTGCGTGGTTCGTTGCTAAGGTGACCGGGGAGGTTATTAGTGGGCATTGCACGTGCATGGCCGGGTAAATATGTCTATGCAAATAATAAATCACATTGCTAATCCACTAGTAAACTAATTGTTGTGTTATATTATTACCTACTGCATACGTAATTATTTCATACCTTTCAAAATATTTGTGGTTAGGTTAGGTGAAGTGTGTAGCCATGTTGCTGCGATCCTGGTTGCCGTGGAACAGTGTGTTAGAGAAGGTTTGAATGCTCCATCTGTGACATCTGAGCCCTGCATGTGGTCACCAATAAACAAGAAGGTGCATGCAATTAAATTCTGGCTAACGTGTCTTTTTTTTTTCATTCTAATTCATATTAAATTAAAATTCTAATTCTAATCACAACCCTTATGAAAATTAACTATGGTTTTACTGCAAATAAAAAACATGTTTTTTGTAGTTAAACCATGGTAACCACAAAATGAACCATAGTTTTGCAACAATAACCATAGTTTAACCATGGCATTTATAATAAATCTGTAAGGGTGGATTTCCTGCAGCGGTTCAGTCTGCAAGACTGCTGAATGACTAAAGAAGAGTTGTCAGCAAGATGGTAGAAAACTGTACATTTCTTGTCTGTTCCACCCACTGCCACTTATACCAACAACGGAAATAAGCGCAGTTACAAAAACTAAATATGTGGGAAAGCGTTGCTATAGAGAGTGACAACATTGTATTGCAATAGGTAGCACTTCAAAGTCAATACCAATTAAAAACTAGTTAGCACATTAGTTGTAATTGAAAAAGTTTAATGACAAAATATGGTTATGGTTACACTTAAAATAGATACAAAAATATATGTATGAGATGATGATAACTTATACCATTAATCTTACCCAGCATGTAAAATGTTACCTGAGAGATAGATAGAGCGATAGAGAGAGTAAGAGACAAAGAAAAGAGGTAAAGAGAGAGAGCCCCAAGAAAGAGGCCCAAAGAATCAGAGAGCCAGAGCATAAAAAGAGGCAGAGCATCAGTTACAGTCTTCTTTTATCCTTTCCCTGACCATGTGACTAAAACTCAAATGTGAGACATTCAAACTGACCAATCAGATAATTACAACTTCCCCCACCGCACTAAAGGTGTGACAATTCATCGACCCCCAAAGTACAAACATCTTGGCCTACAGGCCTTGATCACTATCAGCCCATCTGTGCTTTTAGGAACTCCAAATGGTCCTTGTGGTAGAAAGTCGGGGTAGAAAAACAGGAAAGCAAATATCTTGGATTATTTTCAATCCTACAATTCCCCCCTTGGCACCGTTGGCCACACACATGGAGTCCAAATGTGGTACAGTCCATAAAGATATGCTTTCTGTTGTATGTAGTTGCATCTTCAGACTTTTCGTCCAGGCTTGTTGCAATAGCAGTTGATCAGTCTTCACAGTCATTGTTCTCCTTTCAGCCCTGCATGAGTTGCACCGTTCATAGATATGCAAATCATCCATCGAACACTTCACACCTCCATAAGAACAGGCACTGAATCTGGGAGCAAACGCTGGTTCCTCTTTCTGAGGCAGGACACAGGATGTGAACTTGGGTAGCAGGGATCCTGTGATCTTAAAAGAGCATACAGCACAACAAACAGCAAAAGCAGACACATGGCATTTGTCACTGGTCAGAGGATTGATATGGTCAGATTAAAATTTGTCTCTGGCAAAAAGCCCTTAAATTGATGTACTTAAAAAGATGGTCAAGGAAGAATAAAATAAGCTCTTACACTGTTTCTGGAAACATTTAAATAAATTGCATTACAACAAAACAACAAATGCTGGTCAACAACCCCATTTCATGAAGAGTATCAGCTAAATATTCAGTGTAACCAAACACAGAGATTCAATTGAATTAATGTCCAAAAACATTGTTGCAAGTAAAATATTGACAAAATACAAATAAGCAGAAATCAAATTAGTTTCAGAAATGTTTCAAAAGCATTAATGAGAATACAAATATTTGTACTTGGGTAAAAATGAGAAATACTGACATACAATTTAAAATTTAACTTGGTGAGACAAATGATTACTTAAGTGATAAAGTAAATCCAAAGAAAAACAAAACAAACAATTACTGGATGCAATTCAGTTCACAGTTATAATTCAGTCTAGATATAAAGACTTAAATAACATTGTATGCATTAAAGGGTTAGTTCACCCAAAAATGAAAATTCTGTCAGTAATTACTCACCCTCATGTTGTTCCAACCCCGTAAGACATTTGTTCATCTTCAGAACGCAAATTAAGATATTTTTGATTAAATCTGAGAGCTGATCACTCCTCCATAGGCTTCTAAGTGATTGAAACTTGCTGGCCCAGAAAAGTTATTAAAGAGATCGTTAATATAGTCCAAGTGACTACAGTGGCTCAATCTTAAGTTTATCAAACGCGAGAATACGTTTTGTGTGCAAAAACAAACAAAAATAACGACTTTATTCTACTATTCATTTCCTTCTCTCTGGGCCTCGGGTTAGTTTACGTAGTGTTTTAGCGCAGCTCGTCCACATCACACACATGACCAGCGTCGGCCAATAGTGAGCCTATGTGGTGACGTGCAACACAGACGCGCTACGCTTAAACACTACGTGAATTCATTCGAGGCCCAGAGAGAAGGAAATGAATAGTGGAATAAAGTCATTATTTTTGTTTTTTTTGCGCACAAAAAGTATTCTCGTCGCTTGATAAACTTAAGATTGAGCCACTGTAGTCACTTGGACTATATTAACGATCTCTTTAATAACTTTTCTGGGCCAGCAAATAGGTGCAAAGGCAAAATACATATAACAGCAACATTACCTTGTTATTGTTCCAGAGACTGAGGGAGAAAATTAGGTGGTTTTGGTTTTCGAGGGCAATGAAAGGGACATGACAGGAGACAGAGAGAGCAACCAAGAGGCCCCTTTGCCAGGGGCAGGTGATCCAGGGATGTTTGTGCCGAGGGCCAGTCAGTCAGGGGCCAGCAGTGAAGAGACAGCTTTGCCAGGGCCAGTTGCTCCAGAGACCATACTGCCAGGGACTGATAGGGTGACTGTGGAGGACCTAAGGCAACTTAAATTGGAGAAATTAATGAGAAGGAGAGCAGAGAGGGCTCTTGCACAACAAAAAAGAATTAATTTGGCGCTAAGAAAGATGAACAAATTAGTTAACCAGAAGTTCACACAAATGTTTAACAGAGACCAAATTAGAGCCCTTGGACAGGAAAAGAAGAAAGGAATACGGTGGGGAAAGGAGACAATTAAAAAGGCAATACAAATCCAATTTACAGCTGGCTACACTGGTTATAAAACCCTCCAGCAAATGCAGATTCCACTGCCTAACATCCGCACGCTGTAAAGGAGGATGCAGCATGTAAAACTGGAGCCAGGAGTTTTGGGGAAAGTGTTTGAGATGCTGAGGCTGAAGGCAGGTGGCATGAGTGAAATGGAGAGAGAGTGTGTGCTCTCCTTAGATGAGATGTCCATTACTCCAGGCGTGGAGCTTCATATGGGAACTGGGAAACTATTTGGCAATATCACGCTGCCTGACCATGAAGGACAAGCAACGCATGCACTGGTGTTTATGCTGGCTGGAGTTACAACACGGTGGAAACAAGTTGTGGCTTACCACTATAGTGGCAATTCCACCAAAGGCGCAGTTTACCAGCCCATCATAGTCAGCATTGTTGAAGCAGCAGCATCTGTAGGGCTTCATGTGCTCAACATCACCACAGGCATGGGGAGCCCCAATAGAGCAATGTGGAAGTCCTTTGGGGTGACCTGTGACAAGCCATGGATCCTGCATCCTGTTGAGCCAAACCAGCGCCTCCATTTCATGCCTGATGTTCCTCACCTCATCAAGAACTTGAAGAGTACCATTATCCGTGGTCACATCATCACCATACCACAGGATGTGGTGGAAAAGGAGCAGCTGGCCTCCAATGAGGTCTCTGTTGCCCCCTTAAAGGATCTGGTGTCCTTCCAAGAGGGCATGGCACTTAAGCTGGCACCCAATCTGTCCAGAGGTATCCTAGCCATTTCGAAAAGATGAAGGTGAGTTCAGCAATGCACGTTTTCAGCAAATCAACAAGTGCCGCCCTGAGGTACATGGTGGAGGAGTGCAGACCAGAGTCCTACCTTACAACATCATGGTTTTTAGAGAAGATGGACCACTGGTTTGACCTCATGTCGTCCCGCAATGTTGTTACTGCCCTCAGTCATTTCAAGATGGAAGAGTATGAAAAGGCCATCAGCTTCCTCCGCGACTCGATCCATCTTTTTCAGAGCCTGAAAATCAGCACCCAGGGCAGCTGGAAACCTGTCCAGACAGGACTGGTGATGGCCACAACAACAATACTGGAGGTCCAGCAAGATCTGTTGAGAGAAGGGCACAAATTTGTTCTTACAAACCGGTTCACTCAAGACTGACGTATGCAAGAAAAAGTATTTTCTAGGCAGAGGAACTCTGTCCCGACCCCTGTGGAGTTCCACTATGCACTAAGGGCTGTCACTGTGGGGCAGTTCCTCTCGACAACACATACTGGCAGTTACCTGGATGATGCCTCAGACAACTTGGCAGACTTCCTGGACACCCAGAACAGCAGCTGCAGTGCTTCTGAGGTTGTGAGAGTGGAGCAGCTGTTAGACCCATCACCACCTGACTTGACAAAGACCGAGTCCTGTGTCCTCTACCACCTGACAGGATACATAGTGAAGAGGGTCATCGGTTTCTCACTCTGTGGGGAATGCCAGTGTGCACTGGTTGAAAAAGTTACCAACACCACAAATGAGAGAGCTCTTTTACTAGAGTTAAAAGAATTTAAAAGGGGTGCATTATACCGGCCATCCGATGAAGTGTTCACTCTCCTGCGGAACGTGGAGCAGCTGTTCCGTTTGCAGACGAGTGATTCCCTCATGGAATCCTCCAATGTAGTGGCACAGCTGGAAAGAGAGGCCATGAGTCTGGACAGCAACCTTCCCTCATGCCATGAGCTGAAGAAAAAAAACCTGTCGACATATATCAGGCTGAGGTTAAGGATTCAATCAAAGTGCATCAGGGCTGAGAGGAAGGTAAACAACCGTAATAAGGGGTACCTTGGCAGCAAGAGTCAGACTAAGAAGGCCATTTCATCACAGCAGATTTCCTCAGCAAAGGTCATAACACCTGGTCAAGCACCTGGCCACATGGTGCACCGAAAATAACCAGCTCCTCAACACCACCAAAACGAAGGAGCTCATCGTGGACTTCAGGAAAGTGTCAAGAGGCACACACGACACCATCCACATCAATGGAATGGCTGTTGAGCGTGTCTCCAGTTTCAAGTTCCTGGGGACCCACATCTCGGCGGACATGACCTGGACAACCAACACCTCCAGCCTGGTCAAGAAGGCTCACCAGCGCCTCTTCTTCCTGAGGACACTGAGGAAGAATCAGCTTTCCTCCACTATCCTGGTGAACTTCTATCGCTGTGCAATAGAAAGCATCCTGACCAACTGTGCTACAGTGTGGTATGGGAGCTGTTCTGTTGCAGAGCGCAAGGCACTGCAGCGGGTGGTGAAAACCGCCCAGCGCATCACTGGGACTCCACTACCTGCCATCGAGCACATCCAGAGGAAACGCTGTCTGCATCGAGCTCGCAGCATCCTTAAGGACTCCTCTCACCCAGCCCACAGACTGTTTTCTCTCCTGCCCTCCGGCAGGCGTTTCAGGTGCCTCCGGACCAGGACCAGCAGACTAAAGAACAGTTTTTTCCCCAGAGCTGTCTCTTTATTAAACTCTAACCCTCATTGATCCCACTCCCCTTATATACTGATTGACTCTCCTCTCCCTCCTCACACCTGCCTCCATTTTGTTATTTGCAATACTATAATGTTAATTTGCACTGCTGACTGTTATTACAGTAACAACTGTTTACATATGCATCTTGCACTACTACCTTGACTGGAATATGCTCATTTGCACTGCCGACTGTTTATTTACAGTACCGACTGTTATATATACATTGCAATATCGTACCTTAACTGTAATATGCAATTACTTTCCACTGCACTCACTCGGATAGCTTCTGTCCAAACTTTATTTGCACTACTTTAAATCCATTGTTATACTGCTCATTAGCCTAACTTATACATATATCTATTTGTAAAATTCTGTTTATAGTAATATCCATCTGTATATTATGCTCACATTCTGTTTATAGTAACAGCCATCTGTATATATATTCATAGTACATATCTATCTGTAAAATTCTGTTTATAGTAACAGCCATCTGTATATTATATTCAGTACATATCTATCTGTAAGCATTCTGTTTATAGTAATAGCCATCTGTATATTATTATATTCAGTACATATCTAGCTGTAAATTCTGTTCACAGTAAGAGTTATCTGTATATTATATTCATAGGACAATCTATCTGTAAATTTTTGTTTATAATAGTATTCAACTCTATATTTATTCAGTACATATCCATGTTCTGCACTTATGAACCACTGTATATCCTGCACTTGCTGCTATTGCACTTCTGGTTAGACCTAAACTGCATTTCGTTGCCTTGTACCTGTACTCGTGTAATGACAATAAAGTTGAATCTAATCTAATCTAATCTAATCTAACATCTAGGCCTCTGCAAAACACCTTACTGGTTGCCATGGATGTATTTGGCCTCTCCATTCCCGGCACACTGTCCACAGCCTCCAGTCTCCTCTCATTTCAGCAGCCATCGCCAGCAGCCATCGCCAGCACCAGCCACCACCACATGCAGCAGAGCACAAATCAGTAGACAAGCGCTGTATTGTAGGTTTTATACACGGTTTAATAAACATTTTATTCAACCTTAATGATCCTATAGAAGATTTCAGACAGTTTCTCTTTTTTTTTTAAAATAAAATATTTTACAGTCTTTTTATTTCACTTTGTGAAAAGTTTCTGGCTTTGTTCAGGCAAAGATGCACCTTACACTTTTCACAGTAGACATGTGAGAAGTGATTGTTGGTGCAGTGCTTGCATATGTCAGGTCTCCCATGTTGGAAAATGATCAATGCCATCCCATCTTACATCAAAAATCACACTGCAGCTTGGCCTTTTATGGGGTGGTGTTGGATTGATTTCAGGGGAATTGTTATTGAAAGAATATCCAAAATGTATTTTAAGATGGCATTTCAGGCATTAATTAAATCATCAAAATAGTGTGTGGTTGTATTGTGGTGGGAAATATGTAGATTTCATTACAGAAATGTTACATTAAAGTTCAGGGATAAAGCACCCATAAACCTGCAGTATCAAATTTGATACACACATTTTTTGCTTGATTAAACTGTAATATAGAGAATGAATTGTTAGGTAATTATGCATTGTTTCATTACAGAAACTATTCATTTGAAACAATTAGTAACAATATAAATGTTAGCCTATTCTTACTGTAACTTCTTGAAAATGAGCAAAGGTTTTCCTGCAAATCGCGTGTGGATGTTTTAATGACGGTGACCAAAAAAAAGGCAAAAAAAAAAGGCCAAAAAAAGCTTTTCTACCACCTGCACTGCAATAGAATGATAATACACTAGATGACAGAATACATGTATCAGGTAATATACAACAGGATTTTAGGTAAAGTATTGATCATGTTGATAGGATAGACGTCTCAGAAACTTGCGTAGCAAATATGATACAAATGGAGATGGCAAAGTCACAGCTGGCAAAGTCAAGCTAACAAACTAGCAGACAATCAGTCGTCTACCAAGATAAAAAATATATAGAATTAAGTTTTGCATATACAAATAAGATAAGTATATGCATCATAAAGGGCCTCTGATAAAATATAGACAGTGGACCATTCAAAATTGTTAGTAATTTAATAAACTTACCTCAGAAGTTAGGCTACTCCACGGCCAGCAATGGAAATGTCCACGAGTTGAATTCATTGTTTCGAACTTCCGGGAACTTTACGAGGCTGCCTATCCCCGGAAGTTGGCGGCAAAAAGCTTTACAACGGAGTCCTATGGGAGTGTCACCACTCTGTTTTCTCTACCACTCTGGGATGGACACGCTTATAACCCAATGACAAGCAGCTATGTGTTGCTTTTTGCCTTGCTATTTCAGTGACCTTTGCTCTTGCTTATGTTTGTGCTGACCTTTCCATCGTCCAGCGTGTATGCTTACATACTCTTCAAACCACCAAGAGCTCACTCAAAACTCATCAACTCTTCCGTAAGATCCTTCGTTGAACTTCGTCAAAGAAAACCCTCTCAGAGTCGCTCCAGCAGCTCCTACAGACTCAGAGGAAACTCCGTTGCACAGCAACCCGCAATCCAGGAAATCCTGCGAACAAAGCGCCACCCGGCAAAGCCAACCAACCACTCTTTTTTTTTTCTTTTTTTTTTCAGGGGGTACAACGAGTAAAGCAGATAAACAAACAAAAAATACATATATAAACAGCGACAAATTTAAAAGTTAAACAAAAATTTTAAAATGTTTACAGAGTGAGACACACTTTGTAGCTTTCTTATTTTTCAAACCCAATAATGTGTTTAGGTATTGTAAAATTTCTGCTCTTAAAACCAACCAACTAACCACTCACCATCGAGTGCTGTCCCTCAGAACGCATCATCGACCGAATGCCGGCCAATCAGCGCCGAAGAGATTTCCTCTCCAGCAACTTCGTTACAGAACGCACGTGCCCACAGGAGCATCCAAACGCAAGTCTCCTAATTCTGGCTGAACTGGTGCAAATCTTTAGCCTGGTTAAAACCAGACCATTCTCAGTAGTAACTGAGTTATAGTCTGGCAAAGCTCCATAGACAAATTATTTCCAAAGGGGCGTCACCAACCGACGTCACTCACTCAAAAAAATAGCACTTTGGTTGAACATGATTTAATCGTGGACAGTGGTTCCACGTGATTGATTCAAGTTAATCAAGCACGACTGAATCAGGTTATTTGGACAAGACTGAATCAAGTTATTTGGACATGATTAAATCAAGTTATTTGGACACGACTGAATCAGGTTATTTGGACAAGACTGAATCAAGTTATTTGGACGAGTCTAATTTTAATTGAGTTTACTCACTTCGCTTAAGTTCATCCAACATGAAGTATTTGGGTTGAGATAACATGGTTCCATCATGTGGAACCACTGTCCATGCTTGAATCATGTTCAACCAAAGAGTTATTTATTTGTGTCTATTTAATAGACACACAGAGTTAAAATAACATACTATCAACCTAAATATAGCTTTTCTTTTAATACATACGATGTTGGCAGTCTAAAGATGGTACTGATTGCATCACTAGCAAACCCATTGGAGTTGCTTTTAAAGCAACTTGAATTCTTAGCAGGTCCTTCACCGAAGCACATGCTCGCCACTTTACCACAATGGTAACTCAACCATAAACACCTACATATAAGAAAGTCGTTTAAAATACCAACATAATAGAATATTAAACATTAACAAGTCTCCCTATTTTCTCATCTTCCTTACATATTTTTTTTTATCAAAGAACACTGGTACAAAGCAATTATGACAGACCAGGAGGATATTCTTAAGTATTTATTGAAATACAACATTTACTTCACAAAACATTCTCAGGCATAAAACAAAATCAGTAGGCTTTATAGTAAACATTTTTTTAAATAACATTAAAACAATATTATCAGACCTCTTCACCAAATAAGTGAAAACTGCACAAAAAAGGAAATATGCTTGTTTAAAATTTCCATTTTAAAATGGTAAAAATGTGTAAATATAAAATAATATTATAATAATAAAATAACTGAAACAGAGTGGACCATTTTTAAGTAAAATGTTTCCTCTAGATTCAACAGCACTTTATGAATGAACTTTGAGAAGTTAGTGTACTCTAAATAAGGGCATAAATAAGTGCAAAAAACAGCAGCAGTGCACTGACCAAGACTTGGTAGACATCATCACTAGGGATGTCCCGATCCGATCACGTGATCGGAAATCGGGCCCGATCACGTGTTTTCAGACTCGATCGGAATCGGACGTTACCTCCCGATCAGGACTCGGATATATATGTGTATATATATTCTCATTATTTTTTAACACATCTATAGTTATGCGGTGGCACAGAGTTACGCCGGTTTCACACTGCACGCGTTAGCAGAGCGTAAGCAGCGCAGGAGCAGTGCGTATGGTGAGCAGGAGCAGGACACGCGCGTTTGTCACGCGCGGCTGAACCGCGGGTTGTGTAGGGCAGGCTACAGACAGAGTAGGCTACTCTATAATGGATAAGTTGGCATTGCTTTTTTTCGTTTTCAAATACATTTAAGAGAAAAGACTTGTCAAGAAGCTTATTTTATTAATAATTTCATATAACTTTTTGTTCATCTTTGTTTTTATTGTTATGGCAACAAGTTTGTTTTTGGACATTTGTTTTCTTTTTAAATTGCTGTTGGTCATTTGATTGACTGTTTAAAACACAATAGATATCATCAATGCACTTTTTGGATAAAACTGCGGTGTATTTTGACCATGATCAATGTATTGTCACTTTAATTCAGCAAAAGCGGCGCAGCAAAAATAGACACGGCGCCGAAACGATCGCGGCACTCCTGCTCTGCTCTGCTACGCACTGCCGCGCCGCCTCTGTGTGAATGCTCTAAAGCCTGGTTTAATCTGTTAACATGGGCGGCGAAAAAAATACGCACTGTATTTATATTATATAATATATTATATATTTATATTATATTATATTTACTGTTGCACTAAAGTCCAAAAGTGAAGAATTTATTTATTACTTGATTGTTCAAGCTACCTCACAGAAGTGCTCTGTTTGTTAACAGAGTTGTTGAATGTTAAATAAGGTGAGTTAAATAAAAAAATAAGGAACTTCCTGGATCTGTTTTTTCGCTCTTCTTTATTATTTTTTTTATGTATTAAGTATCGGATCGGGACTCGGTATCGGCAGATACTCAAAATCAAATGACTCGGACTCGGACTCAAGGGCAAAAAAACCTGATCGGGACATCCCTAATCATCACCTCATCTTCAATCAAAACATCCAGTGAGTTTAAAGACAACGTTCCTCCTCACCAGCAATGATGGTGACTGCTGCACCTGGTCAAACTCCTTTTTCTAAATGAATAAAAAAAAGAAAAAAAGAAAGTATGTCACCACATATCATAAAAACGACCCTTGTGAGGGCAGACATTTAAATTTTCATAAATTAAAATAAAGGCGTGAAGGATCAGAGTAGGGTTTATTCAGTAGGGTTTGTGCCCATTTAAAACCCTATAGTACTTTTCACAACATGTCTTCCAGAGATGTTTGTCAGAAGGATTTTATTGGAAAAAAACGTCAGAGGTTTATCGGTTGAACGTTCTAGAGCTTAAAAAAAAAATGTCATTAATAAAATGTAATTTGGCATCAGTCGGTTCTTTATTACAAAGTAGAAAGTAAAGTGGTACTTAAAAGGGATAGTTCACCCCAAAATGAAAATTCTGTCATCATTTACTCACTATCACATCATACCAAACACGAGAATCTTGTTCAGCTTTGGAACAAATTATTATTATTATTTTTTAATATGTCATGGACCATCCATCAAAAGTCTAGACAATCAATATTTAGCTTCAAGAAGTACATAAAGATATAGCTAATCCATATGAATAAAGCAGTTTTATACTAGCCTTCCAATAAGACACAGGCTTGATTAATAAATTTAATTGAGAAGCTTGAGATAGATTGAGATAGCACAAACTGAGTCTGTATCAAGCATTATATGTGTCAAGCAAGCACGATTGAGCTTCCCTTTAAAATATTTGCATTACATGTGTGCATTGTTGAATATGTATGTGAATAAAAGGCTAAATTAACTTACTTTCTGAAGCTTGAAAATAAAGATTTCCTAGACTTTCAATGGATAAAACGACAAAAATTATGAAATATATTATTTATTTATCTTTCTAAAGATGAACAAAATTATGGTTTTGGAACATGAGGGTGAGTAAATCATGACAATTTTCATTTTATTTTTAGGTGCACTATCCAAGTCATGCATTTATGCTAATGATAAAATGATTTATGCTAAAAGGATAAAGTATTCCTAAGTAAATATAATGTAGTCCTGACATGTGTCCTACCTTGTGTGTCTTGAAATCATCAGCTGACTCTTCCTTTGAGATGGTACATGTCAGGATCGTAGTTCTAATGACATCAATGCCATTTTAGCACTTGAAGGCAAAACACAAAATTATGGTAATGTAACACAATTAAGCAACATTTATTGAGTTTATTTTTATGATTCATAAGACAACTTTCAACGACTGCAAACCTAGCATTAGCAATTACCTGACACCTTTATACAAAATCCATGGCAAACTTCAGGATAAGTGGAAATATAACACAAATTATTGAGAGTGAGGAGTCACGTGCCGATTTGGGTGGGGTCTGAGCCGGTCGGCCATGACGGTAGGAGACGCTATCGGTTGCCAGGGGCAACGCCTTCAGAACTTCACAGAGGCGCGACTAAACATTCCAGAGCTCTTTAATTTTTGCACATTTATTATTTATTGTTTCGGCGGGACAGAGACGGATCTACGAATACGAGAAAGAAAAGGAAGAAAGTAAAGCAAAGCAAAAAGATAAGGCGAAAGAAAAGGGACCTTATAGGAACAAGCTCACACCAAGCGCAAAACAGCGGTATTTGGAGAAGATATAACATGAGATACAGTATAATTCGTCTTGTGTAGACCTAACGGGCGATCTTTGGTCTTGTGAATCTATAATTTGTTCCCTAGCCAAACTGAGGGCTAAGTGAAATTTTATAACTTTATATTTAGGTTATTTAACTTTACCGTTGTTGTACCGTTAGACTAGAGCGATGACTTTGTATGTTTGACTGAATTGTTTGCTTTATTTCTTATTGTATAGCTCATTTGTACTTTTTACTTATAGGCTACTTTTATAATGGCTATTATTGATAAAACTGAAATTTACAAAAAAGAGACAGGGTTTAGTTTTGTATTTTTTTATTTTATTACAGTGAAGATGATCAGAGTACAAATGCACATATTGCCTGAACCATATTAATAAGTTGAATATTTTTCAAATTTAAACGAAAAGAGGCAGGGTTGTGTTAAAAGAATGTTTTGTTATAAATAGGCTAACGTTACATGTAGTGAATATAATAAATACGCGTTGCCTGAACCACATTTGTGTGGTTATAATGTTTGAGATTTCTTTAAATGAAAACGTAAAGAGGCAGTGTGGTGTTTTATAACATATAAACGCAGCAGTGACTTCCAGGCATGGTAAAACAGTGCGGAATTGCGAGAACCTCATCTACTACCGAGTTAACAACACACGTAAACAATCATGTTTTGCCGCCGGAATCCTGCCAACATGGCGGAGAGGGTGAGGATCCCGCGAGATACCGTGATATCGAGGGGAGGGGCTCTATACCATGACGACAACTCCTCACTCTCAATATATATTTTTTTATCTATATTAAGAAAGTATACTATAGCTAGAATATTCAAGAGTCAAGACTTCACTGGTATTTTTCTGAAGTAATACAAAGTTACTCTAAATCATAGACATACTGAAATTTAATTTGAAATTGAACTCTGCAATTAGGGTCTAAATAAAAAATGGTGGCACACTTCATTACATCAAACATCATTATTACAATCAGTTTGTTCAATGTGAATTCTACTTCGTTTTAGGCTCATAGTATTGCATCATCTTGCTGACAGTCTAAAATGTTAACTAATGTTAGCAAAACAGCCATCATAATCGGTCCTCGAGCCACTTGTTCACCGAGACTTCGGCTGCTTTAGTAAACTTAATGTAATAAGCATCACATGGATATGCTAGATAAAATTGACAAAACAGATCATAAAACGATTAACAAAAAGTTTAAACATTGTAATGTAGTGAATGGGTGGGTTTGCGTTAAGTTACCTGTTGTTTATGTGGTGTGAATGACGGTTAGAGATGTGGAAGATGGTCCGTCCGTCAGCTGTCTCTGTTTTAAAATAATAATAAAAAAATCGCGGGACTTGTTAGTCCTGGTCCAACTGTGAGAAAGCACACAAAATATTTATTAATTTCCCACTGACAAACTGTGGTGTAAAACACTGCATATTTAACACTTGCCACTGATAAGTTAACTGTCTTTGTTGTTAATGGCGCGTTGGCTCCGCTTCTTTGCTAGCTAACGTTAACGTTACATTAGCGTTACTGGGGTGGTTAACCTTCAGATAGAGAAGTACGACAATAAGACATTAAACGTTCAAATGTGCTTTAAATGGGGATAAAGAAGTTCGAAATGCTTACCTGTTATTTTTCTTGACCGTTAGCCGTCCTGTTGTGACCCGTGACGTGAGTGATGTGGACGCGCAGGGGGATGGGCGCCTGGGTAAAAGACTGCCTGAGAGAAAATGCGCACGTTTTTTTTTTTTTTTTTTTCTTGTGAAACACTCCTGGATAATATTTTGCCATGAATAAAAGCTTAATGTATGCTTAATATGAAATAGATTTATGTATTTATTTACTATTGTTTATGTTTTTATTTGATTAGCTTTTAGTTTAGTTATAAAAGAAAACGGCATAATAAAATGAGCCCTTATGCTTTTCTCAGAGAAAATTATTTAAAATAAATTAGAAATCATGGAGTAAATATTTTGTGGTCAGGCATAGACGTAAGATATCAGATTAAATTATTTTCTGAGTTACTGGACTATATGCACGGCCACTTCCTGGTTTAGATAAGTCAGCTCAGTCATTTCCGGTCAACTGTCAAAAATCAAGCGGCCGTGAAGATGTCTTCCAAACAGCACATTACAGCCAACAGGGAGCGGCAGCTGTCCCCCCGACTCACAGCTGCATAGGGTCTGAGCAGCAATGGCACAAACCCAGGACCCAGGTGATGCTGCTCAACACTATCACAATTAATACATTGTTAATTTACACATTATAATATAATCCTACATCTTCTTTGTTACTTAAGTTGTTTTTGTTCTCACATCAACTTCCAATATCACAGATAGTGCAGCATCTTTTCTTATGAAAATAGGTAAATCATTGAGCTAAAGTAAACTAAATACAGCACAAATAAGTTCTTTATACAACTTTCATTTACAGGGTTTCAAGCCTGGTCCAACAAATGAAATGGTGGTATTGTCAGCTAGGCCCAAGGAGAGAAGATTGGCAGAAGGCATCAGGTAAGGTGTAGGAATGGGAAGTTGTTTTACTACATGCATGTGTTGAAAATATGTATTAAAATGTAAAATACTTTTTTCAGACTGGTTTATGATCACTGTAATCGACACATTACATGAACCTTTAATTAACACTGTGTGCGTGTTATTTATGTATGTTTTCAGGAGCAACCTATATAAAGCTGCCTGTAACCTGACCTGTGGCCTTCCAGACATGTCAGTTCTACGGGTGAAGGATATTTACGAAGGCATGTCAAAAGAAACTGCTCCTTTAATAGCCACCATGGGGATTTCAGGGGATGTGCCTTTAGTAGACAGCGCTTTTGGAAAAGTCCAAGAAGGGAGTTTACTGTCCTATCAACTTCCAGCATGGAGCCCACCAAAGACCTGTCCACACAGCACTGCACCACCACGACCATACTTACCCCTGGATGGCTACTGTCTAGGTCCCTCAGAGTGCTGTTTTGTGCTGACTCACCATCAGCAGATGCACATGACTTCTCTAGCAACAACAGAAGTCATGGCACAAGACAACAAAGCACAATGAGGGAATGGCATTTATTGAGAAAGCCACGTCTAACCTCCTCTAGATTCAGGTAAACTATACTGTGACATTCAACACATTTTGTTTTCTCATTTAAATACTAATTTATTGTCATCTCATATAAATACTAAAATTATTTTTATGTGTATCAATTTATTTCTAGAGAAGTTTGCCATGTGAGAGGGCAGTCCTCAGCGGCGAGTCTAGCGGTGAGAATTTTGCGGTCAGGCTATCAGTCAGCAGAAATGAAGAGGGGCCTTCAGATGGAGCCCAAAGCTATTGAGGAATACTGCTGCATTCAGGAGGTAAATCACTACCCTTGTGGTTT
This sequence comes from Rutilus rutilus, assembly GCA_021464565.1. Taxonomy (NCBI): domain Eukaryota; kingdom Metazoa; phylum Chordata; class Actinopteri; order Cypriniformes; family Leuciscidae; genus Rutilus; species Rutilus rutilus. Next base: position 525,704 of record JAJAQA010000028.1, on the reverse strand, counting down.
ATCATCCACCCCGATGTACCTTGGCTTGGCTCATCACCAGATGGGTTGGTGTACGACCCAAAAGCTGATCCTGTGTTTGGACTGGTAGAAGTGAAGTGCCCAAATTTGAGAAGCTATGTGGACATAGCTAGATATAGATAGATAGATATAGATAGACAAAGGCAGATAGATAGATAGATAGATAGATAGATAGAAAGACAGATAGACAAAGATAGACAAAGATAGACAGATAGATAGATAGACAGACAGACAGACAGATAGATAGATAGATAGATAGATAGATAGACAAAGATAGACAGATATACAGATAGATAGATAGATAGATAGATAGATAGATAGATAGATAGATAGATAGATAGATAGACAGACAGACAGATAGATAGATAGATAGATAGATAGATAGATAGATAGACAGACAAAGACAGATAGATAGATAGATAGATAGATAGATAGATATAGATAGACAGATAGATAGATATAGATAGACAAAGACAGACAGATAGATAGATAGATAGATAGATAGATAGACAAAGACAGACAGATAGATAGACAAAGATAGACAGATATACAGACAGATAGATAGAGATAGATAGATAGATAGATAGATAGATAGATAGATAGATAGACAAATAGAGAGACAGATAGATATAGATAGACAAAGATAGACAGATAGATAGATAGATAGATAGATAGATAGATAGATAGAGACAGACAGATAGATAGATAGATAAAGACAGACAGATAGATAGATATAGATAGACAAAGATAGACAGATAGATAGATAGATAGATAGATAGATAGACAGACAGATAGATAGATATAGATAGACAAAGACAGACAGACAGACAGATAGATAGAGATAGATAGATAGATAAAGACAGACAGACAGATAGATAGATAGATAGATATAGATAGACAAAGACAGACAGATAGAGATAGATAGATAGATAGATAAAGACAGACAGATAGATAGATAGATAGATAGATAGACAAATAGAGAGACAGATAGATATAGATAGACAAAGATAGACAGATAGATAGATAGATAGATAGATAGATAGATAAAGACAGACAGATAGATAGATAGATATAGATAGACAGACAGATATATATAGATAGACAAAGATAGACAGACAGACAGACAGATAGATAGATAGATAGATAAATAGATAGATAGATAGAACATTAGATAGATAGATAGACAGACAGATAGATAGATAGATAGATAGATAGATAGATAGATAGATAAAGACAGACAGATCAATAGATAGATAGATAGATAGATAGATAGACAGATAGAGAGACAGATATATATAGATAGACAAAGATAGACAGACAGATAGATAGATAGATAGATAAAGACAGACAGATAGATAGATAGATAGACAAAGATAGACAGACAGATAGATAGATAGATAGATAGATAGACAGACAGACAGATAGATAGATAGATAGATAGAACATTAGATAGATAGATAGAACATTAGATAGATAGATAGACAGATAGATAGATAGATAGATAGACAAAGATAGACAGACAGACAGATAGATAGATAGATAGATAGATAGATAGAACATTAGATAGATAGATAGACAGACAGATAGATAGATAGACAAAGATAGACAGACAGACAGATAGATAGATAGATAGATAGATAGATAGAACATTAGATAGATAGATAGATAGATAGATAGATAGATAGATAGATAGATAGATAAAGACAGACAGATAGATAGATAGATAGATAGATAGATAGATAGATAGAAAATGTTTGAAGGTTTGAAGATAGATAGATAGATAGATAGATAGATAGATAGATAGATAGATAGATAGATAGATAGATAGATAGATAGATAGATAAGGTTTGAAGATAGATAGATAGATAGATAGATAGATAGATAGATAGATAGATAGATAGAAAAGGTTTGAAGATAGATAGATAGATAGATAGATAGATAGATAGATAGATAGATAGCTAGATAGATAGATAGATAGATAGATAGATAGATAGATAAGTTTTGAAGATAGATAGATAGATAGATAGATAGATAGATAGATAGATAGATAGATAGATAGATAGATAGATAGATAGATAGATAGATAGATAGATAGATAGATAATACCAAATGTGGGATTTGTTTTCCGAAGTCGTACTGTGTAATCTCCTCTTCTGTAGCGTGGATACTGTATGTGCCATCGGAGCTCCCCTGCAGCTGTTGTTGCTTATAGTCTTCCGCTATTTTCGTTGTAGTGCATGGCTGCAAGTTGAGTCCTAAAAAGTAGGAGCTGAAACATTAGATCAGGTAGTGCAATGAACAGATAAGATGCAGAGATGTGTGTAGAAAAAAAATAAACTGTAAGAAAAATTAGAATGCATTTCAAAGTAATTTGAATAAAAGCCAGAACATACCGGCACAGCATCACCACAAAAGAGAATGCCACGCTCTTTGGTGCAAACCTGAGGATCAGACTGTGATATGACTCCAGTCCTGACGTCTGGAAGTCAGAACTTAGGTTCTCTAAGTCTTTCAGCAACTTGGGTGCCAAGATGACCTGAGTGAGCTTTTCACATGCAGCAGTACCTAATTGTAAAATAAAAAAAGTAAAAACATAAAATATATTGATAAATCACTAGTTTAGACATTATACAAAATTTAATGAATTAATCTACAATAAATGTTAAAGGTTCATTACTTGGTTTAAGCCACTGTCTTGCCTGCTCACCAACAAGAGGAGGATACTGACATCTTTGGAATTCCCCTTCATGCTCATTGATATCTTGTACATGGTTGACAACGGATCTCCATTTTGCAACAATTTCCTTTCCTGATGATGATGAGGCTCCACACCAGTAAAGGTGATTCACAATGCTTTTTTTCCAGAGGCCAACCTCTCTGCAGCTTCTCTGCTTTTGCAAGCTCATCAATTTTCTTGCCAACACCTAGAGTATGCAAAAGCATTAATATGATATGATAGACGTAACAACACATAACATATAATTATGAATCCTTGTTTTTCTACTCTCAGTTAGCTATGGCTATTATTAGAACTATTAAATGATTAACCTTTTGCCATGTGCCATGCATCATATCTGTGCAAAATGCTTGGTCTACTCTCTCTGAGGAACTTCATCACACCAGGATGTCTATCAGTGACAATCATTCGCACGGTTACTCCTCTCTGCTCTAGCTCTCTCAGGCTTCTTACAAAACCTTCCTTCTCCATACGCTGACTGTTGCCGACTTCATTGCTCTGAAAAATCATATCAAGCTTCTTCAAAAAACTTGAAGCATGATTGTGTTCAAAGACAAATTTATGATCTGCTTTCCACTCATTCAACGCTAATAAACAAATCACTACAACCTTACCTGAATGAGCTGAATGTCCATGATCTTGTCCTAAACAATGTCATATTAGCATGTACATTTTTAGTGCTTGAAATAAACTCTGTAGTAGTCATTAACAACAGCACATTTCTATAGCCGACTGAAATGGCATATTATCAACATAACTGCACATACCAGGGGAGTCAGCACGCATGTCCCCTCCCAGAACTACATTCCTTCCTTTGAGTGCTTCTGCAATCACAGTATTTTGATGCTGTTTCCACTGCCAATTGATTGTTGGGAATAGGAAGGCCCTTTGGTGTTTCAGGTACGTAGTTTGGCAAATCCCCTGAATGTTGAATGCCTTCATAAACTGACCCAAAAGACAAACAGTTAAATATACAAGTTAAAACTGTTAACAATTATTATAAAAATCACACATTTTTGGAGAGGAAAAAAAAATTCTTACCTTGGTGACTTGCAAGAAGGATGAACCACTAAAGAGCACAGCAGCAGAAAGCTGCAGATTTCCAGCTGGTATGTTCTTGACATACGGTTGGCTGGCCCAATGTTTGCGATGTTCACAATGAGCACAGGTCTGGTCCACATGTAGAACTGTACCCACTGTTCTGCTCTTTATTGCACAGTGTCTTGAGCAGGCAGGGCAATTTTTGAACAGGTCCATGAGGTTTTCCTCATAAACAATCAATTTCCTCATTATATGGGGTGGTGTTGCAATTACAGTGCTACAACAAACAGCAATATTAATAAACATTATTAATGAATAGAAGTAAATTAAAAAAGCACAACCAGTCTATGAGTACCTCTCATTATAGAGCTACTGTCAGTCATTTCCAGCGAACAGAAAATTGCTCCAGGTCAGAATGATTCTGCTGACAGTAGACTGATGCACCCCATACCGCTCAGCTAGGTCCCTCTGCTTCAGACCAAGGGCAAGGTAGTTCAGGAAGAGGAACAGTTCCTCTATTGCCTGTAAGGACTGACAACACAATTACATGTATATGTAATTGTCAAAACTGGTAGGTGTACAGTACAGTTACAACAACAGACATCTGATGGTGTGGAATTTATTTCCATTCATTCTACATTCAATTCTAAAAGTGCTAGTGTTGGTCATAAGGTGAACATCCTGGCTTCAGAAAGTAAAAGTCCAACCATGTATTGAACAAGATTCTGTAGCCGGAGAGTTTGGTCATAATAGCACAGACGACAGACTTACCATGGAAGCACTTTGCTTTTCAGATTCAACGTTTGCAGTTCCTGTTCTGGTTACCCGAACCATGAATCCCAGTGATGGTTCAATGACCTGCCAAAACCGCATCAGATGATCGTAAGATGAAAACCTGTAAATAGTGAAAATGTCAAAGCATTGACATTTCTTGCATTTAGCACCATACATATTATTACACAGGTCAGAGGTGAACCTGAAGTAGGAAGTGACTTGCACTGGTCTATTTGACATGCTGATTATATTTACTCTTCAATGTTTGTGGTTTGGACACCATAGTGCAAAAAAAACCTAAACCAAAATGTTTTTAAAATACATTTATTTCATACTAAGTATACTACAAATCGATATTTACTGACATAATGCTTGAAGCTTAGGATATAAATATTACAATTAAACTTTATTTGGAGTACTTCTATAATGCACGATGCACATTAAGCCTAAAAAGTGTTTTAATATTAAATATTATTTTATTTTAAATATAATTAGTAAAGATAGTATGATCACTGTATAATATCAGTCTTTAAATGCAAGATATTTAAAGTGTTCTTAAAGTATAATGCGCTTTTATTAAATTAAATATTTCTACATACCTGGTGTAGAAACGGATGTCACTGTCAGAACCTGTAAATCGCTGTAGCCCAAAACGCTGTTTGAGTGACATAGGTTCCATCTGCTGCCTCACATGGTCGATTTCTTCGCGAAGCCTTTCGTTTTCTTCCAGGACCGAGTCAACAAACGCGGGCTGCGGTGCTGTGCTGTAATCGTGGTCATTGGTAGATATACGTTCAGAATATTCCCCAGTTTCCATACTCTCTGGTCTCGTTCTCCTTTCCCAAACCCCAAGCCTTCTCTCTCCAAGAGAGTAATTATTCCAAGGGAACAGTACAGGTACGGCACCAGACTTCAGCCTTCGCCTCCCTCCGACTTCAGCAGGCTCCTTGAGCTCTTCTGGCACAAAGTGCCGGCTACACACGCGTGTATGGTGAGATATAATAAAATTGTCTCTTCTTATGTTTATTATCCATTTCTTTCGCTGTTGTACGTCTGACGGGAAAGTATGAAAACTAATGACTGAATTTAATTTTGCTGAGGACGAACACTGAGGGACACAGCAGTGCTCAGCTAACGTTCCCTCACAGCGCTGAAATTTAAATGCCTTTTTTATTTCCGTTAACCTAAGTTATTACTTTATTTTCACGTAGCTGTTGAATAAATAATAAATTAAATAAATAAGTTCTAGTTCAAACTTTATCTATAAACCACTATTGAGAATGAGGAGATGTCGTCACGCCACAGCGCCCCCGCCCTCAGAGACCGCGTCATCCTCCCCTTTCCGCCATTTTGGGAGGATACCCGCCAGCACCGTTCATTGTTTGTATTGGTAGTAGAGGAGGTTGTCGCACTATTTTAGAATGCCTGGAAAACACTGCTGTGTAAAAAACTGCTCCAGTGTCTCACACGATTGTCATGGAAACCGTAGGAACCATGTGTTACAGTTTTTTCGTATTTTAAAATTTAAAAGTAAAAAAAATAATAATAATTTTGTTTGGCATTGGTAGTAAGTTTCTCCCCGTAAGGACCCTTCTCTCTTGCCGCATTCTTCTCCATTTCTTCTTAATTTTCTCGTAATTTTTATTATAATTCCTCGAGCCGTCTTTCCTGCTCCGTCTCTGTATTGCTCTTGCACTGTTGCCCCTGGCAACCGATAGCGTATCCTCCCTAAATGGTGGACGGGCTCAATTCGTCACGTGACAGCAAGCTACCTATGAGTATGTCCTCATTCTCAATAGTCTCAAGGAGTCTTTACCTCACGGATCTGAAGGTGCCGCCCACTAACCTAAAAGTACCACAACATCAAATGACGTTCCACTGGAAGTTCACGGGCTGACTTATCTTTATGCGGAAGTTCCAAAGAGCGCTCCGTGCATATAGTCCATTGGGAAATAAAGTCAGAATTGCATGATATAAAGTCGTTACTGCGTGTTAGAAAGTCAGAATTGCGAGATATAAACTCGAAGTGAAGTTTAAAAAAAGTCACAAATCTTTTAAAATGTTTTTTATTCTGTGGTGGAAACGAGCTTCCATTCATAACTACACAGCAGTGTCTCCAGTCTGAAGGAATGCAGGAATAACCTGCTCTCAGGCTTCAGCCCCGGGCCACACTACCAGAGGAACCTCTTCATCGCTCCTACAGAACTACTGGTGGAAGTTCCCGGATGTTGGTTGTTCGCATCGCAGGAACGAGGAACAATATGAAGGTATTTTTAGTGCAAATCCACTGAACGCCTGTGACAGTGAAATGTGTAATTGTAGAGAATAGCCACACATGTGTATCAGTGAATGTGAAGTAAAGAGAGAAATGTTTACAGAGTTGCAAACTTGTAGACTTGTTCTTCTCTTCCACAAACACAACACAACAGTTACACCTTCTCTAATTCTTCATTGCAGGCGCACAAATCCTACTCTACAAATCACTAATTAAGAAACTCGTACGCTCACATTTCTCTCTGTGATTTCACATTCACTGACACACATGTGTGGCTATTCTCTACATCTACAGATTTCACTGTCACAGGCGTTCAGTGGATTTGCACCAAAAATACCTTCATAGTTTTTGAGCACAGTTGTACATCTACGAATTGTGTTTTGTATTTGTGAAATGTATTTTATGAATATATCTTTTGCGCATGTGAATTGCTTTTTGTGATTTTTTTTTTCTTCACGCAAGTGAATTATTTTTGTGTACGTTTCATGTGTACGAATTAGGTTTCATGCATGTGCAATTGTCTACGCGTGTGTGAATCATGTTTTTTGTGTGAATTATATTTGAGACAATTCTGCCTCAAGAAGAAGAAGAAGAAGAAGAAGATATCGTCTTAGGTAACATGATAACGTCAACATGGCGGATGATGTCCGGATCGCATTCATACTAGGGATGTCAACGATTAATCGACGATCGATTAATTGTCGACAATACATTTAATCGATACAACTTATCGATCATCGATTAAGCAGGTCTTCATGCGCGTTCGCGCTGCTCAACCGCGAAACATGTAAAGCGAGCGCGCCGGAGTTATGTTTGGGACCATTTTACACCTTCATCATGACTATAAGTTTGCGTGTGTATTCGTTCGCAGCCTTTTGTTTTGTGCAAATGTAAGTTGTAATACTGTTTATTTTGTGTATGCCTATATATATCTGATTTATCTCACATTGGATGCGTTTGGTTAAGAATTAACTCTGTAGTAAAACGTCAGCTTCAGCACGCGCAGCTCAAACGGCAGTGCACGACTAATAATGAATATTGGGACTGTAATATTACATAACATTATAAAGAGAACAATGCTGTAATAAAACGTGAATTATTTTGGTTTAGTTGCCATGTCGCGTTGCTCCAGGAAGAGCGTGTCCACAACATGAGTAGTTCTGAATAAATGGCACGTAACTTAGTTCAAGTTCACAGTTTGTGCATGAATTTGCGTCATTTTGTGGAGAAATAATTTGTAAATTATGTTTATTTTGAATATATCTGATTAATCTCATATAGGATGCGTTTCTTTTAGATAAATAACGTGCTAGCAAAGTGCTCCAGTTTAACGGTAGCAGATTCATTCAGCGCGTGCAGTTCCAGGAAGAGCGCGTCCACAACAGTCACACATTCTAAGCGCATACGAGGCGGCGTTGGTGTCACGTAGTATTAGTAGTTAATTATATTTGATTATTAAATAATTAATTTAATTATCAATCACATCGAAACATTTTACAATCCTACTAGCCCTTTATTTATATTTAAAGCCATTCTCTTTGATTTGGTGAGGAACATAGCGTTTTGAGCAGCATTTGCAGACCCTGTCATGCTGTTGGCCATAGTCACTGCAGTAGACGCATATCGCGTTATTACGGCTAACGATTAAACAAATTTAAATGACAATCGATCATGGGAATTTGTGAAAATTGACATCCCTAATTCATACTGAACGAGATCTGGCTATATAGTACCGACTCTTTTAGCGCTCGTTCAGTAAGTACTTATTGAAATGAAGTCCCTCCTCATCAGTGGCGGTTCTAGACCATTTCAACTGGGGGGGCCAAGCTGGGGCCAGTTGTACTGTTAGAGGGGCCAGTTACATTTAGACCTTATTGTTGTCATATTATTTTCTGCACTGCACTGTAGGCATTAGCAGGCAAAATACCATGTTTACAATCATTCAACAATGTATTTGCATTTCCATTATATTTTTTTACATTTGCATTGCATATTCAGAATCAGTCACAATAACTGTATTCTACGATTTGTGGTTTTTTTTTTTGTTTTTGTTTTTTTGCAAAAAGATCAGCAAATTCACCTAGATTTAAGGCCTTTGCCCTCCTTGACTCAATACTTAGAACACCTAAATTGCTTAATCTGTCATCTGACATTGTGGACCTGAGATAGGTTTTCATCAGCTTTAGTGCATACAAAATATAATATACAATTAAATTATGCTTATTTTAAATGTATTGTGCAGGCTAGGTATAAAAAATATAGGAAAAAACATGCTTCAAAACAGAGCACAAAGCGCATATTCGCATCGCGCGTGCAGAATGATGTGCTCAAAGCAACGTGGAGTCACAAGTGCGCATTTAAAAGTTCACGGCACAAAGCGAAGAAAAGCCGAGCGCACAAATCCTAGTGTATATCTGTACAACAGTTTATTGATAATTTGTTTCTTCACAGTTTTAAATTCCAGTTATTGTGCGTTTGATGCCGATTCATATGGTGTGAACAGGCACACGGTAGCGAGTCGTTTAAAAACAGCAACAAACATAAAATACAAATACACAAAATAAAGTCATTTTATGCAAATCCACAGCCTTTTATCTACAGATCATGCATTATAATGTGAATATATCATATTGGAGAGAGTTTTACCGTGCATCCTGCTGTAACCGGACGAGGCGCGCGCGCTGTTTGAATACTGAATGGAGAATGATTGAAAGCGCAGAGGAGGGAAAACGAGTTTCCATACACTTTAATCTAATGATGTAAATAGACTTCTGTCCCTCACATTAAGCTATGGAATGGCTTCAGATGACTCTGTGAAATTATAATCAGATCAGACCCAAGTCACCCAAACTGACGTGAAAAAGAGGCGCAGAAAAGCGAGCTGTTTGCATCCCTGTTCATATATTTTATCCTTTTTCAAACTGCCACAAACTAACAAACGGCCAGGTTACAACGTTACACTTCTGTAATGCATTTAATACAAATAGAACATAGCCTATTAACAACTTTACTCACCTCTATATTTCCTTCTTTGCTTGAACTAGGCTATAATATTCGCGCAAAACGTCCACCAACTTCTGAATAGAAAAAAACCCTGCAGATCCGATTTAAGCAGTCCCTCTAGGGTTACATTTGTGTTCCGTGTTGCCACTGTCTAATAACGGATGTGGAAAACAACGATAGCAAAAAATTGTTTTGTAAAAATCCACATTTAGGGGGGCCACAAGGGGGTCCAAGCTTGTTGTCACAGGGGCACTGGCCCCCCCTGCCCCCCCTCCAGAACCGCCACTGCTCCTCATTGAGTATGCGGTTTGGGACGCAGCCCAAGAGTCCATGTGTGTGAGAGTGTGACAGTGTGAAACTGTGTGTGGAAGAAGTAACAGATTTATAAGATAAAACTCGTTTAATACAATTCAATTCACATTTATTTGTACAGTGTTTCTCACAATACACATCATTTCAAAGCAGCTTTACAGAAAATACACGAGTCCATATTACAATTTACAGTGATCTGATATCAGAGGAGACTGAGTCCTGACTCTGTGTGTGTGTGTGTTGATATCAGAGGAGGCTGTCTAAGTTATGTATTTCAGAAATGTACAAATACAAAATCACAGTTTGCTAAAATGTATGTAGATACAATGATATCATTGAAGTAATGAATACTTGTTTATTAACAAATGATTATGAGATTTAGAAAATTGTAGCATTTCTGCGTGTTGATTCACTTTTACAGTGTTTTGACCAACATTAATGAAGGACTGTGTGTGTGTGTGTGTGTGTGTGTGTGTGTGTGTGTGTTTTGAGTATTTCATACATCAGGTATGAATGTATATTTCATAGATCAGGTTTTTATAGCTGATAATTTTTTTTATTGCGATATTCAATGATAACTAACAGATCAAAAGCCTGTGTCATATTTGTCATTTACATTAACATGAAACATGCAGGAAATAAATAAACATTAATTGCATTAATACATTATGTATAATAATTAATGAATACTATATATATACATATACAAACATTAAAATCAACAATAAAAATGCAAAAAATTAATGTATGACAATTAACATTAATATCAAATGTAATTAACATTAATTAATAAAGTATCATTAATGTATCATATATATAAAACATAAAAATTAGCACAAAAATTTTTAACAAATTAATGATGAATAATAATTAACATTAATATGAACATGAATAAATGATGTAATTAATGTAAATCATATTTAGGCCTATACAAACATTAAAATAATAAAAAATAAACAAAATTAAAAGTCATGTTTTAAAAAAATAATGAAATTGTATTATTTGTGAGCTAATAAGATGGAAAATAGCAGAAAATAGAGTCTTAAAATCAGTTTTGACCTCTTCCAGCACCCATACCAGTTCAATACTCTCATTTGAATGAGGCGAATTCGCGTGTGTAAAAACAGTTGAATTGACTGACCGGTTTGCATTGATTTAAACACTTTACATGCGTAAAAACACAAGCCTTTCGGCAGCGAATCACAACAGACGCAGGAGCGGCGCAGCCTGATGACATCACACACCCAGACCAAAATAAAAGTCCTGTTCACATGATGCTGTTTTTCTTCTGCATCCCAGAAAATATTAATAACTGGCAATGAAAGCGTGTGAGATTCTGTCTAATAGGCAAAACTGTAATGTTTGGGTGCAGAAACTATTTATACCAGATATTACAGTATTAATATGCAAATAACTACAAATGTTGTTAACAAGTTAAATATACATGTTAAATCAGTGTATGAATATATAAAGAAAAGTTTTATTTTATGTGTCATTGTGGGATTGGCAAATTATACTTCAAGATAAGACATCTTATCAATAACAGCAGGTCTGTAGTTCAGTTCTGTTCAGGAGGAGGTTTATTTAAAGTAAACTGGATTATATTACAATAATTGATCAAGTGTTTACAGTATGTACAGTTTCTATAGAGAATCATGAGATCCTTCATTCACACAGGAATTGATCAACAAACTGTGATATTGATTCATTCTCTTGAATATGTCTTATTTTCACAGCAATAGAGAGACAAAATAAAAGAGAGAAAAACAAAGATAATAATAAAAAGATAAAGATCAATCCAGAACCCCCACTAACAGGTTTAGTACAGTACATAATATATTACAGCAGAAGCGTCTTTAATAATACACACATAACCCAAAGCAGAGGAATCATCTTTAATAACACACACATAACCCAAAGCAGAGGAATCATGTTTAATAACACACACATAACCCAAAGCAGAGGAATCATGTTTAATAACACACACACAACCCAAAGCAGAGGAATCATGTTTAATAACACACACATAACCCAAAGCAGAGGAATCATGTTTAATAACACACACACAACCCAAAGCAGAGGAATCATGTTTAATAATACACACACAACCCACAGCAGAGGAATCATGTTTAATAACACACACATAACCCAAAGCAGAGGAATCATGTTTAATAACACACACACAACCCAAAGCAGAGGAATCATGTTTAATAACACACACATAACCCAAAGCAGAGGAATCATGTTTAATAACACACACACATAACCCACAGCAGAGGAATCATGTTTAATAACACACACACACACACACACACACACACACACACACACACACACACACACACACACACACACACACACACACACACACACACACACACACACACACACACACACACACACACACACAACCCAAAGCAGAGGAATCATGTTTAATAACACACACACAACCCAAAGCAGAGGAATCATGTTTAATAACACACACACAACCCAAAGCAGAGGAATCATGTTTAATAATACACACATAACCCACAGCAGAGGAATCATGTTTAATAACACACACATAACCCACAGCAGATGAATCATGTTTAATAATACACACACAACCCAAAGCAGAGGAATCATGTTTAATAACACACACACAACCCAAAGCAGAGGAATCATGTTTAATAACACACACATAACCCAAAGCAGAGGAATCATGTTTAATAACACACACACACACACACACACACACACACACACACACACACACACACACACACACACACACACACACACACACACACACACACACACACACACACACAACCCAAAGCAGAGGAATCATGTTTAATAACACACACACAACCCAAAGCAGAGGAATCATGTTTAATAACACACACATAACCCAAAGCAGAGGAATCATGTTTAATAACACACACACACACACACACACACACACACACACACACACACACACACACACACACACACACACACACACACACACACACACACACACACACACACACACACACACACACACACAACCCAAAGCAGAGGAATCATGTTTAATAACACACACACAACCCACAGCAGATGAATCATGTTTAATAATACACACACAACCCAAAGCAGAGGAATCATGTTTAATAACACACACACATAACCCACAGCAGATGAATCATGTTTAATAATACACACATAACCCACAGCAGATGAATCATGTTTAATAATACACACACAACCCAAAGCAGAGGAATCATGTTTAATAACACACACACACAACCCAAAGCAGAGGAATCATGTTTAATAACACACACACAACCCACAGCAGATGAATCATGTTTAATAATACACACACAACCCAAAGCAGAGGAATCATGTTTAATAACACACACACAACCCACAGCAGATGAATCATGTTTAATAATACACACACAACCCAAAGCAGAGGAATCATGTTTAATAACACACACACATAACCCACAGCAGATGAATCATGTTTAATAATACACACATAACCCACAGCAGATGAATCATGTTTAATAATACACACACAACCCAAAGCAGAGGAATCATGTTTAATAACACACACACACAACCCAAAGCAGAGGAATCATGTTTAATAACACACACACAACCCACAGCAGATGAATCATGTTTAATAATACACACACAACCCAAAGCAGAGGAATCATGTTTAATAACACACACACATAACCCACAGCAGAGGAATCATGTTTAATAACACACACATAACCCACAGCAGATGAATCATGTTTAATAATACACACACAACCCAAAGCAGAGGAATCATGTTTAATAACACACACACAACCCAAAGCAGAGGAATCATGTTTAATAACACACACATAACCCACAGCGGAGGAATCATGTTTAATAACACACACATAACCCAAAGCAGAGGAATCATGTTTAATAACACACACACACATAACCCACAGCAGAGGAATCATGTTTAATAACACACACATAACCCAAAGCAGAGGAATCATGTTTAATAACACACACATAACCCACAGCAGATGAATCATGTTTAATAATACACACACATAACCCACAGCAGAGGAATCATGTTTAATAACACACACACAACCCACAGCAGAGGAATCATGTTTAATAATACAGACATAACCCACAGCAGAGGAATCATGTTTAATAACACACACACAACCCACAGCAGAGGAATCATGTTTAATAACACACACACACACACACAGCAGAGGAATCATGTTTAATAACACACACATAACCCAAAGCAGAGGAATCATGTTTAATAACACACACACACACACACACACACACACACACACACACACACACACACACACACACACACACACACACACACACACACACACACACACACACACACACACACATAACCCACAGCAGAGGAATCATGTTTAATAACACACACATAACCCAAAGCAGAGGAATCATGTTTAATAACACACACACATAACCCACAGCAGAGGAATCATCTTTAATAACACACACATAACCCAAAGCAGAGGAATCATGTTTAATAACACACACACACACACACACACACACACACACATAACCCAAAGCAGAGGAATCATGTTTAATAACACCACTGATGGGCAGTAACAACGCGTTACTGTAATCCGATTACTTTTTTCAAGTAACGAGTAAAGTAAGGGATTACAATTGCAAAAACAGTAATTAGATTACTGTTACTTCCCCGTAAGCAGGCTGCGTTACTGCGTTATACTGCGAGACTGTCTCGCGACGTGAGCCGTGACTCGTGAGTGACAATAACATGAGCGCCGCGAAGTCAGTGGTAAACACTATGGCAAGCGATCGCGTTCAAAAGTCTTTAAGCGAAACGCGTGAATTTTGACGCATCAACACGCACCGTTTGTCCGTGTTCAGACGTCATGTTTATTCATGAACGATGTCGTAATTGTAAACTGTATGCACGTGCAAACATCAGACGTTATATTTGTTCATGAGGGATAATGCATTGGTACGTTGTGAGTGATGTCAGTCTTATGTCATGATTTGTCATGCCTTTTAAGTTGTTCGTTTAACGTTCTTTCCCAAGGTAGAAAAGTCAACAGCTCTAAGAATGGGTCTTTTATTTTAGCAAACTGCCAAAAAACCTTTTCAGACTGTGTGCAGCTGAACCAAGAAAAACTTAAGATTGCATGGAGCTGATAAGCATGAATGGCAGAAGAAAAAGACTGCAATTAAAAAACAAATCAAGAGAAAATTATTTTAATGCAAGCAATAAAAAACTGCACACATCAGCTGTGGAATAAAAGAAAAGAAATGCATGATCAACTAGATTAAGGCAAACTCCTGTCTTAATGTAAACCCTGTCCACCACCCCCAAAGGTTTCACAAAGTTATTCTTGCCACTGTAACTTATGGCTTCCTAAAGCCAGGTTTATGGGTAAATAAATGAATAATAATAAAAAATATATACCAGGGCTCAACATTTAAGCCTTTTCATTTGTCCTTCAGTCGGTCATTCACTTGTCCGTGTCACGGTTCACGGATTCATTGACTCGCCTTGCTATGTGTGTGCGTGTTGTATGAATGGGCGCGGCTCATCAGCATGGCTCGTTATCGCTGATGAGCTGATCAGCGCCAGCTGTTTTGAATGAGAATGTCCTATATATTGTTTGTCACCTCGTCTTGTCTTTGTCAGATGGTTGTGGAGGTTCTCAGGCTCAGCTCACAGTCTTCTCTTCCTTGCTCCAGTTTCTGTTCTGAGATTCGTCTGCCTGTTCCGAGGATCTAGTTCCTGTATTCCTGTTCCGAGATTCGTCTACCTGTTCTGAGGATTGTCTGCGGTTCGTCCGTTGCTGTCTGCCCACTGAGTCCTGCGTTGCCGAGCCTGAGTTTCTACGTTGCCTTATATCTCTACCTGCACTTCATCTTCTATTGTGTTAATAAACACCAGTATTCACTTGCTATTGAATCCTTGACTTTTCATTCGCGCCATGACAGAACCATCTGACCAGATCATGGATTCAGCGAGTGCAGCCACATTGCAGCAGATGTACGCCGGTAATCACGCCCGCATGGACCGTCAGGATGAACAGATCGGTGCCTCGGGTCGGGCGATACAGGCTCTGGTAACGCAGGTGTCCGAGCTCACCTCTCAATTACAACGTCTGAGAGGTCCCGCTGCGCCAGCACCGCCCCCGCCTGTTCCCCCGGAACCTCTCAACATCAACCGACCAGAGCCGCGCATCCCCACCCCCGAGAGGTATTCTGGAGAATCGAATATGTGCCGAACCTTTCTAACCAAATGTTCGATTTACTTCTCTCTTCAGCCTGTGACGTTTTCCTCTGAGGAGAGTAAAGTGGCACTAGTGATGACACTGCTGTCTGGACGCGCGGCTCTGTGGGGAACAGCGGTGTGGAAGAATCAACACCCGTGCTGCTCCTCGTTCCAAGCACTCGAGCAAGAGATGAGCCGCGTGTTCGATCGCGCGGTCGCCGGACGCGAGGCGGCTCGCCAACTTGCCAATCTCCGACAGAACAACAACTCGGTTTCCGACTATTCCATCCAGTTCCGGACGTTGGCCGCCGAGTGCAAATGGAACGAGGAGGCGCAGTGGGACTTGTTCCTGCATGGGTTGGCTGATCGTGTTCAAAAGGAGATCTACACGTTGGATTTACCCAAGACTCTTGATGAACTGATTGAACTGGCATTACGAGTCGATGCACGATTACAACAGAGAGCTAATCGGTCTTTACGGACTCCAGTGGAGGATTTCGCTGAGTTTCCCAGTTTCAGGGGAGTGAACACGGTCAGCCCCTCGAACGATCCTGAACCCATGCAGGTAGGTCGAGCTCGGCTCTCCCGGGAGGAGAGAGAACATCGCCGCTCGAGAGGTCTGTGTCTCTACTGTGGGGAGGCCGGCCATTTCATCTCCAACTGTCCTTTAAAAGGCCAAGCCCGGCGGTAGGACGGAGGCTACTGTCGGGCGGGATATCCTTGACCAGACCCTCGAACGCCACCCTCCTCCCGGTGAGACTCCAGTGGGCAGACCACACCTTCAACGGCCAGGCGCTGGTGGATTCAGGAGCGGAGGGGAATCTTATGGACTTTTCCTTGGCACAGAAACTTCACATCCCCATCACACCGCTGGAGCACAGTATCACCATTCACGCATTAAATGGACAGGAACTTCCGGGCATCACTCACACCACTGGACCCATCACACTTATCACCTCGGGTAACCACACTGAGAAGACCTCACTATACCTCACTCAGTCACCTCACGCTCCCATTGTCCTGGGTCATCCGTGGTTGGTGAAACACGGACCCAGGATAGAGTGGGGTCAGAACTCCGTGTCCACTTGGAGTAATCAGTGTTATGCCTCATGTCTTTCGTCTGCTGTTCCGTCTGTTTCTTGTTCTGTGTTGCAGGAGGAGCCAGTGAATCTGTCTAACGTGCCACCAGAGTATCTCGACCTGAAGGAGGTGTTCAGTAAGTCTCGGGCTGCTTCTCTTCCTCCGCATCGTCCCTATGACTGTGCTATAGATCTACTGCCAGGTACGTCTCCGCCTAAGGGCAAGTTATATTCGCTTTCTGTTCCAGAAAGGGAGGCTATGGAGAAATATATTTCTGATTCTCTAGCAACTGGATTCATCCGCCCTTCCTCTTCTCCAGCGGGGGCGGGATTCTTTTTTGTGGGGAAGAAGGATGGTTCACTGCGACCTTGTATTGATTACCGGGGGTTGAATAACATCACGGTAAAGAATACTTATCCTTTGCCGTTGATGTCTTCAGCCTTCGAGAGGTTGCAGGGAGCATCTATCTTCACAAAATTGGATTTACGTAATGCATATCATTTGGTTCGCATCAGGAAGGGGGATGAATGGAAGACCGCGTTCAACACCCCCAGGGGGCACTTTGAATATTTGGTTATGCCGTTCGGGCTTTCCAACTCCCCAGCGGTCTTCCAAGCACTCATCAACGACGTGTTGAGAGACATGGTAGACCAGTTCATATATGTTTACCTGGATGACATATTGATTGTTTCTTCGTCTCTCCAGGAACACGTTCAACACGTCAGACGAGTGCTTCAGAGGTTGCTAGAGAATGGGCTTTTTGTCAAGGCGGAGAAATGCGCTTTTCATGCACAGTCTGTTCCTTTCCTAGGGTACATCATTTCGTCTGAGGGAATGCGAATGGATCCTGAGAAGGTTAAGGCTGTGGTAGAGTGGCCAAGTCCAGATTCCCGTAAGGCCCTACAGAGGTTTCTGGGGTTTGCCAATTTCTACCGGCGTTTTATTCGCAATTTCAGCCAACTAGCCGCGCCTCTGACTGCCTTGACCTCCCCCAGAACGGCGTTCAGGTGGTCAGACACAGCTGAGGCTGTGTTTGCTAAACTGAAAGGCCGCTTCGTTTCAGCCCCCATCCTTATAGCCCCTGATCCGTCACGTCAGTTTGTGGTGGAGGTCGATGCATCAGAGGTGGGGGTAGGAGCAGTGCTATCCCAGCGTTCTTCCACAGACGACAAGATGCATCCCTGCGCGTTTTTGTCCCGTCGTTTATCGCCTGCCGAACGTAACTACGACATTGGTAACAGAGAGTTGTTGGCAGTTAAGTTAGCATTGGAAGAATGGCGTCACTGGTTAGAGGGATCGGGGGTACCTTTTATCGTCTGGACCGATCATAAGAACCTGGAATATATCAGAACCGCCAAAAGATTGAACTCCAGGCAGGCTCGGTGGGCACTTTTTTTCGGTCGTTTTGATTTTTCTCTCTCGTACCGCCCGGGTTCCAAAAACATCAAACCCGATTCTTTATCGCGTATTTTTGACCATTCCGATCGCCCGTCTACTCCCGAGTGCATTTTACCTGAGACCCTATTTGTCTCCACACTCACATGGGAGGTCGAGTCGAAGGTCAAATTGGCCTTAGAAGGGGTAACGCCTCCGCCCGGTTGCCCACCGAATCGTTTGTTTGTGCCGGAGGGATTACGGTCCGACGTCATTCAGTGGGGTCATTGTTCCAATGTAGCTTGCCACCCAGGAGTTAATCGCACTAGTTTTTTAGTCAAGCAACGGTTCTGGTGGCCACTGATGGCTCGTGACATCCACAGTTTTGTTTTGGCTTGCTCGGTTTGTGCCACTGGTAAGACTTCCAATCGACCCCCAGATGGGTTACTTCAACCGCTGCCTGTCCCTTCGAGACCCTGGTCCCACATTGCGCTAGATTTTATCACCGCCCTCCCACCCTCTCAGGGCAATACGGTCGTTTTGACTGTGGTGGACCGGTTCTCGAAGGCGGCTCATTTTATTCCCTTGCCCAAATTACCCTCAGCCAAGGAGACAGCGTTGACCGTTGTAGATCACGTCTTTCGCTTACATGGCCTCCCGATAGACGTGGTTTCTGACAGAGGACCCCAGTTTGTGTCCAAATTTTGGCGAGAGTTTTGTAAGTTACTGGGAGCGACTGTCAGTCTGTCCTCAGGGTTTCACCCCCAGAGCAATGGTCAAACCGAGAGAGCCAACCAAGATTTGGAAAGGGTGTTACGATGTTTGGTCTCCAAGAATCCTTCCTCCTGGAGTCAGCAACTTTCAATGGTGGAGTACGCGCACAATACGTTACCAGTGTCGTCCACGGGCCTATCTCCGTTTGAATGTAGTGTAGGTTACCAGCCACCAATTTTTCCCAGTCTGGAATCCGAGGTCGCGGTCCCCTCCGCTCACGCCTTCGTCCAGAGGTGTCACCGCACATGGACTAGAGCCCGTGAGACTCTACTCCAGGTGGGGGCGCGCACCAAGGCTAAAGCCGATCGCCACCGGTCCAAGCCTCCCGTATACGTCGTTGGTCAAAAAGTGTGGCTTTCAACCAGGAACATTCCTCTACGCTCCGTTTCTAATAAGCTTGCTCCCAAATTCATTGGCCCGTTCACTGTCACCAAGATCATTAGTCCGGTGGCAGTCCGCCTCAACCTTCCTCCAGCGTACAGGAGAATTCATCCCGTTTTCCATGTATCCAAGATTAAGCCTGTGTTTCGATCAGCGATTAACCCGCCAGTTCCGGTTCCTCCCCCGCCGCGTCTCGTAGATGGGGAACCTACTTATTCGGTCAATCGTATACTGGACTCAAGGCGGAGGGGACGCGGATTCCAGTACTTGGTGGACTGGGAAGGTTACGGTCCGGAGGAGAGAAGTTGGGTTCCGGCTAGGGACATCCTGGATCACTCCCTTATCGATGATTACAATCGACAGGTAAGGGTGTCTGGGAACGCCAGGCGGCGTTCCTAGGAGGGGGGGTACTGTCACGGTTCACGGATTCATTGACTCGCCTTGCTATGTGTGTGCGTGTTGTATGAATGGGCGCGGCTCATCAGCATGGCTCGTTATCGCTGATGAGCTGATCAGCGCCAGCTGTTTTGAATGAGAATGTCCTATATATTGTTTGTCACCTCGTCTTGTCTTTGTCAGATGGTTGTGGAGGTTCTCAGGCTCAGCTCACAGTCTTCTCTTCCTTGCTCCAGTTTCTGTTCTGAGATTCGTCTGCCTGTTCCGAGGATCTAGTTCCTGTATTCCTGTTCCGAGATTCGTCTACCTGTTCTGAGGATTGTCTGCGGTTCGTCCGTTGCTGTCTGCCCACTGAGTCCTGCGTTGCCGAGCCTGAGTTTCTACGTTGCCTTATATCTCTACCTGCACTTCATCTTCTATTGTGTTAATAAACACCAGTATTCACTTGCTATTGAATCCTTGACTTTTCATTCGCGCCATGACAGTCCGAGTAAAAACATTTGTTAGAACAGGAAAAAAATTAGATTTTTTTGTGTGTGTTGTAAATATAATTTATTCCGAATCAGTATTCTCATCAGTTCAGTCAGCTTTAACATATATAAATCGGCATATTTATGATATTGTAACCTTTATAAAGGGCATTTTTCCCTAATCGTTTGCTTCATCTTTGATTTAAAATTCTTAAATTTGATCAATAAATTACAATAGAATAATAAGATGCTAAAGGGCTGTTACCAATCAAATAAACTGCATTAAATAATGTAATGAGATTATTTAAAATATTTTTTGAATATACAAATATGAAATATTATTTATGCATAGAAATAATTTAAAAATAAACCGCCAGTAGGAGGCGGCAGGAGACCATCTTAATGAGTGAGTCATTGATGCAATGTGCATAAAGTTAAAATACTGAAACTAATAAAACAAGTTTTAAAAAAGAATGTTTCATTTAATTCAATTTTAGATGATGGAATATGCAGAAAGAATATAATTAAGCAGAAAGGTATATTGCTTTATAGCGTATTCATTTCGTGCATCATGTTTTTGAAAAGTAACTAGTAAAGTAACTAATTACTTTTGAAAATAAGTAATCAGTAAAGTAACTGGATTACTTTCTTGGAGAAGTAATCAGTAATCAGTAACTAATTACTTTTTCCAAGTAACTTGACCAACACTGAATAACACACACATAACCCAAAGCAGAGGAATCATGTTTAATAACACACACATAACCCACAGCAGAGGAATCATGTTTAATAACACACACACACACACAACCCACAGCAGATGAATCATGTTTAATAATACACACATAACCCAAAGCAGAGGAATCATGTTTAATAACACACACATAACCCAAAGCAGAGGAATCATGTTTAATAACACACACACACACAACCCACAGCAGAGGAATCATGTTTAATAACACACACATAACCCACAGCAGAGGAATCATGTTTAATAACACACACACACACACACACAACCCACAGCAGATGAATCATGTTTAATAATACACACATAACCCACAGCAGATGAATCATGTTTAATAATACACACATAACCCAAAGCAGAGGAATCATGTTTAATAACACACACACACACAACCCACAGCAGAGGAATCATGTTTAATAACACACACATAACCCACAGCAGAGGAATCATGTTTAATAACACACACACACACACAACCCACAGCAGATGAATCATGTTTAATAATACACACATAACCCACAGCAGATGAATCATGTTTAATAATACACACATAACCCACAGCAGAGGAATCATGTTTAATAACACACACATAACCCACAGCAGAGGAATCATGTTTAATAACACACACACACACAACCCACAGCAGATGAATCATGTTTAATAATACACACATAACCCACAGCAGATGAATCATGTTTAATAATACACACATAACCCAAAGCAGAGGAATCATGTTTAATAACACACACATAACCCAAAGCAGAGGAATCATGTTTAATAATACACACATAACCCACAGCAGAGGAATCATGTTTAATAATACACACACACATAACCCACAGCAGATGAATAATGTTTAATAATACACACATAACCCAAAGCAGAGGAATCATGTTTAATAACACACACATTAACCCAAAGCAGAGGAATCATGTTTAATAACACACACATAACCCACAGCAGATGAATCATGTTTAATAATACACACATAACCCAAAGCAGAGGAATCATGTTTAATAACACACACACACATAACCCAAAGCAGAGGAATCATGTTTAATAACACACACATTAACCCAAAGCAGAGGAATCATGTTTAATAACACACACACACACACACACACACACACACACACACACACACACACACACACACACACACACACATAACCCACAGCAGAGGAATCATGTTTAATAACACACACATAACCCACAGCAGAGGAATCATGTTTAATAACACACACATAACCCAAAGCAGAGGAATCATGTTTAATAACACACACACACACAACCCACAGCAGAGGAATCATGTTTAATAACACACACATAACCCACAGCAGAGGAATCATGTTTAATAACACACACACACACACACACACAACCCACAGCAGATGAATCATGTTTAATAATACACACATAACCCAAAGCAGAGGAATCATGTTTAATAACACACACATAACCCAAAGCAGAGGAATCATGTTTAATAATACACACATAACCCACAGCAGAGGAATCATGTTTAATAACACACACATAACCCAAAGCAGAGGAATCAT